>WBNO01028205.1:0-114579 GCA_013400575.1 Peucedramus taeniatus
AGAGCCCCTTCCAATGCCTAAAGGGCCTCCAGGAGAGGGAGAGGGACTTGGGACAAGGCAGTAGTGGTAGGACAAGAGTGAATGGCTTCATACTGACATAGGGCAGCATTAGATGGGATATTGGAAAGAAATTCTTCCGTGTGAGAGTGGTGAGGCACTCAGTCATAGAATCATGGAATATCCTGAGCTGGAATGGACCCACAAAAGCCATCAAATCAATTCCTGGCCGTGCACAGAATCCCACCTTGTGCCAAACTCTCCTTGAGCTTGGGAAGCCTTGGAATGTGATCATTTCCTGGGGAGCCTGTTTAATGCCCCAGCACCCTCTGGGGGAAGAATGTAGTATCCAACCAGCTGTGGCTGACCCATCTGTGTTGAAGTGTTCAAGGCCAGACTGGATGGGGCTTGGAGCCAACCCAGTCTAATGGAAGGTGTCCCTGCCCACGGGAGGGGTGAATCAAGATGAGATTTAAGATCCCTTCCATCCATTCTGTGATTGTGTGTATTTTACAACATCTACCATACATACATGTATGTACTATTTGTACTTGAATGCAACTCATGAATGTAAAATTTTTTTCTTTTAAACTAAGTTCTTAACTAGGTTCATAAAGCAGTTGGGTAGTTTCACTTTATAAAAAGTTGAATATCTTTAGGATGTTCGAACATCATTTTAATGATGTAAGGAACAGTTTGACTTTTACTTTAAAGACGTTTTTATCAGGAGTAGGGACATATTTAATATTGTTGTAAAAATAGCCATTCTCGTATCATTCTGTAGCGTGTATGGTTCTATCCTATATTCTGTGTAATGGCTTCCAGTGTTTGTGTTTTGATCTTCAGCTGTTTAACAAAACTTTTGATTACTGGAGGGAGGGGATAAGTTGTCACTGTAGGACACGAAACAACACAACGCCGACAGCAGCTCTTTCCGAGACAAAAAGGGCAGTTTATTAATTTCTGACTCCAATTTATAGATCTCTGAAGTGCCAGTGTCATTGGAGGGTGACAGTGCCACCTCCTCAATGCCACTGGGCAACCCAACAGTCCATCAAGTTGCTCATCCCCCATAAAAGAATGTAAACAATAAGTTATTTACATAAAGTGTGTGAGAAAATTCTGTACAAGAATGTAAACATCAGAAGGCTTTAGAAAAACTTGAAAAATCAGGGTGATAATAAGTGGAGGAGGTATGGATGGGAATAATTAATTTACTGGTGAGGTGCACAACACTTCTGCTTGGGTAGAACACCATCCTCTCACAACTCTGTTGAACCAGACCTGGTGAAGTGAATAAGGTCCATTCATTGATAGCAGAGGTAACTCTGATGGCATGGTTAAGGAAAGTCTCCTGTCCTGTTGTTCATGAAGTGTCAGTTCATATTTTTACCACCGTCACTATTCCCCAGGTCAAGCCACGTCTGAAGGTCAGTATCTGTCAGGTGCCATCATTCTGCTTGTTTTAGTCCCGCTGGAGCTGCATGCTCCTGACTCTGAGAGGGGTGAATGTCGTGCTGTGGCTTCCTCTGCCTGCTACCTACCCCACAGGTAGGGACAGAACAACATGGCATGGCTTCAGACTGAAAGACAGTAGATTTATATTTGATATTAGGAACAAATTCTTCCCTGTGAGGGGGTGAAGGCCTGGAACGGGTTGCCCAGAGCAGTTGTAGCTGCCCCATCCTGGAATTGTTCAAGACCAAGTTGGATGGGGCTTGGAGCATGTCAGGGTTGGAATGAGATGAGCTTTAAGGTCCCTTCCAACCCAAACAATGCTGTGATTCTGTGGTCACTGAAACATTTCCCTGGAACAAACTTGGCTCTTTCTGGAAAAAAAGAGCTCTCAAGAGTTACCCTAACTTGGTGTTCCTTGAAGCATTGACACATTGTCACCCTGAATTTTTCAAGTTTTCTCTAGCCTTCTGATGTTTGCATTTTTACACAGAACTTTCCCACACACTTTATGTAAATAACTTATTGTTTTCATTCTTTTATGGGGGATGAGCAACCTGATGGACTGTTGGGTTGCCCAGTGACATTGAGGAGGTGGCACTGTAACCCTCCAATGACACTGGAACTTCAGAGATCTATAAATTAGAGTCAGAAATTAATAAACCGCCCTTTTTGTCTTTACCCTATATGTAGTAACAATTCTCTTCAAAGTTATTTCTATAGGCCCTTAAAAGCAGCTTATGGACCACAGGTGCAAACTACAGATCTATAGATTAGCAGTGGGAAGAAAGGAAAGGAGAAAAATTGTCTGCAATGACTTAAGAGAAAAAAACCCAAAACTGTTCCCTCTATCCCATGTGGTGTGAGACTAGAACAGCGAGCTTAAGCAGCAACAAGGAAGGATTATAGCACATAACAGAGCCGTTTTTTAATAACATAATGATACATGCAGAGATACAATGATACATGCAGAAAGTCACTTTGTTAGATGAAAAGATTGATCAATCACTTGGTGGGCAGAAGGAAGATTATCTTGATCATATCTGTAAGTTGGATATAACAGCTCAAATAATGATATTTAAAGTGCTCTGATATGCTTTGCCCATAATGAATACTGCTGAAGAAATACTGGTTTATTCATGAAAGGTGACCACATTTCCATAGTGAATTATTTTATTTTACTGCTTTTTGTGGGAATACATCATGAGAAATATGCTTGACTGTTGTGGCTGGAATAGCTGCTAATAAAGTCTGGGGTAAGGAAGCAAAAAGGCCTTTTGCATGGTATCCACTTTTGCATGGTATTCCACAGAATACTGCTGCACATCTTACCGTGCAGCAGTATTCAGCTGCACGGTAAGATGTTCAGGCACACTCATGGGGATTCCAGGTTTCTCCCCAGAGGTAGGGGCTGGACAGTGGTATTGGGGCAAGGGCCAATGGGGGAATAGGGAGGGAGTGGCCAAGGGACATAGGAGCAGGGGAAGGAGCCAATGGGGTCGAACATCTTTGAGGTAAGCTTTTTGTGTCTCTCTAACCGAGGGAATGCCTTTCAGGTTTTCCACACTTGACCACATCAGATATAAAACCCTGGGGATGCTCAGGCCTTTTTGGCCATTGCATGTACTTTGCTTCACGGCCTGTACTCCAAAGTAAAATTTATCAGCTGTGTAGCTGCCAGATGAAAAAGTACTATTTACACCTTGTGTGTATTACCATCTCTTAGCTGCCAGAGTTGTCTTCTCATTTTTCCCTTGTCTGTCCATGACATGTTTTTTGCATGACTGTGCCATGCATTTACTGAACATGGTACCAGCTGCACATTTTGGGGGTGTTCCAGGTCAATAATCAGCAGCTTTTGCAGGTTACTGCAGGAGCCATATAGTGGTGAGCTGGGCTTGATAAAAGGTGTCTGATAACAAAATACCTGTGGCTGTAACTGGGATGTGCTCAGGATGGGTATGTACCCATGTATAAGTATAATGTACTTTTGTTTTTCCAGCTACAAGAAGAAAGATGCAGATTTGTCTGTGGCTCAGGGTCGCATCAAGGATCTGGAAGTTCTCTTCCATAGAAGTGAAGCAGAACTCAATACTGTCCTGAATGAGAAACGCAGTCTGGAAGCAGAGGTGGCTGATCTGCGTGCCCAGCTTGCAAAGGTATGGTAGGGAGTGCTCTCTTGCTTCAGCACAGGACAGGCTGTGTAGCATAAATTCCCTTTGCTCTTTGCAATTAGTTTATAGTCTGAACATCAGTGATGCACCTTGCTTACTGCTGAATCTTTGGCTGCCCCTCTTGGATACAAAACTAAATTGTAAGAAATCTATGTAAAACAACCAAAGCAACACAGTGTTTTAAACATTTTGGTTGTCAGAAGCCTTTGTTTTGAAATTTCTGATGTTACTATATCTTGAGTTATTAAATGTTGTCCTTTGTAAGGTCCTGCATAATTTTACACTTGTGCTGGAGTACCCAGTGGGACCATGCTAGCAAAAAAAAGAAAGTGCAACATATTGTGCTTGAGGAATTAATAATCCTCCGCTCCTGTATCAGAATAAATTGAACTAATCCTACATTTTAAATAGCTGGTATGCAAACATATAAGCTTGGTTTAAATATCAATTAACACACACACATACACACGCACTTGTTTTTGCTTTTTTTTTGGGGACTTTTGTTTATTTATTGTATTTCTTTCTGGTGGTGGTGTGGATTGGTTTTCTTTAAATCAATGGCTTGATGTTAGTTTTGTTATTGTGAGTAACTGCTCCAAAGACATCAGATGAAGACCATAAAAGTTTTATGGATGGAAGATAGGAATCCAGACAAAATTATCTTTAAAATTCTTTAATAGGCTGAAGATGGTCATGCTGTGGCAAAGAAGCAGTTGGAGAAGGAGACACTCATGCGTGTGGACCTGGAAAATCGGTGCCAGAGTTTGCAAGAGGATCTGGATTTCAGGAAGAATGTATTTGAGGAGGTATTATCAACCTAGTAATCTTGCCACTGTCCAAAGTTAATGTAGCTTTTAATCAAATTGACTATGATCAACTACTATCTAGTCCAGGTAGAGAAAATCAGTATTATCCTTCCTGTAAATGGGTTGAGTAATAAAATAGATGAAGGTTGTACACCTTTTTACATGGTAAATCAGTGGTGGAGTTGGTATGAGAGCCAGGTGACAAGAGTATTGTTCCATGGGCAGGTGAACTGGAGCCAGCTGACTGCTGTGGGAAAGGGAAAATCTTGTTCCCTCTCTCTGGACCTGTTTGCATGGCCCTGCTCTTTACTTACACCGGCTTTGATTGCTGGATCTGATTATAACTTGTTTTTATTGACTAGAACAGTATGCAACTGCCTTGCTTATTGCAGAGGTAATTTTCTGCCTGTTAAGTGAATGGTTCTGGTGAAGACCAAAACTTTTGTAATAGTGGGAATTGGGAGAGGGAAGCATGACTTTCTCTCTGTACCCGATGCAGAGTGTTATGTCTGTTTATTCCATCTCTGGTGGTTCTGCAAGCTCATTCAGTGAGTGGCTGCTGAGCAGTCGCCACATGCTTCCATTGTTCATCTCACCTACTCTAGGTGTGATGCTTGGCTCACCATTCACCTAACCATTTCAACCAGATTTACTAGAAATATACTAAAGTTTTCTTGGTTGAGTTTAATTTTTGACTGCTTAGGGCTGAGTTGATTTACCACAGAATCCTAATGAGTGCTCAGACTGGTTTAAGGGATGGGACAGGGCTGTGTGGCTAAGGACAGGGAACAGGGGCTGGAGCAGGGCAAAGAAACCAACCAGGGAGATCAGCCTGAGATGCATTGACCATTGTCTCACTTCCATGCCCTGGAATGGTTGGATTGGTACACTGACTGCAGTGACAGATCCTTGTTTGGTTGTAGGACCTTAAAATAACTTTTCTTCTTGGGAAGAGTGTGTTGCTATTGACTGAAGGTGAAACTAAATGGGACAGCAGAAGCTAATCCTAAAGCTTGCTGTGCTCAAGGGTGTGATCTTTAGCCATCCCTGAAGCTCTTTGATTCTTGTATGCACCAATTCAACACATGAAGCAATAAATTGATTTCCTTTACATTAGTGAATTGAGTTGGTTTACTGAAGTGTCTAAATCTCCATTAGAATTGAGTCATCGTGACTGGAAGTGTGGCAAGTGAGGCCTGCTTATTCTAATGGTCTTGAACTGCTGAATCAGCTCAGCCCCTTCAGCTGATCCTTTGCAGTCCCCCGTGACATTCCTTTAGCTTCTGAGCTGTCATTGCCTACAGTTACTGAGAGACTGCTGCTTGCTAGTTTTCTTGGTGTAAAAATTAACCACAGAAAGAGAAGGTTATTCCATATCTCTTCAGAGCACATTGCTGCTAGTAAAAGGATATGTTTCTGGGGATATATTTTTGAGGTAGAGCATTTCTTCAAAACAACTAGTAAAGTTGCTTTGAATGTGTGCTAACCTGCAATGAGTCCAGTCTAGCAAAACTGAGCCTTGCTTCACTTGATATTGTTCCTCATGGCCCTGCTGCTAACTTCAGGCCTCCTCCCAGTACTCAGAACCACTCTTTGGTTGTTTGTCCTGCCCTGAAGGAAGAAATTGTTTTTCTCATACCACACATTCAGACCTGGCCAGGTCTCTGCATGAGTAAGCCTTGCCTTATTAGTTTACAGCCAGTGTTCTTAAGTACAGAAAACTCAGGCATTTCTGAAAATGAACATTTCTTAGTGCAAACTCTGATCTTTTATTATGATTATGTCTTCAGGATTGCTTGGATTGCTGCTTTATTAATGCTGTAATCAAAATCTAATAAGAAGGGGCCATCAAGTATATAGAACATAGATGAGACCCACATTTGCTTAAGAGTAAAATTTGGAGATGCAGTTTTTCTCTATAATTTTTTTAATATATATAATGTTCACAAATGGTGTTCATTTTCATCTGATTCCTTGTAGACTGCTATTGTAATGTCAGGATGTATATTGAGAAGGACAGGGTTTGTAGTGAAGCATATGGAATCTCTTTGCTATGTAAAAATTGATGGATTTTTCAGCTCCCTTCCCCCTATTTTGACTTTTGTGGTATAAAACAGCCCCTTACTTAGACAGTATATGGCTATTTTTGAAGCCAGTTTTAGGTTGGATCACTTTTAAGAATTACATCCTGACAAATGAGAACAGTAACTTGTATCTGTTAGTGCATGCAGTAATTCCCAGGCTTAAATGCCTGTAGTACTGTAGCTCCATTATGCTGAATAGTTAGTACTGCAGTAGTTAATTGTTGTCTGAATGTAACTGCTTGTACTGTTTACCTTAGTGTGGGAATTTGTCCCTCTTCTTTTGTGTGTGTGTAGGAAATAAGGGAAACAAGAAAACGACACGAACATCGTTTGATTGAGGTGGATACAAGCCGCCAACAGGAGTATGAATCCAAAATGACTCAGGCTCTGGAGGATCTGCGAAATCAACATGATGAACAAGTCAAGCTGTATAAGATGGAGCTGGAGCAGACCTATCAAGCTAAGGTAACTGCTGCCCACAATACTGTCAGATTGGAAGCCCAGTTTGTGACATAAAAAACACTTCTACCAGCTCTACTGGTCTTAAGGAGATGAGTAACTGTAATTTGAGGAAGTTTTGTCCCAGTGTTCAAATGCTTTCCCTGGGACTTGTGTGCAGGTGCATTTCCAGAGAGTTTATAGCCAGAGGTAATAGCAAGCAATAGCTTTAGCCAAGAGACGTCAGTTAGTGAGAAAACATGTGGAGCTGTTGTTGGTCTCTGCAGAAGACACACTGGGAATAGTGGATGTCACGCAGGAGCTGATTAGACAATGTCTTCTGCTATAAGGGTTCTTTTCTTACATCAGTAGATGCAGTTTTTCTTCACAAATGGAGGGGGTTGGGAAAACTTGCAATGTGTGCAATAGGTTGAGCATAAGAAGCTGGGGGGGGGATTGGAGAGCTTGGAAGTGGGTGTGTCTCAGTATGGGCATTCGCTTGGATGCAGTGAGCTTGCAAACTAATATAGACGCACTGGATTGGGCTTCTTATCCAAGGGTGCATTGTCACTTTGCTCTTATTGTGGCCTTTGCAGTGTTCTTAGTCACGCCAATACACTTTTAAATATGTCTAAACCTTGCAACATTTCAGTGATCTAAGATAGTTCTGGACTGGAAAATTACTAGATGCAGCTGTGAATTCTTTGGTGACAGGGAACCTTCAGGCAAGATATCAGACCTTTCTTGACCAGCTTTGGTGATGAAAACCATGGTATGTAATTTGGAAATCATAGAATCGTAGAGTGGTTTGGGCTAGAAGGGACCTTTAAAAGCCATCTAGTCCAGCCCCCTGCCTTGAACAGTAACGTCTTTAAACTAGACCAGGGGGCTCAGAGCCCCATCCTGGCAATTCTGGCTGTTGAAAGTACTTGTCAGTAGTTACAGCCACTTCTTGTTCTCTTGTGCTGGAAGAATCATGGTACTGCTAACATTGTCTCTCTCACCCTTCACTGAGACTTCCTTTGAATTCTTTGGGTTGATGATTTGGTTTGAGAAATACTGATCTACAAATATTTAACTATTACTTATGGCAACAACCCTATGGATAATAGATACATAAACTCCAAAATTAAAACTAAAACCCCCAACACAGCTGGCAGGATTGGAATTATTCACAGAACTCTGGAACATATAATACTTTATACAAGGAGCTATTTGGATTGACTTGTCACAGTCTGAAGGAGATCCAGGATAGAAGATACATAGTAGGAAAAAAAAGTGCAATATACAGACTTAGAGAATGAAAAAGTGACAAGCTTTGAACAGGGGAATGAACAAATTAAGCTGCTTTTTCCCTGCATAAAGATGGTTGTTATGGATGAAATTGGAATATGGAGGGAAATGGGTTTAGCTGTGAGCTTCATTCTGTGATTTCTGAACAAAGATGTGTCCTTGTTAGAGAGCCAAAGCTGAGGAGGAATATGATGTCAAAGCAAAACACTAAGTTTAGCTACTGAGCAGCTCCAGGATGAGATGGTTTTGGGTAAAAGCTCACTTCTTGCACAGGGCAGATGTGGACAGGCTGGAGAAAGTCCAGAGGAGGCCACAAAAGTGATCTGATGACTGGAGCACCTCTTATGGAGAGAGCTGGGGTGTTCAGCCTGGACAAGAGAACTCTCCAGGGAGACCTTATTGTGACTTTTGAATACTTAAAAAGGGCTTCTAAGAGAGAGCATCATGATCTGTGATAATAAGCAATAGAAATCCTAAGTATGAATACTTGGCAGTATGCCAGCATGACTGTAAGGTAGTGAGTGGTTCTCAGACTTCAAATATTTTTTTAATTTTAAACTTTACAAGAAGTAATGGAGTGTGTAGTTGAAGTTCCTTCAAAATCTGTGGCCTAAAGATGGCTCTGTGTGTGTGCTGCTCAGAACCTAGTGAACAGCAGAGCTAATGAAGATTGATTTTATAAACTTTGTGCTGTGTGGCTAAAGAACGTCTTCTGCCTGTAACTGTTCTTAGAATTGGATTGGTTTAGTTTTTGAGTGGATTCCATGGTGTGGCAAAATTGTTGAAGTCCAGCTCTAAGGCATGCAAAGGATGGTTTTTCTAGCTCTCTGCTTTCATGAAACTTACCATGTAAGAATCCTGGTTTTGCTCTCTCTGTTTTGATTAAAATTAACCACTAGAAATTAAGCTTGTTCACTAGGTGAATTTAACAAAAAATTAAAACCAAAGCATATATGGGCAACTGTTACGGAAAGAGAATAAAACCAAACCCATTGTTTTGCCTCTGGGATAGGATGTCATCTGGAGTGCTGTGAGTAGTTTTATTGCTTCTTGCAAAGGTACTACAGAGTTGACAGAGACAATTTAGAGTGGGAAGCAAGTCATGCATGAGAAAATTTTAAGTAAAACTTCACCTGCAAAAGAGATACATTGATATATGAAAGGCACAGTGGATGTCTGTAAAGGGATAAATAGCATGGGGGAAGATGAATGAGGTGTGTTTGTTATTTTTTCAGTAGGAACATGGACAGTGAATGTCCAGTAAGAATGTCCAGATTGAGAAGAAACAAAAAGTATTGTTCTTTAATATAGAGCTAAACTCATTGCCCCAAAAATTCAAAAAGCAGAGACAAATTCCTGTCTGAGAAATCCACTGAGAGGTAGTAAGCAGCAAAATATTGTCCTTGACTGAGGAAGTCCCTGAGTTGCAAATGGCCCGCAGAGACATAATACCTGTGAAATATTTTATTGAGTTAGTCTCTGAGCATCCAGGGAACTGTTGGACCAGGACATGAATTAGGTAGGCAGTCTTTGCTGTCACCCACTGTGATTTGCCTTAGGACAAAAAAGCAGAGCACATGGTCAGTTTTTTTGGAAACTAAGGTTGCTTGTATAATGGAAGAGCTAATAGAATATTTTTTTAACAGCATAAGCGAATCCTGCATTTCTTTAACAGCATAAGCAAATCCTGAAATAAATTTCCTTCAGTCCTTATGGCATTCCTTAATGTTATGCAGTTCTTATCCTAAACTTACCAGACCATTTAAAATTTTCTAAAATTCAGTAGTTGCTATTTTTTTACCAAAAGGATATTTCAGGATTTCTAACTCAGTACAAGTGAGCTGTATAAAACTTTCTTTCCAGCTGGAGAATGCCAAATTGTCCTCTGACCAAAATGACAAAGCTGCTGGTGCAGCTCGAGAGGAGCTGAAGGAGGCTCGCATGAGGATAGAAGCTCTCAGCTACCAGCTTTCTGGTCTTCAGAAACAGGTAAAGGGACTAAACTGGCTTTCATCTCAAAGACACAGCTGTTTTGTGTGAATATATTAACATTGCTGACCCTTCATATTTTCTGAATTTTGCACAGAGAAATCTTTGTTATGTTAATTTGGGAGGGAGAAGGGTCTTAACTTTTTGAGTCGACCGGCATGGATGCCAGGTGGGCTTTTTCTTGTGCTGTGTGCCTAGGCCAGTGCAGCAGAAGATCGCATTCGGGACCTGGAGGAAATGATGGCTGGCGAGCGGGAGAAGTTTAGGAAGATGCTGGATGCAAAGGAGAGGGAAATGACAGACATGAGGGACCAGATGCAGCTTCAGCTTACGGAGTACCAGGAACTGCTTGATGTTAAATTAGCACTGGACATGGAGATCAGTGCTTACCGAAAACTCCTGGAAGGAGAAGAGGAAAGGTGTGTAAAAATTCCACTTTCTTTTCTAAGGACTCTCAAGTATTATTTTCATTTCTTGCCCTTATTTTTTTACCACTTGAACAGGAATGCCCAGATTACCTTTCACTGAAATTATATTGGCTTCACACCACAATGTTGTTGCATGGAACACTTGTTCTCAACTGAACACTGTCCTTATTTTGGGTTTTTGTAATGGTGTTGGAGTACAGTGAAATACATTGTTCTATGCTTGGTCTTCATATGATCTTTTTACTTAAATGCTTGTACTTCTATGGTTTCAAATCATGGAGTCCAAGAATAGTGTGTTCAGTAGTAGCTGTACTGGAGGGAGGTGTTAAGGGATCTGTGTTGCTCTCAGTAGCACTGCTTTCCATGTCACATGATCATAATGCCAGAACATTCCTTAGGGATGTGTAGCCCCCTCCTCCTCAGGTATGCAGTCCTCTTGACATACAGTGAGGATGCTGTCAGCCTCAGAGCACATTACAGTCTGGTTACTTGAGGATATTGTAGCTTTGTGGTTTCTGGGTGAGTTAATTAAAATGCTTTCTTGGTTGTATTAAGGTTGAAGCTCTCTCCAAGTCCCTCCTCCCGTGTCACAGTCTCTCGGGCTACCTCCAGCAGCAGCAGCAGCAGCACTTCACTTGTTCGCTCCTCCCGAGGCAAGAGAAAACGTGTTGAAGCAGAGGAGCTTTCTGGCAGTGGAACAAGTGGGATCGGCACTGGAAGTATCAGTGGCAGCAGCAGTAGCAGTAGTTTTCAAATGTCCCAGCAAGCTTCAGCTACAGGAAGTATCAGCATAGAAGAGATAGACCTGGAGGGCAAATATGTTCAGCTTAAGAACAACTCAGAGAAGGTGAGCGTCAGCAGAACTCATAGAAAACAAGCAGGACTTAAATTGAGATGATACACAGCCCTTTGCAGCATGGGTAGGTGCGGCCATGTGGGAAGCAGGAGCAGCATCTCAAGGTGCAGCATCCACCAGGAGTTAATGGGGGCTTTGAAAAGTTGAACATAATGGTGAGCTAACATGCTACAGGAAGAGAATACAATTTGTGTCCCAAATATGTAAATGTGTGCTGGGACATTGCTCACAGAAACAGCCTGCTGTCTAGCAGAACTTTGTGAAATGGTTGTGTGAAATGGTTATCTTTTAAAATTTTGCTGAATGACCTTATGGGATTCACACTTTAGAGTCTGATTGGATATAGGCAAATATTTCAAGGTAGAATGCAAATGTCTAACAACCATATAAATAAATTTATATTCCCATTATTTTAATAACAAAGACCTAGATTCTGATGCCTGTTCGTTCTGTTTTGTTGACTCTGAATAACTTTCTGACTCTCTCCATTAGGATCAGTCTTTGGGTAACTGGAGACTGAAAAGACAAATTGGAGATGGAGACGAAATTGCTTACAAATTTACTCCTAAATATGTCCTCAGAGCTGGGCAGACTGTTACAGTAAGTTATATTTACAGTATGTCAACAACATATTCTTCTATTGATGCCGTGGCAATTGGAAATCTTGAAGTCTGGTACAGTCTGATTTGGTTTCATGGGTCTCACTCTAGAGGAGCAGGATTTCAGTTATAAAAATGCAAAACAAAAAATGAGTTTCTATATTTGTTCTTCAGTATTTAAGACCATTTTTTGAGCACAGAGAAAGTTGAAGAAAAATGTATTTTTGGGGATTAGTCAAGAACTATTTGTTTCCAAACACCTTTGCCCAGGTTTAGAACCCTAATCCTGCTCAACCTCTTAAAGAATTGGAAACAGTTCAGAGCATTCATCCAGACTGTAGTTAAGACTGGACATTCTCAGCATTAACTATCGTTAATGCTGTAAAACAGCTGCTTTTCAATAATTTTGTATTTTATTTTCAGTCTGCAACACATGTTCTTTTAGGAAGAAACAAATGTATCTTTTAATCACTTGCAGCTATTTCTACTTAAGTATCAATTGTTCAGATACATATAAAAGATTAAGTTGATGCACTACTACATGCTGCTTTTTGCCTTGGCTCCATACAGTATGGTTATTGAGACATTAGTAGGAGAAATTTGTTCAGAAAAGAATTAATGACTGCAATATTAGAGTTTTTAAATACCTTACTACAAGTAATAGTGTAGTTAAAAGTAGGGTAAAACTGCCATTGGAATTCAGAAAAGAAACCTAGTATGTAGAGAGAAGTAGGAGAATTAGGAGGATATGTATATTTAAAAGAAAAAATGGGATAAACATCTAATTACAGATTGTCTTTCTCTCTAGATCTGGGGTGCAGATGCGGGCGTATCTCATAGCCCCCCTTCTGTTCTCGTGTGGAAGAATCAAGGCAGCTGGGGCACTGGTGGAAATATCCGCACTTACCTTGTCAACTCTGAAGGAGAGGTAGGCTGTGTCCATGGGTTAGGTTATCTCCCGAACTCTTCATTTGAGGGTGGAGTGACATGACACAATGACAAAATCCTGGTTGTAAGATCTCCACTGTTGTCTTCTAATATGACAGTTTATAACACTGAAATAATTACATAGTATTTATGTACACATCTCTGACATTTTTGGGATATTTTTGAAAACTGTTGTCATCATGATTATGCCCATAGACACTTTTTTCCTATTTTAGAAGAATACCCTGCTAGTAGAGAATTCATGTGGAATTTGAGGATGTACTTTCAGAAGAGACAAAGAAAAGCAGCATTTATGGCAATTCACATTTCCATTATATAGTCCCTATGATGTTCTGAGGTGCAATGTAAATATTAATGTAGGAAGATAATTGTCCATTCCATGTTAGAAGCATATCACAAGTTCTCATTTGGCAGAGGTTCCTGAGCATTCTGCATTGTCCTACATCTGCCCACAGTTAATTTTTTTATAACCATCTCTGTAGATGACTTTTGCAAGGGAGAATCATGCCTTGGCTGTTACTCATAACCATACCATTATCCCAGTGATCTGATAGCAGTAGGAAAAGGAAACACCACAGTTGTATCAGTTCTTGTGTTGCTTTTCTCACTGGCAGTTTTCTGGAAGAACTTTGTGGGCAGGATGAGGTTGGAGGCAGGTAATTTGTACAAATAAAAAGCTAACACTCTCCATACTCAAACTGTGTGGTCAAACTAGTATCTGAAAAAATTTCAAATCCATGTCTCTTTCCACTACGGTTACCTTTAGTATCCCTGCTTAGAAGTGTATGTTAAGGGCAACTTTTTCCACAGCTAGAGATTTTCACCTGTGATTTCCATGGTGCAAGTAGGCAGAAGAATTTCTTACTATTTAGAAGTGTTAAAAATAATTTAGTAATAAGGGAAGCTTCCTGGGGTTTTAGAATTTTCTTTAGTGTCTGGCTTGTAAAACCATGCTGATAACCAACAATGCAATTACATTGAATATTTATTAGAAACTGGGAGTATTCTTTCTGTTGTGTAATCATACTGAGAACACTGGGTTTCTCACATTAAACTGTATCTCAGACAGCTCTTACCTGTGTCTGCTGTGACCTTGTGTAAAATTGACTACAATCACCTGAAATATGTCTGTTTCCTCTTAAATCCCAGGGTAATGAAAAAAAAAATCAAGTGGCTGAATTACATTACCATGCCTTTTAGTGCACAGAAATAGGAATGAGTTTGTGGTTTGCAGGATATTGCTGGTATTTGCTTGCACAGCTAGTGTTAAATCTAGGCCAAGTTGCTTTAAACTCTCCAAAATTTAATAAGGGTATTATATTGATGGTATAGCAAAAACTTAACTGATAGATAAAGACTCCTGGCCATCTCCTTATCTGTCATTTTGTGTAGGAAGTTGCAGTGAGAAGCGTTACTAAATCAGTAGTCGTGAGAGAGAATGAAGAGGAGGAAGATGAAGCAGAATATGGAGAGGAAGACCTTTTCAACCAACAGGTAATCAGATGCAGACCAGATGTTTAACTTGTGCCTCATTAGTTGGATCAATCAGGCACAAGATTTAGCGGGGGGATCCCCCTTCAACTTTTGTCAACTCTGAGCTTCCTGGTCCTTTCTTCCAATGGTTGCCTGCAATATTGCAGTGCACCAAGAGAGGACAATGTGAGCAGTGCTGCCAGGAATTACTGCTGGGATCTATCCTGGTATAGCTCAGGCAATGGCTAATGCCAGCTCAGGGTATCTGTGCTTCAGATCACACAATTTCAGCATTAGCAGGCAGTGTTCCTCCCAGTATCTGCTGCTGTGTGTAACAGAGCTGGGGCATTCTTGCTGGAAGCAGGATATTCAGCAGATAACCACTGAAAACCAGGAATGGGGGTGCTTCTCTTGCTGCAAGCTTCAGCTTATTGGTTTATTTTCTGACACAGTATAGCTTCTACACCTGAAATAAACTTGTTTTTTCTTAATAATCCCACCTGTATGTTTTGATAACCTTCAGCTTAATAATGTGAAATAAGTGACTAGCAGTTGACAGAGCAAAAAAGGGAGAAAGATATATAGGTGATACCAGAAAATATTTTAAATTTAAAACTCAAGGGATTTGTTCTTCTGATCCATGGCCATTAGTAGGTCTTTTCACAAATAACCCATTCTGTGCAGATTTGCAGGTGAGTTCTCAAAGCTTTTTTGGTCCCAAAGATTGAGCAGCTTATTTGTAGTGTAAAACAACTGATTTTGCTTACCCAAAAAAAACAGCTATACAACAGAGATCACTCCCAAACGAAATCAGCATTTGAAATACAGGAACTTGCTGGTCTCGAGCTAATGACATCACAATTTTCATTTGTCATCAGTATCACTGTTGGAAATATGGAGACTAACCAGTCAACCCATTGCAGGAAGCCACAACCAGAGGAGCAGTGTGTCAGTCCTGGCAGCAGACTGGGGCATGTACTCTACTTTCTCTTATGTAGTGATGTTCCTGTCATGTAACTCAACTACTAAAAAAGTGCTTTTGGCAACTGAGATGATAACCAGAGTCTAGGCTTGCAATCTGAATAGCTGGTAAGAACTGAATTCAGCTCTGTCTATCTTATTTTAGGGCGATCCCAGAACAACCTCTAGAGGATGCTCAGTGATGTGAAGAAAGAAGAAACTATTATTTACGCTTTTCCCCCTTCATTTATTTCCTTTTATTTTTGCTATTTTTTCCTTCCAGAGCCACTGAAAACTATTTTTATATGCATCACCTGATTTCTTTGACGTTTACTCCTTGGTACATTTTTATAAAAAATATTCAAAAAAACTTTACTGAACAAAACTGCCAGGATTTTTAATAGATTTCTTTATTTTTCCCTCTTTGTTGAAACATTATATTGGAATACAATATTTTTTCCCATACAGAATTTAAAGTCTTACATAGAAACCTAAAGCAGAAAAGAGATTTTTAGCTAAAATGAGATGAGACTCCTTGAGTGTACGGTAAATCTATAATTGCATATATAACCAGTATAATACCCCCAGAAAAAAAGTTTAATGAAGTGTGTTCATTTACAGGGTCCTGGGAGAGATTAACAGAGTGTTTCCTCAGCAGTTGTAGAAATGCTAGTATTTTGCCTGTTATCCTCAGCAGTTCCCAGCTTAGGAAAATTAGACCACAGATTCATTCAAAGTGATGCTTCACAATTGCAATGACAGAGGGAAGCTTCATTTTAGGCATTTTTATTCAGGACCTTGCCATTGTGTCTTTCTCCAAGGTTTGACAGCTTAATGGTAAAACATCTGGGTCTGTCCCACCTGAGCTCCATGTTATCATTTCAGAAGTTGAATGGTGGGTTCTGCTTCCTGAATATACACACCATCCTAAGTTGGAAGTGTCAAACCCAGAGGTCGAACTGTTTGATTTTTAGGGGATTTTGCCATTGTCACAAGTTAAATCATGGACACAAATTGTGATATTCAGTATTTATAATTTAATCCTTTTGACATACTCAGCTTTAAAAATATTTGATTAAGATTTTAGAAGTAAAACATATTTATACTTTTGGCAGTGATAAATATTGGGGATTTTAAAGGTTATCCATTGTAAATGCTGACCTTTTTAATCAGAGCTAGATATATCTTGTTCATACTTCTCTTATGTTCAAAGGGGCATTGGTCAGGTATCCCAAGGAGCAAAATTTGCAAAATAGATCAGAAATAGTTGAATGACTTTTAAACAGTTCAAAGGAACTGTCTCTGTTCAGGACGTAAGTGACACAGCGTTCAAGTGCTCAAGGCAAAGTCTAACAATGAGTGAAGAGAGAATAATGTTTTTTATAAAAATGCATTGTATGGGTAGCAGGTGCTTTTTATTTTAATAGGATGCATTTTTTATCTGATAGTGTCCATTTAGATTAAGGTTTCTGCTGCTGCATTTCTCTGGAGATAACTCTGAGTCCCATAAGGGTTAGTGTTCATCTTTAAGCATGAGGAAAAATACTTGCCTGCTCCAAAGAATGCAAATGTTTTTTCAACTACTAGTTGAAAAACAAACTTAGTAGTTTGGATACAAAATTTGGATACCATTTGATTCCAGTGTAGAGTCCTGTTTTTACCTGCACTCTTGAACTCTGATCTTGTCATTCAAAATGTTAAGACTCATCAGACAAGTGAAAAGGTTTGGATGTTTTCGGTGGCTTTTGGACATAATGTTCTCTGAACAGTATCGTGACTGACAGATATAACCTAGAAAGTCGGTTTAGTGGTTCGGATTGATGGCTTTGTTATGCAAGCAGGGTGGGAACAAGAGGGGCTTTAAGCTTCAGGATTTATTTTGTCATTTAAAAATAAAGATGCTAGTTTTCTCTCCTTGAGTGGGATGACTGAGTTGCTGAAGTTAAGCTAATAGACATTTAGAATTACGTTTTAATCCATTATCAGGAGACCCCTTACAAATAAACAGGATTTGGCTGTTTGGGCTGATGGGATAACTGCATTGATGTACCTGGCCATCTTTCTAATGTAATTTTCCCACTCTGCTTGTGTAGAAGGTTAAATATGTAGTAAATCATGTCTCTCTCTCTGTAAGATGTATCTAGTGAAATTATGTTTCTCAGACATACTGTTACAATTACCTTTTCTAAATTCATTGTTATGCAAATGAATGCAATCAATGTAAAGTTATTTTTGCAACACACCTTCCAACCGCTGGACACCATTTCCCTTTCCTGACCCACAGCTTCTATAAGATACTGACATAGTGTTCGAAGGCTTTTTTGCCTTTTCCCTAAAGATCTATACTTTTTTTTTTGTACATGGGCCAGTTTTCAGACTGCTTATTCCTTTAAGATTGTCCTGTAAATTTAAGATTATTTTGTGATCTTAAATACTAAAGTAATGAATGTGTAGTTAATTTACAATTTTTTCTGTGGTTTTTGGTTTGTTTGTTTCCTGTAAAGAATGGCCTCAGAAAGGCAGCTCAAATGAAGAAAAACCTCTTGCTACCTGAGCCATAGTTTTCTTAACATCTACTGTATGAGGAATGTGTCTTCTTGTAGCCTTAAGAACTGGTGCTTGCAGATCTCTTGTAATGAGCACTGTGCCCTTGAGTAACAGTCTGCAGAATTTGTCCTTAGAATTGGAACTGTGTCCTTTAACTTTGGAAACAGTTTATTTGATTATTTGGGACCATGTTTAGGTATATACAGGTCAAATAAACCTGTGATTGACACTGTGGGAGAAGCCAAGTCTGAATGTGAATGATTCTGTTACCACAGTGCTTTTTAATAGGCTACTACAAATATGATAAATAACTCCTGGCTGTAAATTACAAGACACAGAAGAACTACTGTATTCCGTGTACTTTGTTATTTGTGTTGGCTTCTCCAGACACCATCCCAGCCTCTTGCTTTTGATGCTGAGCTTCAGTCTAATGGCACTGTTCCAGCCAGACTGGGAGGCAGTTTTGTGGCTTTACCAACCCAAAAAGCATAGTTTCTTTTTTTTTTTTTTTTTCTGTCTTTCCAAGATTTCTTTCAATTTTCAGGATATTTAAAGATTTTTGTTCAAATAAAATCCAGGGTCTCCTTGCCCCCTTTTTCTCTTTGATTCTGTATATGAACCAGTCTTGACGAAATTAGAGTGTGGACGGCAGTTCTACTTCAGTGCTGATACCTGGCATAAAGCTTGAAGGAGAAATAGATTTGACTTGAATGGAGAAAAATTATTTTAAGGTGTCTCTGATGAGGGAAATGAAGCTTTTATCAGCTTCAGAGTAGTTACTTGAGCATCACTATCCATATGGATGTTCTTATTCCAGAAATATAACCTTATTCTGGATGAAATAGTAAATAGTTTTTCCTATGTGTATCTCATAACAGAATATCATATAAAATACAGTAAGTACATCCTGCCTGCTCCTAAACTCATGCCACATGAAAATGCTTGTCTCAGAACAAGTCCATCCATCTGCTGACCTGTCAGGAATGTGGTGCCTTCTGGAGAGAGATGTGGCCTCAGAATCCCTGGCATTTCATGCCATTTTTTCCCCCTTGCTTCTGCATTTGTTCCTTTAACTGTTGCATTGCAGTGACATACTCCAAGGAGTGGAGTGGCTGGGATTACCTTGTTACTGCACATCTGTATTTCCTGTGATTCCTTTACTACCACACAGGTGGATTTCCTCTTCCCTTTGTTGCTTCACAGCTCTATTTCCCAGCAGGTCTCTTTATGCCTACACAGGGCTCTAGCTTGGCTCTGACAGAACCCATCATTTGCACTGACATGTTGTTCACTTATCTTCAGCTCTGTGTTACTGTTAGATGGGCAGTTGGCTGCGTAGTCTGTGTTTGTAGCAGGAACCAGAAGTCTCAGGAAGAATATAAATATCTGCTTCCTGTGATGTAAAAGCCAGCTGAGTATGTGTGCAAGCTGGCAGTAGTGTAGGAATTGTACTGCAGTGTGAAAGATCATTGTGAGGTGTCTGTCCTCGAGCAGTGGGACACTTCAGGGATCTTACTGGGTTTTATACACCCTTTTTCTATTTTATGATCATCCTGTATAAAGGCCCTTTAACTGCAACCTTAACAGAGGTTGCAGGTTAGAAGAGACCTGTAAGAATACTCTCTACACCCCAGGACCTTGGAGCATCTGTTACCTTTATGCGCATCAGAAAGGTTTTCATGCTGCAGGAAAACATGCATGCTGTATGTTCTAGATCTCTTGTAGCCACTTCTCTCATGTCTTCACTGTCAGACCATTCTATCTCTTCTTTCTGTATCTTCATTTGAAAGTTCTATCTCTAAACAAAGGCATGTCCATATTTGATCCTGCATTTTATTGTCACTTTTGGGTTCAAACTCTGTGTGAGCAAAGCCTTGTGGACCAGTGAGCGGAAGGTGAGACAGTGATTGCATTTTTCAAAGCACTGTTTTAGCTGAATGTCAGGACAAATTATACTGGAGAGATTTTCTCATTATATTGGCCTGGGAAACAGAATTTTTATTTGCCCTTCAATATGCTTAGCTTTAAACCAGTTTAAAATTATTTAAAGGTGTTTTTTTTTTATACAAGACCATATTTACATGCAATTATTATTTGTAAACGTAATGCTTTTCTTGAAATGCTAAGGTCTAGAGTGACAAATATGCAAAAGCCTCCATTCAGAATAGAACAAGTAGTGAATTGACTTGGAGTTCCAGAAAATATGTTGTTTATTGAACTTCCAGATTTTCTGGTTAGTTATTAATGAAGTGACAAGTCCATCCTGGTAAGGCAGATGTTACTATATATTCAGCTACCCAGATCATTACACTTAAAATTACAAGCAATAATCTATTTTCAGCAAGTTTAAGCCAAAATGCTTTCCATTTGGGTACAAAATACATTTGATCTTTTATTTTCATAGCAATGATGCCTTGTGACTTGAATTTTGATTTTTATTTTAAAAAGTTTTTTAACAAAATTTTGATTTAGACAGGTCTGGCTTGAGGGCACTGCAGTAACCGCCTCTAGTCAGCTGCTGCAGACGAGTTTTTGGAAGGTTCAAGTTTTTTAAATAGGGAATTAGGAAAAAGGCTGTTAACAGAAACACAAAGACAAAACAATGAAAGTGTTCACTTGAAACTTAAAAACTACATCATGACCTAGACTTTATCATTTCAAAGTGGTTTGTTTTTTTCTTTTTAGAATATGCATGCCAAATGTCTTGTCTTTTTCAATGATTTGTAATATACATTTTATGACTGGAAACTTTTTGTACAACACACTCAAATAAATGTTTTGCATTTTATTGGTTTCCTTCTGTCTATTACCCAACACAGAGGTAATGTGGGTTATTTGAGATGATTCATCCAAGGAGGCCTTTAAGTGTGGAGAGAAGACACAAAGAACTGCTGTCTGTGCTCCTAACATTGATCAGCTGAATGTCCCAGCAGGGATCGCAGGATGCGCTCCAGAAACAAACGAAAGCTTTCCTTAAATGTGACGAAGGGCTGGTGAAACGTGCTGTCCTCTCTGATCAGTACCAACAAAAGCAGGGGGAAGAATGGAGCTGGAGCAGATAAACCTTCCCTTGCTTTCCCATCACTGCTGCAAGGAAGGGGCTTTTTGATTTAACATACTTGACACTAAATGAGAGCAGAAACCAATCCCTGATAGGCCACAAGCTGATGCACTTGCCAGCCTGGCTCATCTTCTAGCCTGCTTTCAAGTACGGACTCGAAAGTGGGCTGGAAGCTGAGCCAGGCTGGCAAATGCATTTAAAAACTGCATTTTAAATTAATTTTAAACTTGTACCTTAAACTCATTTCATTTTAAACTTGTACCTTACACTCATTTTAAAATTGTACCTTGGGCGGCTGCCCCATCCATAGCACTAGCAGATGATGCTTCTTGCAGGGTGGTAGGAATGCCTTCTGTTTGAAGTGGGCAGATCCAAAGACAGGATGATATGGTTTGCAGTACTCGAAGTGTGGGCTTGGGCTAGTGAAGATGAGCACAGTTTTGGCTTCAGCTCTGCTGTGGTACTCAGTGCCCTCCTCTCATGCCATCTCCTACCTGCACGTCACATCTCACCCATGAAAAAGAGCTCCATAGCATGATCCTCTCCCATTCGCTTCTACCTCGTCCCACAGCATTCTTACTTAATGGAGGGAAGTGTAATGAAGCTGACTTTAAGGGCATGGGTCTCTCACCCGAGTCACGTAATGCAAAGGAAAGCCTCGAAGAACAGAAGGATGAATTCCAGAAAGAACCCAAAGGGAAGTTTCTCTCTGTGGGGATCCCAGCAGAGCTGGTGTTTCACCACGGGATGCAGTTGAGCAGCGTTTGTGTCTCTGGTGAGGCCGGTTTAAAGCCCCTTCCCCTCAGTTCTAGGGGCTGCGCTGAACCCTGGTACTCGAACCCTGCTGTCTGACCCGGGCCCAGCTCGGCCCCGGGGAGTCCTTTGGGAGCTCGCTCGGGGCCGCCTCGTCCGCGGCCGGTGTGACACCAGCGCTCGGGGACATGGGCCGCGAGTGGCAGCAAGACGGGCGCCCCCGGGCCGGAGACGACGCGGAGTGGCTGCGCTGAGGCGGGCAGAGCGCTCAGTCCCGCGCGGCGCGGAGGCGGAGGAGGCGCGGGGCCTNGCCGGGCGGGGGCTGGCTCGGTCCCGGTGCAGGTCGCGGGGGACAGCCAGGCCGCCCCGCTCCCCTCGCAGCAGGGGCGGCGGCTGCAGCCGGAGCCCCCGGACCGGGCTGCCACTCACGGGCTTTTTCCGCAGCGGATGACGGACAAGTGCTTTCGGAAGTGCATCGGGAAGCCCGGCGGCGCCTTGGACAACTCCGAGCAGGTGAGGACGGGCGGGAGAACTGGGAACCCGCGGCCCCCTGGCTCGGGGCTGCCGCTGAGGCTCTGTGTCTTGCAGAAATGTATCGCCATGTGCATGGACCGGTACATGGACTCCTGGAACACAGTTTCGCGAGCCTACAATTCTCGGCTGCAGCGGGAGAGAGCCAACATGTGACGCCTGCCGGCCTCCGGGCCGAGAGGGACCATGTGGGGAAGGGACAGTGGCCAGTCCAGGTGATTAGGGGTGAATCCTGCTGCCATCCCAGCCCCTGCCGTGGCAGAGCAATAAAACCTCGCTGAACCTTTTGCATCCATTGGCTTTTATTAGCACCAGCTCCAGGAGACAGTGATTTATTTTTTTTTTTTTTTCCATGAGCTGCTTGGTTTACTTCTTGTCCTTCCCAAGTGTCCAGACTGGCCCAAGGTATTCTATCAATTGATAAATCCCTGCTGAAAGGGCTGCGGCAGGCAAGGAGCCTTCTGTGGAAAACAGGGACCAAAGCAAGCCAGCAACACAATACCTTGCCCAGGATTCCAGCATGGACCCATCCATAAGGTCGTTACCCAGTCCCTTTTCACTAGTGGAAAAGCTGCCATAAGATTGTCCACATGCCACTTTGGCTCTTTCATCCCTTATATTTGTATAGTGCTTTGTGGGGCTGTCTTTAGGCTCGTAGGCTTAGATTCAGCTCAAGCACAGTGTTGGGGAGCAGGACAACCTCACATATAGTTGTATGAGTACAGCTAGGGATGCAGGGTTGGGAAGTATGCAACTTAGGTTCTTTTCTTTATAGAATAAAGTGTGTTGTGTGGCTGCGATACTCTGTAGTTTCTGTTTTGGCTCTGGCACAGATGTTCCATCTTGGAGCCTATATCCTAAACATAATTTTTTTTATGGAGGAGCATGTCTGCAACAGGGAATGTCTGCTTTGGGGCACAACTCTATTTTTCTGCTTCCACACTGCTCTTGAAAGGTGGGTTCATGCTACGTGGTCAGCAGTGGATACAACAGCTGGAAGAGGAGAGTGTTGGAGATCAGCAGTGCCTGTGTAGTGAGGTTTTTTTCCAAATCCTTTCTTTTGAAGCTCTTCTGTATTTTATAAAAGATTTCATGGTTTGCTGGACACAGAGACAGACTGGAAGAATGATATGTCTGTACCTGCTAGGATATTCACTGGGATGTGGTAGAACCTAAAGTGTTCTCACACAAGGTAAACTGTGAGGAGATATTTGGCTATTTGGACTTACTGAAACTGGAGTTTCCTTTCCAGACTGTCAGAATGACTACTTGAAAATAAAGTGCTTTCAAACATGTTTGCTTAGGGGGCTTTTTACTTTTGTTTATGGCTGTATGAATTCTGTAGCACTGGCTGTGCAGCAGTCCCATTTCATTCATGGGAGCATCCCACAGGTGTTCTAGCCATGAATCTGAACCCATCTGGAGCTGAGCCATGCCTAGAAGCCAGGTCTCCCACCTAGCTGGTGCTCTGTCTCGGAAAGTTGTGCATCTTGCTGCCAGCTGGGTTGGGATGGAAGAAACCTCGTTTTATGCTCAGATGCAGAACTTAAAGTACCAAAAATGAGGAAGGGGTTTGGGGTACAAACAACTATTCAGTTTTGGTGGCTGAATCGATGGGGACGTGTCTAAGTCTGCTCTGCCCAAGACTTGGCACATGAGCTCTGCTGCAGTTCTTTGCTTGTGAGCAAAGTTGTCCATGTGTCTTATGCTGGCTGGTGGGACCTGACAAGTGTACTTTGCACCACTATCTCAGCACTTTAAACTTTTCCCACCTAGCTTAGCCAGTCTGTGTGGCCATGCCTTAATCTTTGCTGGTTTATTCACCTGTTACTTAATGCAAAAGGAGGTGCAGGGGGTGTGTGAAAAGCTCCTCCTTATACTCTAGTACGGATCAGGGCCTGTGCAGTCTGAACTCCCAAGTGTTCTAGTCCTGCATTCTCTTAGGATCAAATGGTGAGCCAGGTGGTCATCACTGAGCTCTCTAGTACCTGACACTAATTGGAAACAGTATCACACCCTTCCCAAAAGCCACTGCACAGCACAACATCTCCATCAAGTCAGTGAGGTCTGAAGCTTCTCCAAGGGGATAACTTTGGGCTGGGGCAAAGGTCACAAATCTGTTGGCTTGGCCATGGGATGGCAGCTCATAGGCGGAAGTCAGCCAAACTCCGTGAATCTTTGGCAGGTGTTTCCAGCACCTATCCAACTAGGAAGGTCATGTTTTATTATGCAATATGTTTGGCCAGGTCTTAAGGTGGGACAAGCTTCATTTATTTATAGAAAAGGTTTAGAATTTGTACCTTTCTATGCAAAGCAGTTACCAAATGCCTTGGTGTAACAACTAGCAGGTCACACAATACTGGCATTTGCTCAATACCTGCAAGGCCGTCTTCACCCCTTTGCAACATCAGAAAAATGTACAGTAGCTGAGGGGTTAGTGCATCCTCTGGCAGTTATTCCTCTCATTCATTGCCTTCCCTGAGTGGTGAAATGCACTTTCAGAGCTTGAGGTTCTGCACAATCCAGGCTTGGACAGCTGTGACTTTAGTGTAGACACCAGGGAAGTATGGCCTGGCACAGCCATAGCCCCAGCTTGTGATTCCTGCTAGAAACCACTTCCCTGAAGGTTCTTGACATGCCAGGGGCCCACCTGCATCACCCTGCAGAGAGAGGAAAAGGATCCAGTATCAAGCCTCAAGCAGTGTAGCTCCCACAGCTGTGAATTGTTCTTTCTCTCTGGGGCATGGGCATTTGCTATCCTGTTCCCCACTTCCCCAGGAGCCCCATTCCAGGCTGGAGGACTGCTCAGTGATGTACCTGCATGAACAATCTGAACCTGGGATTCTGGAACATAGAAGAGTGTGTTTAGAGGTACGGTAGGGTCGTGGAACAGGCTCCATGTGGTCTCTTAGCATTACCTCTCTGTATATCTCCCTGACCTGTCACAGGTTGGTGGGGCAAGCAGCATGAGGTGTATGCAGGATGGACATGGATAAAAGCAGCAGCCAGTTGGTGGATGGAAAGACAGCTGAGCTTGGGGAGGCAGGGCAGGGCCCTCCTGAGAGAATATAGTCTAGGGATTTGGCACGAGTTTGCTCTGTCCCAGCCACATCATTTGCTGCTCTTGCACTCACTGAGCAGCTGTCGACGGTGCCCTGTGGGAAACCAGCACACAGCATCCTGCTGCTGATCTGGACAGGGTAGAACATTTTGCAGGCCTGGTCTCCGATCATGTTCACTGCTGCTGCTTGCAGATGCTTTGACATGAGACCTGAGGAGACAAGTATTGCTGTTAGTGGGTGAAGAACACATGAGAAACATGTGAAGCATGCTCAGCATGCTGCATGAGCAGCATGTGAAGAAGTGGGGTCTCTGCAGCCTTACTTGCTTTCCAGAGGGAGAGACCTGCTCTGGGAAAGTGAGTCACCTGGTTCAACAGAGCAAACACAGGAAGGTCCCTTGGGTGTGTCGTTTGTCAGGCAGCTTGGCTTACCAGACACAAATGGTATTGGGGTGGTCCTTGTACTGCAAGAGCACAGCTGGAGCAGCTGCTGTGGGGGTGGAGAGCACATGGCTGGCATGTAGAAAGCTTGGGAAAGCTTCAAGAGGGAAGAGGTGTGATAAAATGGAGGCATAGTGTGCATAGTAGCTGGGGAGGAGATGATGATGATACCAGGCCTTGCCCAGCTTGGTATCCTCTGCAGTGTATGGCCTGGAATGGGAGTGCTTGGGGTAGTGGTGTGGGAACTGAGATGTTTAGGCTTGCAGTGTTGCAGTATAGGTGGCCAAGCATTGAGCTTGGCCATCATGGTTGTGGGAGGGCCCTCTCAGCCAGTACCTCCTTCCTTTGTGGAGCCCCAGCCTGTGATGAAGCATCTGGCCCCTTCATGGAAGATATGAGAATTGTCTGGGAGACATATAGGTCTGATGGTGCTGCTGAACGTGACAGGTGTGCTCAGTTCCAGTAGTGCCACATCATAGTCTAGGCTGTAGACGTTGTAAAAAGGGTGTTTGTAGATACGAAATATTTTCTCCATTTTGCCATCGATGCCACTCAGGAAGGGTGTTCCTAGAAAGGCCACCCACATTTTGGGGTCACTGTAACTGCAGAAAGACAGCAAACCTGGCTGTTAGGAGCATAGCCTCGCAAGGAGGGCCCTCCCTCCACTTGTGGGGCTGGCCACACCTTGGGAGATCAGGACCCCTGTCTCCAAGAGCAGTGTGGGTGTACTCAGGCTTTGTTCCACTCATTCCTTTTCACACTTACCTCTAGGGGCATTTCTCTGATAGGAGGTGTGTGCTTCCTGTGGGGCACAGCATGCCAGCAGATGCTGGACCACGAGGGAAGGGAAGGGCAGGTTGGCTGATGGGACAGAGGCAAGAGCCACCTAATTTAACTGGCTTATCTCAGACTTACATGTCAAAACAGTGAGCTGCAGAGAGCAGCCACCGGTCAGCAATGAGGACAGCCCCACACTTATGCTCCTTCCGCCGAAGCCAGAGGCTGACTTGCCAGGGCCATTCTCCTCGAGCTGCACTGCTACCACCCACGATCTTGCTAAAGGCCAGAGCCGTTGTTGAGCCACAGTCTGGAAGACAGGAAGAAGCACCATGGTTTTAAGTAACCATAAATGAAAGGAAATACTTCTTGCCTTCCGTAACCTGTCCTGTGGGAGAGTCTTTTGGGGGAGCATGTACAGGACAGTAGGATGTGATGAATTCAGTTCACCCAGCTGAGGCAAGGCTTGACAGGGTATATTTTGCAGACTTGTTATCACAGATCACACCTTCCAGGGATGTAGAGGAGCGGGTATTTGGGTGGACTAGCTCACTATCACATGGCAAGCAATGTGCAGCCTGAAGTGCAGTCCCAGGGATGCCAAGACACTTTCTGGGCTGCCATGTTGTGCAGAGCTGTCTTGCCACCTTGTGCTACCAGACTGACTGGCCAAAAGGCCTGTGTGCTGGGAAATGGGTTCTAATGTCTGTAACAGAGTAGAAGAGGCCACACTTTCTGGCAGTAAATTTGGATTCAGCTCATCCAGCTTTATCTTGTTTTAGGCTCTGGCAGAGCAAGTACAATCTGGACCACAGTGGGCTGGCCTAGACCCCCAGTGTCTGGGCCCAAGACAGCCATTGTGAATATGGTGGATGCCACTGTGGAGTCCAGGTCATGTAGAGCACAGCTGGCAGCAGCCACGGGCTACAGAGGAGAACTCACCACAGTTGTGCTCGTCAAAGCCGTTGCTGCAGTCCACAACACCATCACATTCAGGATTTTCTTTTCCAATACACATCTTGCTGGAACACTGGAAAGTGAGGCTGGTACAAGGCACCACTGGAAGGCAATAACCCATGACCTGCTCAGTACCCTCTATGCTGGAGGCTTCCTGCCAACATGTCAATGCATCAGTTTATCAGTTTTACCTGGGGTTTGGGTAGGCTTGGCAGTCTCAGTTGTTCTCAGAGCTGTGAGGCTTTCACTCATGGTTGTACTCATCTTTGTCCCCAGGGTGGTTCTGCTGGCTGGACCTGCAGCCATTGTGCTGGGCTGGATAAAAATGGCTGTGGTAGAAGTTCTAGGGATGGCTGAACTGGAAGGGATGCTTGTGCCACCACTGGGCAACTGGGAGATGGTGTCCAGGATCCAGTCTGTGAGTTTGGTAATTCTGGAGTACACACCAGGTCTCATAGCCTGGGCACAACCAAATCCCCAGCTCACGATGCCAGCAAGGTAAAACACTCCTGGGGTCACCTCACAGGCCAAGGGCCCACCTGAATCTCCCTGCAGAAGAAGCAAGGCAATGGCTGCTCAGTCTAATCAGGTCTGCCTCTCAGACACACCAGAAGGACTTAACTACTTCCAACTCTTCTTTCTCCAGTCTTGTGGGCTTGTCTGCTGTCATGCAGTGTGTATGCAGAACATGAGTGTGCAGAAGTTGAAGTTAGGGTCAGTGGCTCAACCTGGCTCCTGTCAGCCCCTTTCCACAGCTGCCACCAACTGCCACTGACTCACTGCCACAGGAGGAGACCTGCTTCACCCAGGATTTGTCTGGCCAGACAGAGTGGTGGGATGTTGGTTTAAGTAATTCTCAACTTGGTGGAGCTTTATTTACTTTTCTAAATCTTCAGAGTAGTGGGCTGGAGTTTTTTGCGCTCAAGTACATGTGAATTACACAGCTTGATTACAGCAGCTCAGTAAATATTTCACAAAGATCTGCTGAAGACAGAGTTAGCCCAGCTTTCTAGAACAATCTACAGAGTAGAGAAATCACACACTTTTACCTGGCAGGAGTCTACCATCCCCTCCATGAAGCCAGCACAGATCATTCGGTCAGTGAGGGAGAAGTTGTAGAGGAAGTTGCAGGTGTTCTGTTCTATGATGCCCACAGATGCTTTCTGCAGAATCTCGGGCTTGGTGTCTGCGTAAAAACCACAGAATTAGTGAGTGCAGCAGAGGGCAGGAGCTAGCTAATGGCTTTTAGACTGACTCAACACATATTTTGGGAAAACAGGCTCTAATCTCACATGGGAATTGAGTCCAATATAACCTGTTTTGTCTGCAGCCCTGAAGCTTGTGGCTCACCCTAGGGTGCACTTTTGTGTCTGTGCTAAGGATTCTGCACACAGTTTGTGTCCCATGTTCCTGAGAGTTTGTGGGCTTCTTGTCAGCTGGACTTCTTTGGTAGTACATGTGCCACTCTCAGGCCTCCTCCCTATAGTGAGATCTTTGCTTATGCTCATTGCTTGGAACATCTCTGTTACTGAGAGTGGCTGCTGTGGCTGACATACCATCCTGCCAGAGCTGCAGCAGGCTCCAAGTGCCTGACACTCGCTTAGCACGGTAGAGCTACTGATGGCAGTCCAGCAGGTTTCTCCTGGTTCCCACCAAGTGGCTCTCTCCATTTTCTTCTTTGCTGGTGACTCCTAGGTAACTGTGGCTTAAGGTAGTGCTCTGTGTGCTTTTATTCTTGCTTATTCTTGTCAGTTCCTGACTGTCCCTGTTACTGACCCCTGTCCTATACATTCCCAGGACTGTGGGTCACAGTGGCATGGCCTTTGCTGCTCAGGGTATCACTGCTCCAAGGCAAATCAGCAGGTAATTCATTACTGCTTACCATTCCCTTCCTGGAGGTCACCCCATCCAGAAATGAGGCATTTCTTGCCAACAGGAAACTTCTGCATGGCAAGTGGGAGGCACACAGGCTGTATGTATTTGTTGAAGACAAGAGGTCTTGCCAGTTCAAGTACAGCCACATCAAAGTCCAGAATCATGGGGTTGAAGAGGGGATGTGAGATCACTCTTGTTACATTCACTTTCACTGCATTCTCGTCTGTTCCATTTATTGATGTTGTTCCTACATAGGCTTCGATCTCTTCTGGAATTGTCCTGCAAATACATAAACCTAAATGAGCATACTCACACTTTATCCCTGGCATGAATTCTGACACTGAAATTGCAGACAGCTTTACATGATCAGCATGCAGCAAAGCAGCCCTGCTAAGTCAGGCCCAAAGAACTGTTTCCAGCAGTGGCACCTGCTGGATATTACCTGAAGAGCAAATAAACATGTAATAATAATCCTCTCTTCACCTCCAGAAATTTGTGATTTCAGGAGTGTTCTGGCACACAGGTGGTATCTCTGTATTCAGTAGGTCTTGTTGGATTTTTTGGTTTTATTTGGATTTTTCTGAAGTTGTGTTTTATTATTTTTTTTAAATCCAGGTGAATTTTTCATATTCAACTAAATGACATTTATTAAAAAACTGCTTCCTTTTGATTGTTTTCCACCTGCTCTTGGTGATTATTTGGTATCTTAAAAAGACAGTCAAAAGGCATTCCCTAAACACTTTGTACCTTTCATTATTGTACAGTCCCATCAAACACTGCCTTCCCATTAGTTGGGTTTTTTCCCAAGGTCTAGTCTGATCTATTTTGTTGTGCTTGTTATGATGCTGCTCCACACCCTGCTCATCCCTGAGCCCTGTGTACACATTAACACAGCGTTATTCTTGCCCTCCCTGTGATGTTGGAGCAGTTGGTGTGCTGTGCATTACCAGCAACATCCTGTTCATCTCCCTTGTTTTTTACTGCATTCCTGTGCTCATTAACTGCCCCTGCCACAGGACCACTGCCGTCAGGGCAATATCCACGTTTCTGACCTCTTGTTTTGAATTACAACAGCTGATGGAGACTCATTCACAGACAGCACTGCTGATTTTGCTGTGTACCTCATTTCACACTGACATACCTTGCATTTTACTTTATTGCCAAGCTGTTTAATGCATGAGGTTGTCTTAAAATCCTTCAGAGTTAGTAATTCACCTTTTCTGCTTTCAGGAATTTATTCTTGATAAGTATTATCTTCTTGCTACTCATTTCTTTAGGCTATTTATAAACCTAGGCTTGGGTTCTTGCAGTTTAACAGAACTGTGCAGGATTGAACTGACCATTTTCCCTTTACCAGGTGACCATGTGTCCCTATTTCACATATTACAGATAGTTTTTTAAGGTTAAGTTCATTAAAGAAACTCTCTTGTGGCACTTTCTTCCACTCCTCTTAGATGTATTGTCCTCGCTCCCTGATTAGGCTGCTTTAACCTTTCTCTGCCTTATTGCAACCTCCCCACAAACTCCTTTTTGTTATGAATCTGTAGTTATAGCAAAAATTAATGTCCAACATGTGTTCTTAATTTCCATTTCTTGACTCCAGTGCCACACTTTGGATTTGGCTGCACAGCTCTGTGCCGGTGGGCAGGTGAGCTGGAGCAGAGACAGGGATGGGCTCTTACTCATTGAAGCAGTGAGCTGCTGACAGCAGCCAGCGGTCCCCAATGATGGTGGCTCCACAGAAATGTCTGGAGTCTTCTTTCAGGCTGACTTGCCAAGGGATCTCTCCTCTGGAAGCATCTGTTCCTCCCACAATCTTGCTGGGTTTAGAGAACCCGGGTCGTCCTCCACACTCTGAACAAAAGTCAAAGCATGACTTGTGAGTATTCCTAGCAGAAGACAAGCAAGGAAAGACTTTGCTCTCTCTAACCAGTAAGCCTTAGCAGGGACAGGTTAGGCCTGAGGTGTGAGATATCTACCCAAGTTCTGCTGGGTAGATATCTCAGTGGCAGTGCCTGATGGTGTCCATGTACAGCTGGACTTTCACACAAACTGCTGTTCTGCATCTTGCTCCCAGCAAGTCGTGAATCCTGGACCTTTCTTGAAGGCAGAGTAATCAGTAGCTCCATCCTTCTTAGCCTTGCCATTCAAGATAAAAAGTTTATTCTAGATTTAGAAAAATACCCTTCATTTGCATCTCCTTGCAAAGCTGCTGGGAGCACTCCTTGGAGTGGACAGGTCATCCTGCAGACATTTGTCCTCCTTCCCTTCAGGGAGCTTAGCTGCTGTGAAGGGGCAGCCATCAGCTTTGAACTGCTGGGAGGTCCTTAGATGGCAAGCAAAAGTAAGTGATCAACAGTTTAAATACTGTCAGATGCTGCTGTGCCTTAGTGACCAGTTCTGGGCCTGCCAGAGCAGACCAGTTACACAGCAAGATTGCACAGTCACAAAAGCAAAGAAGCCCATGGAACTGCAGAGGTACTGAGTGACTTTGCCAGGTTGCTCTGGACTGAGCCAGGGCAGCCATATAGTGCCTTAGCACTTTGGCAAAGTTGTGTGGCTCATCCTACAAAAGGTCAGCTTAGGTCAGCGGAGGAATGAACCTGATGTTTGGACCTGTACCTGCCACTCTGCCTGCCAAGGTGCACCTGCTGTGGGTGCTCATACCTTGTAGTCCTGCTGCAGTCACTGGCCTGCTGGCAGCTGGGGCTGGTGAGGTGGTCAGGGTTGCTCCGGTGGTGGTGTTGACCTCTTCAGTGCTGACCATGTTACTGTTAGTCCTGAAGTGCACTGGAGGAACAGTACGGGCTATGGAGGTAGGGAAGGCAGAAATAGCATCCAAGATCCAGTCTCTGAGTTTGGTAACACGTGTGTAAACCCCAGGCCGCCTGGCTTCAGCACATCCAATACCCCAACTCACAATTCCCGCCAGGAAAAACCTGCCAGATGGTTCTTGGCAAACCAGAGGCCCACCAGAGTCACCCTGCAAGAGAAAGCAGATGGTGAGCTCTCCCTGGGGATGCACTGTGCTTGCCCTGGCCACCCTCAGCATCCTTCTAACAGCTGGGGTCTCTCTGTTCCTGTGTATCCTAACTCACTTCATATTTGTTCCAGCCTAGTGATGAGTGGAGCATCTCTGTGCTGGCCTTTGGGTGTTCCTCTGTGTGGGCAGGCTGTCCTGCTATTACACAGAAGCCTTGTGCCCTTTATATGCCAGAAGAACAAAGGACACAATCTGTAAAATCTAGGATTAAGCATTTCTACTGCTTTAATAATTTGTTAAACCTCATAAAGGTTAATCCTAGTAGCCCGTACACAGCCAGATGATGGGTGTTCATTACCTGATACACAACCCAGGGAAACCACACTAATGTTTGTATCAGGTTTTCTTGATTTGGCCTATGGTTCCCTGGTCAGTTCTTGGTTATTGTGGGGCCCTGTGACTAATACTGATGGACATGTGGTGTCTGTGAAGCTGGTAATGCCTTCTGGACATGAGATTGCTCCAGATCAGTAATTAATAACCAGATGGGTCACGTTCATCACCCGACCTTGAATCTTCAATTCTTGGCCCCTTCTCTGGTGTTTGTGCTGTATTTGGTGCAGAGATACGAAGCACTACAACCAGAAAAGTGCAGATTTGTTTAGCAGGCCTCTGTTGGTTTGAACATTCCTGCCAAACCACAGAGACAGACCTGTAAATCACAATCCTCCTCCCGCATCACAGTTCAGTTCTACTCTCTCCCTACTATCAAAGGCAAGCCTGTCTCCAGCTGACCACTTGCAGTTCCAGGATGGATAAAGGCTAACTATAAAACCACTCTGTTGCTCACCAAAAACTGTTGTCTATGTTTTAGTTTCCACTGCTGCCCTTTGCCCATCTGGATTTTTGTCTGAAGACCTGTGTGGAATATTGGTAGGGCCAGCCCTGATGACAGCTCAGGAAGACAAGAAAAGTAGTTAATTAGCTGAAAGAGCCCCTTAAACAACAGTACCCTGCTCTAAGCAGTAAAGAACATATCCTCATTTGTGTCTTCTGCAGTCACTGATCTGTGCTTGGGTCCAAGGCAGGGCCTCAAACCTCAGTGGGAAACAGTGACCATAGTGTCAGTTCTGCTTCTTGAAGTGTCACTTGGTGCATACTGGGAGGGAAAAGCCTTATGCAGGCAGGTGGTGCCATCTTCTCTGGGCAAACCTTACCTGGCAGGAGTCGACTTTCCCCTCCAGGTAGCCAGCACACATCATCCTGTCTGTGAGGACATGGCTGTAGAGACTGGAACATAGGTTCTGGTCTAGGAGCTCCACTGTTGCTTTCTGCAGGAACTCAGGTTTCACCACTGAATGACAAAGACACAATTGCGAGCTCAGTGCAGGAGGCCCTGCACAGGATCAGCAGCTCAGGGTACAGCCCACCTCAGCTGGCCGGAGCAAGGTCCGAGTTCCCTTCCCCAATGCCTTCTGCCCCACTCACACCCCACCCTGTCTCCTCTGCTGCCTGCCATGCTTTGCTTACAGAAATCTTCCTTGAGGTAGCCCCAGCCAGAGATAAGGCACTTCTTGCTGGTGGGGAAGTGATGGCCAGCATCTGGCAGGCACACGGGCTGGATGTACTTAGTGAAGGTCACAGGTCTCTTCAGCTCCAGCACAGCCACATCATAGTCAGCTGTGTCAGCGTTGTAAGAGGGGTGTGGGATGATCTGTGAAATGTCCATTTTCACTGCACTGCCATCAGAGCCTCTGAGTGAGGTGGTCCCTGTGTAAGCTGCCCACATGGCTGGGTCCTGAAACCTAGAGGAGAGACAGTGGGGGCCATGTGAGCCTGTAGCCACAACATTGTCCTGCGAACCCAAGCTGCCTACTGCCCATCCTGCCATCCACTCCAGGAGTGATGGAAACTCCTCATTCTCCCCGTGGTGGGGCAGAGAGGTGCAGTGGGAGCTTGAGCAGATACGGCAGCTTTTGGAACAGGGATGGAGGATGGAAGGTGGTGTAACTGCAACTTACTCAGTAAAGCAGTGAGCAGCAGACACCAACCACTTCTCTGTGAGGATTGCAGCACCGCAAAAGTGCTCATTGTTCTCTCGAAGGCTGACCTGCCATGGGAACTCCCCTCTGGATGCCTCTGAGCCTCCAACTATCCTGCTGGCAGTCTGCATGGCAGGGCGATTCCCACAGTCTGAAAGGGAGGAGAAAGTCAGTGCATCAGGATCCTGCCACTGCACCCCAGCAACACACTCTTGGGGGCAAGTGGGAAAAGCTGTTTCAGCTTTGTGTGTGCTGTTGGCAGATGCTCAAGCAGCAGGGTGGTACTTGGGATGTCACAGGGCAGCCTCTTAACCTGCAGGCTTGGGAAGAGCACTGCAAAGCACTGGGCCATCAGAGCATCCCCCCTGATGCAGAAATCCGTGGTTCTCTGGGCTTTGTATGGGTCTGGTCCGGCTAGTTAGAGCCCAAGACCACACGGACCTGCATGGACTGAAGACAAAAGACGAGAAGCGCTCTTCCCCACGTGGGAGCAGGTATCCTGTTTATTGGCTTGGGATGGGACACTGCTGGCCACACTGACCACCCGGGCAGGAAAGAGATCCACCCCCACCTGGAGTGGGGTTTTATACCCCAGGGGATGGGGGTGGGGAGAGAGGACCACGGCCAATGGGATAACATTGGGGTGGGGCATGGGGAGGGGTGTCCATGGGGGCAGGCCACCAGGTGTGTGGAAAGGAGTGCATGGGGAGAAACCATATGATGAGGAAGGGGAATAATCTACATGACATACCATACTCAGTAACATTTTTCCCAACGCCCAATACAAAAACCACAACTAAATAAACTATTTAGTGCAATACAACACCCTGAAACTCTTAGAGCAAGAAACTGGAGAGCAGCATCCTGACTAGTTTGATGAGCTTAGCTACTGCCTTGTGATAAGCTTCCAGCAGCTCATGGGCATGTGGCTCTTGTCCATTGTGCCAGCCCACCAGGAAGATGGACCTTGTCACAACCCATCACAGTTGATGGGACCAAGGTGTTTCCAAGGCACAGTGTTCCTCATCCCAATGCAGCCATTTACTACTGGCTTGAACAGTCATGTCATATCCTTGGCTGCCTTCAGTGCCTGAGAACTAGTGGTGTCCCACCTGTTAAGGTCTGCCAACATTGGGCTGTGGCTAGCCTCTATGTCCGGGAGATCTGCTGTGGGAGATTCAGCACCAGCCCTTTCCATCAGAGGCATCAGCACAGCCTGTTTGGTTGTCACATTCAGGGCTTTCTTTTCGCATACTGGATGTTGGAGCGACTGCCTATGTCCCAAGGGCAGCTACCTGGGGACAGCGAGGCTTGAGTAACTCATGTCTTTTGCAGTCCACACAGCAACTCTCCCCTGGCTTCCCCAGGGGCAACCACCACTGTATCCTTGTCCCTCTGCTCCCTGGCTGTCCTAGAGTCCCTGCAAAATGGCACTGGTAGCAGAGCTGCAGCTTGTTTTGAGCTTGAAGGCCCCTGGGCCACCAGGCTATGAACAAAATGGGGCCCTTTCGTATCTGTATCCAGGCTGCTGGTGAGGAAGAGAAAGAGGAGGAGGCTGCAGAGTGCAGGTGGTTCTTCCTTCTGCCTGGCTCTTACCTGATTTCAGTCCAGGTCTGTGGGAAGAAACCTTGTTGGGACCTGGGACAAAGAGGAAGGAATCAGGATCAGCAAGGGCAGGGCAGCCCAGCCTCAGGTCCTGGGCTTTGCTGCATCTTCCTCTCCTGCCTGGTGATCTCTTTGCCCACCCATGGCCAGTGTGAGGCAGGGCCCAGGTCCCTGCTGGGGACCCCTGCTCTGCCATGGGGCAGGGGAAGAGCAACTCCCTACTGCCCTGCAGCCTTCGGGGTGACTCCACATGCAGAGAGAAATTCCCAAAAGCTGTGGCACTGAGCTGCCTCTCAGGAGCAGACTGGGGCTGAAGGTGTGCAAGGCTGTTTGCCGAAAGCCAAGGGGACTCTCAACACCTTCCATTTGGGCAGCAAAAGGCTCCCAAAGATCCAGGGATCCTGCCTATTCTGGCAGAGGCTACAGAGGGAGTTGCAGAGGAGCCCACACCTTGTTTTCCAGGCTCATGGATTTTTTTAATTGTCTGGACCTGGAGTCCTACGGTCACATGCAACTCCGCAGTCACAGAAGGAAAGGAGAATTTCTTGTCAGATGGTTTCAGAGAGTAATTCAAGTATGAGAAATAGCAACCTGAGCTGTAGTTATTGCTACAACTCTGACATCTGCCTAAGGGCTGCTATGCACAGGTAGGTACAGACAACCCAGCCATTAACCTCCTGGAGCTTCATTCCTTGTCCCTCAGACTGATTCCAGGTGCTGCAAGAAAAGCCAAAGCAGTTGCAATTTATGCTTTAGGTTCTGTCCTTGTTGTGGGCCCCTCAACCTGCTCTTGCAGTGCAGAGCAGCTGGACAGTATTAGTGTTGGAGCAGTATCTGGGGACCCCACAAATGTCTCTTAAGATGGCAAGATCTAGGCTGGTTTCTGCTCCTGTCTGGTGAAGCTGGAGCAGCTGGGAGCCAGGAAGATCCTTTTATCTATTTGCTGGGTACGTGCCAGCACCCCCATTTCTAACACTGCTGCTGAGCACAAAGCCTAGACTGGACATCCAGAGCTAAAACCCTGCAGAAGTTTGGCTGAGACTGATGGTAGCTTAGCTGTGTGACCTTGGGTGCCGGCAGCCCCAGCACAGGGCACCCTGCTCTGCCTGCCCAGCAGCAGCAGGAGGGCCATACCTGTGAGAGAAGCTGAGGAGATGGTCCCGTAGGCAGCCAGAGAGAAACCCTGCTTGTGCAGGGCAGCTGCCAGCCCATGCCTGAAAGCTTCCTCCTCCAAGGTAGAGCTCAGGGGTTGGGAATCCTGGGGGGTGAAGAGGAGGCGGAAATGGACGATCACACTGGAGTTTCCATTCCTATTGGGAGACAAAGAATTAAGGGGAACCTTGGCTTCATGATCAGTACAAGGGTCAGGTTCCTGTGCTAGCTGTCTACAGGGAACTCAAAATCTTAGTATTTTGATTCTTAATCATTTAAGGTTTCTCTGGAGATGTGCTCTGAGTTGAAGTGATCATTTGAATTTTTTTTTTCCTTTGGCCTAAAGCTGTGGTTGAACAGAATTGTTTTCCTCTGCCTTTCTGATTGCATTTCGAAATGAAAGAATCTAGAACATTGTTGCAATCCAATATGAAAATCCAGCCTTGACCAAAAACCAGTTTCTCTTTGTACTAGATTTGAACAAGAGTACAGGTGTGAGTTCACCTTCTTGGTGAGGCTTGTCAGATTGCCCTGAAACATAAGCTGCAGGGTCTGCAGAGATGGTTGCCTACACTCACCTGTAGCCCAGGATGGTGCAACCAGTGCAACTCCAGTTCAGCTGGGAGTCCTGGAGACTGGACAGAAACTGCAAAGCAAAGAGTCATGGTCACACACTTACTGGACCCCAAGGAGGTAGGAATAGATGATGCCCAGGATTTTGCTGGAATGTGGAGCTGTTGATGCATGGTTTCTTGTCTCTGTAAGCAGAAGCACCCACGTCCAGCTCATATGTAAACTTTTTCCCACCCTGGCTTTTAGGGCATGAGGTAGTACATCCTTTTTTATGCCTTATCTCGTTTGCAAGGGATAGGCCTGAACACACATTTCCCACTCCATGAATGTCTCTCAGGCCCCTGACAGGGCCTCTCGAAGTGCAGCCCCACAGTGCAGCCCCACAGTGTATCCTGCTGATGTTTAAGAAGTCCTAGTTTTCCTCCTGCCCTTGGCATAGAGATTCTGCTGGTGCTATCATCACAGTATTTCACAAGTGTTTTTCCAGAAGACTCAGATCAACTCACCAGCCTCTCAAGAGCAGGTGTAAGCACCCTGTAGTAGTCCGAGTTCTCCATCTGTAAGCTGCTATTGAACGTAATTCCTTGCAGCTCCACTGTGTGCTCAAAGCTGGCCTCTCCCGCGGAATGGCAGGCTGCCAGAAAGGGAAGGTGTCTGTCAGAGGCAGCTTTCCTCACACCTTTGCAATATCATCATGTCCTTCAAACCCCCTGTTTTTAGCAGCTTGACTGTCCCTGACCATCCCAGCTGCCTCAGGGGTGCCCCATAACCAGACTGGGGTACCCTGCGCATGTGCAGTAATAGCATTTTGTACCGAACTTGTTTGAAGTTGAAAACAATGGATTTTTTTCAAGCCTGAGACAGAAATTCATGAACAGATGGGTACAACCTGGCAACCTGAGAGTAGCCCTATCTATGCAGGAACAGCCTCAGGAAGGTTCTGCTGGGTACTGAAGCCATCTCAGAAACTGTGACTGTGCAGGTGGCATCTGTCAGTCATGTCATGCTGGGGTCCTCACTGGGGTGCTGGCCTGAGGTGGCATCTGGCCATGGGGCATGAGACAGAGGGGAAATTTTCCAGAGTAGAAATCTATTTCAAATTTAAGTAAAATATGTCTTTGAATTAAGTCTATAGCTTGCAAACATAGTTGTTTAGTCTGAATTTAAGACTGCCTATTCTTGGCAGTCTGTGAAGAACTAACTTCTTCTTCTTACAAAAAAGACTTTAAAACCACAATAAGATCATTCCAAGTGCTTCTCACCATCTTCACTACAATCAAAATCAAAAAACAAAAAGCCTAAATCTACCCCTCTCAAATAAAGAAAGCCCCGAAAGCCCCAAAAGCCCCTTAAAAAGTGACACCAGGAAACAATAAACTAAGACTAAAACTTACTCAGACAAAATAAATATATTACAGCCGAGAATAATTTATAATTTCATTTACAAAACTATTTTTTATAATTATAATCTTAAAATTCAAAAATACCTCTATCCAAACCAATACTAAATAGCCTTAGTCCCAAGCTTTTAATCAATATACTAAATCCATAAAAAAACCTTCTAAAATAAAAGATTTAAACCTATCTACTATAATAATCCACAAAAATCAGATATATAAAAAACAAAAATAACAAAAACAAAAACTATAGACACTTCAGAAGATCAGAAAAAAAGAAGTAAAAATAAGATGCCAAATAATTAATGAGACCATTCGTAAGAGACAAGATAAAATTAATGTCTCAAGCTCTCCTATATACAAACACCAAAAAATCTATAACAGCCCAAATGAATCAGACTATTAATATAATTTCACTTTAATACAACCTATAAAAATAACTTACCTTTAGACTCGTAATAGTATCAGATTCTCATTTAAATTTGAAATAGATACTATATCCTTTACAACAACAAAACCTTATACAACTTACACCAATACTCAAATAATTCAGACCCAAACCAAACTTAAACCTGAAATATATAAAATAGGCCCATACATAATAAAAAATATAAGTCAACAACAACTATTATTCAATCAAAAGTAATCTCTAAAACATATTAAATTACTAATAAAAATTAACATCTCAAAAATCCAACCAGCCTATTCCTCTTTCCTAAGAACATCCTTTTAAAACTAAACAACGTAGTTACAAAGACAAATACACCTCAAGAACAAAATAAGAAGAAATCTAACTAAAATATTAGAGACAAAATAAGAATTTTAAATAAAATTAATTCAAAAATACTAATAAACAAGCTGACCACTACAACAAGTAGTCTAGCAAAATTAAAACAGCCCTTACAATCATCTCTGTTAACATTAAAAACTAGCCAGTAACAGATTTCAAGAGTACTGCCAAAATAAAAAAAGCCAGAGACCAAAACCACAAGTTAACAATAGAAGTGCTTAATACAATTCAAAATAATATATATTTAGCTTTCAATTATATACAAGCACAGTTATAGATACAAGCAACAACAGCTTTAATCATACAGATAAGAAATAAAGGTAATTTCCCAGATTAAATTTAAAAAATTATCTAAAATAATACAATTAATTAAAAAAAAAATCAATCCTAATAAACTATAGTAAATTTCACCTATGATCCTGCTTCTAACCAAAAAAATAAAAACAGTCTGGCCACTATTTTTGTACTTACTATAACAAAATATTTGCCACTACAAAATTCATCCAATCACTAAGAAAACTGTGCTTGTATATATTAATATAAGTTATATATACTTGAAAACTACTTATGCTATTATCATAAGAATTTACATTAAATAAAAAAATTACTTATTTTATAAGAAAGGGGGGAATGAGACAGAGGGGAAATTTTCCAGAGTAAAAATCCATTTCAAATTTAGGTAAAATGTGCCTCTTTGAATTAAGTCTGTAGCTTGCAAACATAGTTGTTTAGTCTGCATTCAAGACTGCCTATTCTCACAAAAACCCTCTGCTCAAAAACTGCTTCAGCCGAAGGACTGAGATAACAGGGACCCCTTGAACCTTGAAACAGACAGAGCCAGACGGGGCTGAGACTGCGAGAGAAGGGGCAAGCTGACCCAAGAGCTCTTTCTATACTTTGTAATAAAAAAATAGCTACAAGTATAACATAAAATCAATAAAATGAATATACATGAGACTATATACATATATATAAACAAAGAAAAATAAAAAGAGTTCAAAAATTCTCAAAAGCACACATGTCCTTTAAGAGAGACAACGATCCCCACATGCGTCCAGCGCTATAATAAACATACCAACTTTGCAACTTTTTACAAAAGTTGTAGAGTTTCTTTTTTCCACAAATCAGGCAGCAGAAGCAACAGGGGGGAGGTGGAAGAGGGAAGGAGATGGTAGCCATGCTCTGGAGTGGGACAGTAAAACAGGCAGTGCTCAGTGGCTGCAAGTGGTCCTGATAGGAAATGGCAGAGGCAGCAAGGTACAGTGACAAGAAATTTCAAAGTCACAGAGGGAGATTACAGGGCAGAATCATAGAATCATGGAATTGTTTAGGTTGGATAAGACCTCTGAGATCATTGAGTCCAATCATTTCACCAGCACTGCCAAGGCCACCATTAACCCATGTTCCCTAATGCAACATCTACATGTTTCTTAAATCACTTAAATTGCAGGGATGGGGATTCCACCACTGCTCTGGGCAACCTGGGCCAGGTCTGGACAGCTCATTCAGTGAACAAATTTTCCCAGTGCCAAATCTTAAACTCCCCTGGGCCACCTTGAGGCCTTTTCCTCTTTTCTGTCCCTGTTCCCTGGGAGGAGAGCCCAAACCCCACCTGGCAGCACCCTCCTGTTAAAGAGTTATGCAGAGCCAGAAGGTTCCTCCGCCGCTTCCTTTTCTCCAGACTGAGCCCCCCAAGCTCCCTCAGTTGCTTCTGCTTCAGCCCCTTCCCCAGCTCTGTTCCCTTCTCTGGACACACTCCAGCCCCTCAATGTCTTTCTTGCCATGACATGTTCTAAAACTGAACCCTAGATTTGAGGTGGGGCCTCACCAGTGCCCAGCACAGAGGGACAGTCACTGCCCTGATCCTGATGGCCACACTATTGCTTCAGCAGATCAACATCCCACCCAGCTTGGGTTGCCTGTGAACTGACTGAGGGTGCCCTCGATCCCCATTGATAAAGATATTTAACAGGGCTGACTTCAAAGTGGCCCTGAGGAACACCACTGGTCACCAGTCTACAGCTGGATGTGACTCCATTCACTACCACTCTCTGGGCCTGGTCATCCTGCTAGTTTTTACCCATTGAAGAGCACATCCATCCAAGCCATAAGCAGCCAGTTCCTCCAAGAAAATATTTACAGGAAATGGTGTCAAAGGCTTTACTGAAGTTGAGGTAGACCAGATTCAGACCCTTTCCCTCATCCACTAGGCAGATCATCTTGTCATAGAAGGATGTCAGACTGGTCAAGCAGGAAAGGAATAGAGCATATGTATTATGAGACACTGAAGATAAAGTGCTCCAAAGTCACATATTGAGAACATGAGCTGACTACAGCCCTTGTAGTTTTTGTGCATTGTGCAGAAAGGTGTCTGCATTTTGTCCTCAGTAGGAAGATTTTGAGGATTTTTGCTATAAGCAGTGCAGACCACTTCTCTTTTGGAGCTGATAAACAGAAAGAATGTACCTGGCTGCACACTCACCCAGCAGGATCCCCAGGCAGAGGGCTGTTGCACTGCCTGCCACGGCAGCAGCAGCGGTTACCTTCCAGCAGCAGCCCCCCAGTCTCCTCCTCTGGGTGCCTTGCCCTGGCTTTATCTGGTCCATTCTTTCTGAGCAGTTCTATAGATGTACTCTGTGATTAAAAAGAAGAGGAGGAAAACGACAAGACTGGGATGAAATCCATCATGCCATCCGTCATCCAGCATTGTCTGCTCCTGCTGGACCATTCCAACCTGGCTATGGAAGTCCTGGCATGAGGCTACTTATATCCCCAAGGTGCATGTTGTATGGATTAAAACTCTCTAAGTAATAAACTTCACCCTGTAGTTGTTCATGAGGCAGATTCCAGGGTGAGGTTTGATATAGCTCAATGCTATTCCACTTTTTTTGCAGGAATTCTGGAGGAATTATAAAATCACAGTGGGTGATTTTTTTTCCCTCACACTTTACAGTGTTTAGCTGAGAGCTCCCAATGCCTAGTAATGCAGAGCAATGAATATGTCCTTTGATTACAGTTTTTGCTGCTACCCTGATGAGCAGATTCTCCTTCCCTTTGGCCAGCACTAACACTGGTGCTTCCAGTATTTTACCCCAAGTGGTCCTGCACCAGAAGCAAAGCCATCTTCATGTCACCTTTTCTGCCTCCATGTTTTCCTTTGCTTGACTGGTTTCAGTATGTCAATGTTTTTCATGCACTGAAGATGCTCAGATGGGATATGATGCTCCAAGTGTGAATTCAAAAATACCAAAAATAGAAAGAATATCTCTCTTGGTTTTTTTTCCCCCTCTGCAGTCTTGCTAGTACAAGCCAGACTATATTTGGCCTTTATTTGCACATCATCAACAACTGGGTATCAGTAGGAATGAAACCAGCCAGTAATAGACATAGTTATTACATCGTTCAGACAGTTTAGTGTCTGCAACAAGCCTGATGAGACAAGGAGGGACACTGATTTCCTGTGGTCCTAAAATGTATTAAATTATCATGTTAATATTTCTCCCTCATAGACATGAGGACAATCCTACTTATCAAACTGGCAGGTTGAAGTTGTCTCAGACAATTTCTGTGGTCAGAGTGCAAATCCACAGATGTCCATCCCTCTTGGCCAAGGATCCAGAGCTCCTCAGCTTCAGAGTGAGTTTTTTGAGGACTCAACCTCTAACTGTTGGGAAACTCAGATTTACAGGAGACACCAGAAAAGCCTTGACAAGGCACAATCACCTCTCAAAATTACTCTGTCTTGATTTGGACAGTGTCAAGAGTACAAAACCCACATAGCTCTTCCCTCCTCAGTTCCAAAGTCTGTCCTGCTGAGGGACATCTCACGTGGTCACTTCCTATCCTCTCTGTGCTGTGAGAGGTTGGGCTGCCACAGCAGCCATTCCCTACTGCTGTAAATCAGACTGTGACTTCAGAGAAGCTGCAGAGGAACAGCCTTTTCTAATGTAAATGCATCCAGTAATGAAAGGAAGAGGGGAGGAAAGGGACACAGAGAGAATCAGCTCCCTGTTTCAGAAGAGCTCTTCATTGTTTTCCAAGAGGCGTCAGCAGCTCTTTAAACCGAAGCTTCTAGATAAGAGATTTTAGAAGGTCACCTCTTTGTGAGGCAACAGACAGGGAGAAAGGGGAGAGGAAGGGAGAGTCTGTCCAAGATGCCTCTTTTTTTCTAGCAGACATCCAAATATTCTTTTTCAGCTGTAACTGAGCCTGGCACAGATGAGCACTGTGGCCCCCGGGTTCTGCTAACAATATCTCTGTTTGACAATTCAGCTCTGGCTAAGGGGAGACAAGTAGGGAACCTTTTTTCCAGTGGTCCTTGTGGCCTGAATACAGATGAGGAATTTCTCCTCTCTTTCGGTAGGTTTTGGAGTCACTGTCCCTCTTGCAGTATGCTGAATGTGGGCACTCAGAAATCTAGTTCAGGTGTGCTGACCAGTGCAACTGTGGATTTCAATGGACCTCAGAGTAGGACAGATGCATCTGAGGGAAGAAATAAAGATTGCAGACAAAACTGGCTCTGGCTTATTGGTTTTTTTAACAATACAATCTTAGTTGCATGTAAAAGTCATACTACAATAAAAGGTACTCGGAACCCTAGAAAAAAAATTGTATTAATGATTGTAGAGGCATTTTAACTTGAAAATAGACTATTTAGAGAAACTTTCGACTTCCAAAACAATCAAAACTTGTCTTTGCTCTCCCTTTTAGCATAAGGAAAGTTTGGGGTTTTTTTTTGGTGTCAGTGGTGTGAGTTAAAAAAAGAATTAAAAGGACATATAAATGGAAAGCCCATTTTGCAATAGCAAACTAGAGATTGAATTTTTTTTTCCTGAAAGATAATAAGAATCATCTATAAATGCATAGTGGAGATCTGTGGCAAGAAGCTATACACAGTGAAAAATATTGTGACATAAAATCAGATACCTGAAAAGTAAATTTTGATAGTAGGGCAGAAATTGGGAGAGTATTAACAGTCATGAATAGGAATACTGAGAAGTAAAAACACATTTGTGGGTTTTTTTGTCATCTTATAAATTGTGAGTGGTTATAAAATATGATGCCCTTGTAAGCAGGGTGTGGGGAACTCTGACCTAAATAGTCCCCACATCAGTGGGGTGTCTTCTCACTGTTACATTTTAACAGAGAAGCCATGTCTGATGTGCAGCACAGGGTCAGCAAGAGCTGTCCTGCAGACTATCACCATCTCTGGCTGTCCCTGAGGATCTGCCATGACGCTGGGAGGTGGCCACCACCCCTGCTCTGCTGCTTTGGCAGCCCAGGGTTTGTTTTCTCCATAGAAGTCTGAATTTTTCTCTAGTGCAGCCTTGAGTCATTCCATAGGATTTCCTTGGAAAATGGCTTTGATTTCTCAGCTGGTTCAAATAAGGAAATTGTAAAATATAAAGTAATATGGTAAAAACATTCCATTACCCAATTAGCCAAACTGTCATTAACACCCACTCTTCTCAGCAAAGAGGACAAGGTAGCACGTGTGTGTGACCCTGTGTGTGTGTGACCCTGCGTGTGTGTGTGATCTTGTGTGTGACCCTGTGTGTATGTGAGACTGTGTGTGTGACTGTGTGTGTATGAGACTGTGTGTGTGTGTGACCCTGTGTGTGTGTGACCCTGTGTGTGTGTGTGTGATCTTGTGTGGGACCCTTTGTGTGTGTGTGATCTTGTGTGTGTAACTCTGTGTGTGTGTGTGTGTGACCCTGTGTGTGTGTGTGTGTGTGACCCTGTGTGTGTGTGACCCTGTGTGTGTGTGACCCTGTGTGTGTGTGACCCTGTGTGTGTGTGACCCTGTGTGTGTGTGACCCTGTGTGTGTGTGACCCTGTGTGTGTGTGACCCTGTGTGTGTGTGACCCTGTGTGTGTGTGACCCTGTGTGTGTGTGACCCTGTGTGTGTGTGACCCTGTGTGTGTGTGACCCTGTGTGTGTGTGACCCTGTGTGTGTGTGACCCTGTGTGTGTGTGACCCTGTGTGTGTGTGACCCTGTGTGTGTGTGACCCTGTGTGTGTGTGACCCTGTGTGTGTGTGTCCCTGTGTGTGTGTGACCCTGCGTGTGTGTGTGATCTTGTGTGTGACCCTGTGTGTATGTGAGACTGTGTGTGTGACTGTGTGTGTATGAGACTGTGTGTGTCTGTGACCCTGTGTGTGTGTGACCCTGTGTGTGTGTGTGTGATCTTGTGTGGGACCCTTTGTGTGTGTGTGATCTTGTGTGTGTAACTCTGTGTGTGTGTGTGTGTGACCCTGTGTGTGTGTGTGTGTGTGACCCTGTGTGTGTGTGACCCTGTGTGTGTGTGACCCTGTATGTGTGTGTGACCCTGTGTGTGTGTGTGACCCTGTGTGTGTGTGACCCTGTGTGTGTGTGACCCTGTGCGTGTGTGTCCGTGTGTGTGTGTGCAATCTTGTGTGTGTGCATGCACACACGTGTGTGAGAACATGCATGTGCATGTTTGGGGAGTATCACCTGCAAGAGCAGCAGAGGGACAAGGCAGGGCCCAGGAGAGAGGCACCCTGGTTGTTTGCCCACGGCTGGCCACAGCCCCATCCCCACGTGGCAGGTGTCTCTCCAGCTCAGGTGATCCCACACACACCTGCAGGACTGGCCCAGTCTCCAGCACAAATTGTGCTGGTTCCTTTTCAGGTAGAAACTGTTTTCTTGCAAAATGCCACAGCTCCTGAGCCTAAAGCACAGTGGTGACCTCCCAGTTCTGTGCTGGTGGCTGCACAGCAAAAGGGCTGGTTTTCTTCTTCTTTCACCTCCACATACCCTGGCCTTCTTTCTTCCACTGCTTGGTACTTCTCTTCCTTCTCCTCATCATGTCTTTGCCTTCATGTTTTCACCTCCTGAGGCCTTTTCTTCTGCCTTCCTAGCCTTCTCCAGTCTCTCTCTTGTCAGAACAGGAGTGCTTACACTCCTGTCTTGAACTGCACTGCCCCAGGCTTCCTCCTGCTCTTCTCCAGTTTCTCCCATTCCCAGTCTGCCAGCCCCTACCAGCAGCCCTCGACCACAGGGACACAAGCTCTGCTTGTGCTCTGCTCTGAGCTGTTGGCCAGGGGAAAGAAAGACAGGAAAGAAACAGTGGTACCAGTGTTTTCAGAAGTAAACTTCATTTGCAGATAACAAATGCAAGGAAACCCTTATGCCCCCCAAGGGACAATGCAAAAAAAACACTCTCCCACCCCCATGCAACCCCCCGATGGCAAATCTGGGCTGCTCTGGGGTCTTTGTGCTGCATTTCTGTATTCTAGCATGCTTGGTTTCTCCCACACTGTGATGATAAAGGGCAGCCAGTATGCTGCAACCATTTGAATAACCAAGAGTTAATAGAATATTTGCTTCATCTCATAATGGGGTAGTGTGGCTCTTAGCACAGCAATGCAGTGTCTACTGAGCCTTCAGACACAGGGGTTGTAAAACTGTCTCATTGTGACCTGTAAATCCTCACCCAGACAGAGCCTTTGCAAAATGATGGCAAAGGTATGAAAAACATGCCACTTACTCAAGGCAGACCACAAGCTCAGCAGCAGATCTGCCTGCAGCCTCAGCAAGTAATAAGTCTGTGGCCAAAGGCAAGTAAAGGACTATTGATTTTATCACCAAGATATGACTTGTGGCACTTCAGAGGGGGAATACAGCAGAAGCAGGATATTTCTCCAGAAGGAGGAACCCCAAAATCAGAAAGCAGACTCCAATATGCCTCACTTGGTAGGTTCACCATCCAAAATCACAGCTGCCAAAACAATAAACCTTTAGTGACATATATATGACACCAAACCATAAGCCTGAGCAGGAGAGAAGATGCTGATTTGCTGTGAGATGAGAAGCATGACCACAGGGATAAGAGATGTGGATGTGCAAACAGATCTAGTGGCAGAGCAAGGTGGTGGGAACCTCAAATATCTCTGTTAAAATGGGGTCAAGCCTAGTGACTTTTTCCTTACAGCTGGGAATTAAGTTGTATTGAAATGAAGCTCAGAACTTGTGTCAGCAGGTACTGAGAACGGTAGAATACTCTTGTAGGGGAGTGTATTTACAACCAGTGGTATCTATGGGTTGGTGGTACAGCACAAGGTCATGTCAGTCTGGAGAGGCCAAGAATGTGTGCCAGTTCCTCCTTATGGCTCACTCTCTCTGAGTGGGGCTCCAGAGAAGGGAGTGTTATTTATCCCAACACTGTTGCTTCCTGGTGAGCCCATATATTTCCCCTTAAACCTTCTGATGAGATGATCTTATGTAATGAAAAAAAAAGCCTAGGCATAGACAGCAGCAGCTGGTCAAACAAATAGAGGACAGAGCTCTCACCATCAAAGGTAAACCTTCCCATAACCAGCAGACACAGGCTTGGCTGCATGGTCTTTTGTTTTGTGTAACATGAGCTTCATCTACCATGACACACTGGTTCCCTGGACCAGCCAACACGGTATTTCTCTAATCCTTTTGCTTTATCCCATCTCCATTTTCTGTAATGGATGTATAGAGTATATCCATGTCCCCATCTCTCTGCAGGTTAACATTTAGAAGTGGCTGTGCTGCATTTAAGAGGCTAAACCCTACTTTCAAGCAGAAAGAAACTCTTGTCACTTAAGAGAATGCAGATTGAGCTGAGGACACCTTTTATTATTAAGGTGAGTGAAAAGCCCTGACACTGCAAGCTCCCAGACCATGCACAGTCTGCAAGTGAGCAAATCTGAAAGCCCCTGCCACTCAGAGCAGTGAGGATCCTGAGTCCCTGCTCACCTGCAGCACTCATGGAGATGCATCTGGTTCAGCTGTAATCCTGCTCCCAGCAAGCCAAATGACACTGTGCAGGCCTTGTTTATTGTCTACAAACGTCTCTCAATTTACAAGTAAGAAGATCCTCTTCCTGCCTGCCAGCACAGCAGTCTCTGCTGGGACATGACAGACAAGCTGAGCTCCCCAGTGCTTGTATTATCACAGATAACAAAGGCTCTAACATCACTTCCACCTTGGAGACACTCAGCCCCGAGCTCGCTCTCTGGTAACAAAGTACTGGGCAGATTTGTACCTGCAATTACTTCTTAAATTTGTAGCCATAGATTACACAATAAAATAAAGTCAGCCTTGCCCCTCTTACCCCCCTAACTGTGCTGGCTTGAAAACTCAGTACAGATAGTAAATGCTGAATACACATAGGGAGTATCCAGTAAGCCAGGAAGTCCATGTTTGTCTGTTACTTTCCACAACAGGGCACTATAAAATTTGATACTTTTCAGCTCATGAATGGCCAAGAAAAACTCACATGCTTAACTCATGGCATTTCCTTCACTGACATTCACTCACCTACCTTGAACACTGCCTGGCCCAGTGCAGAGGGTGTGGGAGAAATCTTGGTCCCAATGAAGTTGATGGACATACTGGGACCAGATGTTTTTGGAGGAACAGGGGCTAAAGTAGAGGTCTTCATTTTGCAAATAATCACATTTTATTCTTTCTTACCAGCTTACATACATTAGAAACAATACGTAAATTACATTTTTACCTACCTTCAGCTGTTATTACAGATTGTCAGGTAGGCATTAGTGTTCATGGATATTAAACCCCCAAGCTACCCTGCAATGCATGCTTCCTCAAAGGAAGAATTCACACGGAGAAACCAGCGAGTGATGAACAAGATCAGTCAAGCAGTGCACTCACAGCACCTGAGTCAGTGAGAGGCCGCAGAGCGAAACTCTCTGTGTATCGATAGGGGATAGTGCCACATGCTGACCTCCAGCGCCGAAGCTGTATGACCGTGCACAGCTTTAGCCAGCCCTCCTGCCTGGGGGCCATTCCCGAGCACAGGCCGCAGGACGCTGGCACACAGCGGCTGCTCAATTCCCGCACTGGGCGGTGGTGCCTGGTTTGACATCTCGCTTACAGGGACCTCCCTTAAGCAGGATCAGGGGCTGTGACGGAGCTCCTTGCAGGGCAGCCTCAGGGCTGGAAGACAAGTGGGTGTGAAGCAGCGTGACTCTCAAGCCGTTTCCTCCAACCATGGGAACAAAGAACCATCCAGCTACAGAAACATTTATTTAAGCTCAAAAGATGGTGCTATTATAAGCCCATAGAGGTTGTTTTTGAGTTTGTCCCATGCCCAGGTCGAAGCTGCTCGCTGCCACGGCTGTTTCACTCTTGTATTTCCTACATTGATAATATTGCTTTTTTTGCATTACTGTCAAAGTTGCACTTTTTGTTTTCCATTAAGTACCCTGAGCTTTCTTTCTAGAATATTTCCTAATTTGTTATGGCTTTCAAATAATATAGACCATTCTCTGCATTTGGTTTCCAAAGTGTTTAAGTAACTAAGATGTTTCTCTTAACCAGTACTTCCAGAGAAGAGGGTCTAGAGGTCACTGAATCATGTTAGAGTTGTATGGAATCGAAAAGCACTAAAAAGCAATCCAGCATTACCTAAGGAAAACTACTTAGCCATCAGCGACTAAAAGGAGGCACAGAAGTTTTTACCATCTATTACTTTCAATAAAAGGTGAGTTGAGCTGTTTTCCCCACAGGCAATAAATTCAGAAAAAGGCTGTTTCCTCAGAGTCAGCAAAGCACGAGGGATTTCCCCAAGCATGGGGGAAGATCCAGCGTGGAGAAGCAGTTTCAAACCCCAGCTTGACTGAAAATCTGCGGGTGCAGGCAGCAAACCTGTCTGACCCTGATGGAGAAGCAATGAGGAAGAGCAGAAGGAGGTGGTGAAGAAGGAGAAGGAGGAGGAGGNCGCTGGGCAGTGGGACCGCGGGGCAGGAGCATCCAGGGGTGGGTGCAGCTGTCGAGAAAGGTGCAAGTTTTTCTCTTCCCATCCGAGCCAGGAAAGCCCGGCACAATGAAGGAAATAAAAAGGACTCCTAAGAAGGAACAGGGACTCACCTGCTTTGCTTTTCCCGTTGCCGCCAGGTGCCTTCCCCGGCAGCTCACCGCCCGGGCCTGCGGGGAGGCGGTGGGAGGCACTGGGGGACTTCGCGGCGGAGCTTAAAGGCACAGGCTGAGAGACAGGAACGGTTCAGCCTGAAGAGCTGGTTTGTTGCTTTCACTGAACTTTGGAATTGAGCAATTTCCACCCCCAGCCCCCTCCCGCTCGCTCACCAGCTGCCTGCGTTGGGAACTGGACCAGTGATGCCCCTGCTCCTGCCTCTCCCCAGTCACGAGACATTCTGCAGCTCGCTGCACAACTCCCATCCTCTCCAGCAGCAGGACATAAAGTAAAAGAACTGCCTGAAGTGGGGTGGCTCATACCCGCAGCACTGAATTTCCCCCCATCCCCAGAACTTGGCAGCCCCCACACTGGGGATGATCTCTTAACCAGCACTCGCCTGTGCACACAGAAACCATAAAGGGAGCAGTATTCCCAAAAAAAACCCTACTAATTTCCTCAGTCAGACATCCATAGTTCTTCCAGTTCATACTGTATTTATCATCCTTATCATCCTATTTATCATCACTTATGTGTTAGAACAGCTTAACAGCACAGGAATGGGCAGGGATTTTCCAACATCACATACATGCACAGCAGAGGCCAAAACTGGACAGACTTCCTTGTGCTGAAGTTTATTTAAGCCCACAAGTGACCTTTATGCCATCTTGAAAAGACAAAAAATAGATGAAAAACTGATAACTTGTTTTGCTTTAGTCTGAGTTTTGGCCTGCCACTTGTCACAGTCATCTCTCATCCAATTCCCACTTCTGTCCCTAAGTATCTTCAATATTAACGGCAAATTTGGGCAGTTCATTTGCTTGATGGCAAAGCAATGAAAGAATATAGGATCCTAAAATTATAAAATTATCATAGAGATTTCTCTGAAGTTGATTTTGGTTAGAGTGTATCCTTTCATTCCTAACATCTGCTGTCCCATGGATCTCTCCAGTCTGAGCAACGATTTAAATCTGTTTTAGGTTTCCTGATGAGCATCAATAATGAAGACTTGGCTGGTTACAGAATCAGACTGGCCTGTGCTGAAAGGGACCCAGAAGGATCATTGAGTCCAACTCTTAAGTGAATGGCCCATATGAGGATCAAACCCAGAACCTTGGTCTTATTAGCACCAAGCCAATAACCAGAAAAATGCTGCACTCTCCGAGTCTGAACTTATTTGGCTATGAGCCAGTGAACACCACAAGCAGTTCCTGTCCTTTCAGACAGACTGCACATCCCTGTGAAAGAGCTGAGTGAGGGACTGACATCCTTCTAACAGTTCATCAGATAAAGAGAATCTGCACGTATCTTATGGAGATAAAAAACTGCACAATCAAAGCCCAAAAGTAAAAAGGGGAGGAGGACTGCAATAGGTCTGCAACAAAAGAAGAAGCCAAGAAAATCTATCAGTGGTTAAATAAGTAAGAAATTAGGAGCAGTAGTTTCTGTGCTCCTGCTGAAGGAACTGGGAGCAAACACATCAAAGTGAGAAGATGAGTCACTATGGACGTGGTCTCTGGCAACCAAACTCAACAGTTTGATAAGGGGCAGTTGGGACCCCCCTTATCTCTTATGTTTGCTGCACACACGGTCACAGCATGCAGATAAAATGAACACTGCACTAAAGCAATATAATACTCAAAATTTAATAGAACAATCAGGAAAACATTGTGGTGCACCAGAAGGATTTAAACATCTATCAGTATTTAGCTGTTAGATGGCTATGTTAGCTGGTTTGCTACATTTCCTGTTGGAATGCTGGAAAATGCTGTGCATGGGATATGGAATTATTTCCATGGTCAAGAAACTTTCTAGATGCAAAAAACACAGTAAGGAGAACTTCACATGAAAGGATTTCAAAGACCATTCACTTCATTTTGCTTCCCAGGGAGACCCTTTTACTGAGGGCACAGAAAAAATGAACGTGAGGTTAAACGGTTTTGTCTCCTGGTTCTTTTCCTGTGATACTACAACTAAGAAATAGAATGGGGACAGAAACCAGCTTATGAAAACAGTTTAGAAATGAAGAACTTTTTATCATAAGAACCCCATCCTGACACATCAAGACGTGTCACACAGCACCACCCTCAAAAGACACTTCAAGCACAGATTTCCTTGTTTAATTTTCTTTTTCTGCACTGGGTAGAGACATTTCTCATTCTTGAAGGGGAAAAATTATCGGTTGATTTAATTCAATATTAAATCTTGATTTCAGAGTGATAAACCAATCAAGATATAAGAGAACATAGGAATAGAAAAAATGGTACTCATACATAACTTTATGAGAGACATTTGATAAAATTCTTTTTCATAAAATTAAATTCTGCACTTTTCATTTTAATAAATAGACAAAACTGATGGTTATGTGGCTTTTTTCTGCTAGGGTTTCCCTCTCTCTCTTTTTTTCCCCTATGGAAATATCACAGAAATATTGAGTGACTCACTAACTTCTTATTAATGAATGTTGTTTGAATTTTGATGGAATTGTTTTGAGACCATTGATCAACTCTGTAATAGCCACAGAATTGTGCCATTTCTCTATCCCCATCCAGGGATTACAAAGACACAGAATATATATACTCTTCATTTGGACTTGTGGAGGTCATTTGGAATGAATTTCTCACTTGAAATACCTCACCTGGAGCACTATACCTGCCTGTGGGGTCCCAACATCAGGAAGGACGTGGAGCTGCTGGAGAGAGTCCAGAGGAGATGCTCCCAGGGCTGGAGCCCCTCTGCTCTGGAGCCAGGCTGGGAGAGCTGGGGGTGCTCACCTGGACAGGAGAAGGCTCCAGGGAGAGCTCAGAGCCCCTGGCAGGGCCTAAAGGGGCTCCAGGAGAGCTGGAGAGGGACTGGGGACAAGGCATGGAGGGACAGGACACAGGGAATGGCTCCCACTGCCAGAGGGTGGTGTTAGATGGGATATTGGGAAGGAGTTGTTCCCTGTGAGGGTGGGGAGGCCCTGTGACACAACAACCCTGTGGCTGCCCCTGGATCCCTGGCAGTGTCCAAGACCAGTCTGGATGGGGGTTGGAGCACCCTGGTTTAGTGAAATGTGTCCCCCACTATGGCAGGGACTGGAACAAGGTGGGCTTTAAGGTCCCTCCCAACCCAAACAATTATGGGATTCTGTGAATAGGACCATTGCCCTCAGCACTGTATAGTAGGTGTTGTGGATATTTATTGCCAGCTTTAAAGAGCTCCTGACTGTGGCTGACAAGACTGTAATAATGTAACAGAGTACAGTAGACAGGGCAAAAGAAACCGCCTCAAGTTCAACAAGGCTGAAAAATTCTTCCCCTGGAATTCCCACACCAGAGTCCATGAAGCTCCTTAATGTTCTCTGTCTATATTAGTGCAACCCCATGCTGCAAAGCAGACTGATCTAGGAAGGGGTAGCAGGTCAACTCTTGCTGCTCAGGTAGTGTTTCCTTGTAGTCCTCCACATAAAAGAGAACTTTCCCTGCCCCATACAGGTAAACACAGAATATTTGAATGGCTGGGATAGATGGCTGTGCATTGCAGAGGATGCAGACATACCTGACTATAGCATAACCTGCTCAGGAGCATCTGTTGGGAACAGAGTGACTCCTAGGAGCCACTGGAGACATAGAGCACACTCTTCTGGAAGCTGCATCTCTTTCCAAGGAACTCTTCTAACTGAGAGCAGTATGCAAAGGTGATCGAAAGAGACAAATCCATCTTGGAGGTGAGACTGAGAAACCGTGAATATGGGAATTGTACTTAAACAGAAAAACCAGATATCACAATACTGTATGTGCCTCAATAAAGTTCCCACAAGAAGAAAAATAGGACAGATTTGCAGCATAGCCAACTCCTAGGGTCCCCAGGTGATCCAAGAACTCCCCAGTTAATCACTTGCACAAGTGAGACAATGATCTGATTTGAAATTTGGTAATTGACTGAATACATTCACAAAAATGTATTTCAGCAGTTGGCACAGGAGCTCTCCAGGTGGGATTTTCAATGTGCCCTGAAACCGACCTTCAGGCAGCCCCTGTGCATAGAGCAATCCCTGTACTTAACTGAGCCATCATCCTGGGTGGAGAATGTGGAGAATTCAGCCCCTCCTTCCAGAGATGCCTGAGGGGGTTTTGCTGCAAAACTGAGCAAGGTGTATAGAGATAAGATGCCAGTGAATAGTCCACACAAACTGTCCCTGCAGACGAAGAAATGGTCACGTAGGACCAATCTTTAGCAAATGCACAGACAGGAGGGGCTCAGAATATCAAGATCTTCACTAGTGATGGATCTGCATTTATGGCACTGTGGGGAGAACTGTGGGCTCCACCACAATTGTTCAGCAGACCATCAGTTCAGTCAGCAGTTCCTGTTGGAATGGTGCCATTCCCCATTAGAGCATTACTTTGCGTCATGACTTATAATATGGGCTTTTTACAAAAAAAAAAAAAACAACACAACAACAAAACCAAAACAAAAAACCAAAAAACAAAAACCAAACCAAATATCCCCCTGAAAAAAAAAAAGAAAAAAAAAAAGGGAAAAAAACCCCAACAATCTGCTCCCCAAACCAATCCAAACCAACACAAACCCACAAAACCCCAAACAACAAATGCTCTGTCCTTGTCCTTGTTTATTCAACAGATACAGGAATAACCAAGTACAAGAATATGAAGGTCACAAAATTTGTTCATTAAGCTGATTCTGTTCCAGTATGCAGAGTATGTCTAAATCTAGAACACCAGGCACTGTTTCAGATAATATAGGCTGAGGTTTACAATACTTTACAATACTGCCTTTGGGGCCAGATTATATCTTAATATTTACTACCCTCTATTTAAAATAAACCCAGTCTTCCTGGTTTTGAACACATCTTCTCTGAATGAAAGCAGCTGTCTCTTCGTTCCCCAGTGATAGCCCAGATAGAAAGGTTGTCTTGCTGCACCTGTTTTTTTCTAGTGGGTTGGATTTTTGTGTGTGTGTGTGTAGTTTTTTTTTTTGTGGGTTTTTTTTTTTTTTTTTTTTTTTTTTTTGGATGTTGGTTGGTTGGTTTTGTTGTTGTCGTTGTTTTTTAGTCAGATATCACAAGAAATTTCTCCATTTCCCTCTTCTCAGATGTATTGTGTATTTAAAAGTGAAATGCAGGACATACTAAGCAGAAACACAGGGTGGAATTGCACCTGTTGTCAGTTTGTACCGTTCCTGGATACACGCGTGACTTGCCTTGTAATTCTGTAGATATTCAGCATTTTTTTAGAAAAAGGGACTGCTAGAAAACACCTCCCTTCTCAAGCAATAGCACTTAAACATGTAACAGAGTAGTACAAGTGATCACACAACTTTAAATGGCTGAGGAGGCCCTGGCACAGGGTGCCCAGAGCAGCTGTGGCTGCCCCTGGATCCCTGGCAGTGCCCAAGGCCAGGCTGGACAGAGCTTGGAGTGACCTGGGACAGTGGAAGGTGTCCCTGCCATGGCAGGGGTGGGGTGGGATGGGATGGGCTTTAAGGTCCTTCCAACCCAAAGTGTTCTGGAATTCTGTCAGGGTTACAAAAGCCAGGGAAAGAGATTACTTGTGTGGACTGTGTGGGGATGTCAAACATTGTTTCTGGTATTGGGCAAGTTTTAAGAATTTTGCATGGAATCCAGCTCATGGTGGGAGCTGTACACAGTGAACTTTAAATTCCAAACCACATTTTATCATATCCCGGAGCAAACAAAAAAAAAAATCTATTTCAAATATAAGGGTGATATAAAATAGCAAAACGCCATTCAAAAATTAGGTAACTTTATTTGACACTTTTAGAAATTTTTTACAGTTTTAAACTAAAACAGACCGAAGGAAATTCCAGTGTTTTTTAAAAGCAAAACAGAAGGAAAAAACTAAACTACTGCAATTTGACTAGCTGACCAGTCATTTTCAAGTTTGTTTTCTTTCATTGTATCCATATATGCCTGAAACACGCTTCCTTATTCCACAAAAAATTCACTCGGCAGAAACCCTTGGGATATTTCTCATCTTTTTGTCTTTAGATTCTGCCATCCCCAGTAGTTTTGAAAAAGGTTTTTTCCCATGTTACATCACAGAAGGAAAGCTCATCTACATCCAATCACTGGAAATCCTACGTATTACAATGTATTTACATATAAAAAATATATATATTATGATGTGCTGTGCAATTGGATATAAGGCTGTAATTCAGCCAGAGGGAGGGCTGGTATCAAAACCATGAAGATCCATACAGACATAGGGTGGGAAAAGGCCACCCACACTGAACTGAAAATCTGAAAATCTGATGCATATGCTATGGTAAGACCTACAGTTTTGGAAAAACAGAAATGTTTGCCAAAAATGTTTTTACTACTTGGGAACAAACTTGCTTTTCCCCTTGGTTTTCGTAATGGCTCTCTCCTAATGTCAGCACAGGAAGGGATCCTTAAGATGATACAGTCAATACTCGGTACTACTTGCAAACAGTAACAGCAGAAAAAAGATCTTGTATCATAGAAAGAAGATACTTGTATCATAGACAAAAGTCACAGAATTACTGATTTATCTGTCCTTGCAGATATCATGCAATATGCACAATTTTGCAAGTCATCAAGTAGTAGCCTGAGTGGGGGAGAGGGACCCTCTTCCCATGGGGAATCAACAACCCCACAATCAGCTACAACTGTGGGACTGATCCACGTCATGGATGCCATTGACAGACTGACTGATGAGGTACAGGAAATACAAGATGGGAACCAGGGACTCAGGGAAGGACATTCATTGTATCAGCATCACTGATTACATCCTTATAGAGAATTAAATTCCCCATTCTTTATGTCCCATCTGCACTTCATTTCCATAGCTTGTTTGAAAAATTTTTTGCAGGAAAAATACTCCAATTAAATTTTCATACCAGTCTCTTACACTGGCCAACCTCCTTAGCCATTCTTTTTATGGAGGGAAGGGGTGTTTTTTAGTGTGGATTTTTTTCTAATTTTTTAGAAATTTTATTAAGGGGCCAAGCTGCATAGAAGCTCTTACAAAAGCAAAAACATGTAACATGTTGGATCAAGAGAAAATCTTTCCTTCAGTACCTGAAATGAGCTTAAAGTTTATTCTTCATGCGTACATATGTAGAGGTAAACGGATGCATTTGCAAGTGCTAAAATTAACAATCTCTTAGGCTGCACTCTTCATATCCTATCCTACATACTACTACTTGAACACCATTACAAAGTCCTTTCACAAAGACACCAGACATTTAAGACTGATATTATCTCCAGGAATCAACTTCCTCTCTAAAAGCAGCTACTGTCAAGCATCCAAATGGGTCTTAGCTTGTACTGCTTGTCTTTATACTGCTTGAAATTTTTGCTTCCAGCCTCCCACCAATCCATACCCAAAGCGTTTCTGATTCAATTTTAGTAAAGTAACACTAGCAGGGGTCACAGGGGACTTGTGGCCTGCTGGCAGGCTATCAGAGCCCAGTTCCTCCAGCCTTGAAGGAACATAGTCAGCGATGAGCAGAGCATCCATGGGCAGGGCTGTAAATTCAGATTTTTCTTAGGTTTTGCTTTCCTGTGTTGCTAGGCTGAAAGTAGCAGAGCTCATAGTTCCTGTCAATGGCTTTAGGACTGAGGTTTTGTGTGTTCAGCCCCGTGAGGAATACAGCATATGGCTCAGGCCCCAGGCTGAGAACAGTGGTCAATTCCATTTCATGCCTTTCATACAGCACCAGGAGCGCTCTGTGACAGAGATTCCTTCTTGCTCTCCCACAACCACTGCTGGCTGGGGGACTCTCTGTGAGAGTTTGACAGTCAGAAGGTTGCTGGAAGAGACAAGTGGCAAAGTATGAGCTGAAGACAAACTGGTGACATGCTCACCCCAGCACAGGCAGAGCATGGCACTAACTGGCCATTAGAGCAATCAGCCTGTTACCCACACAGGCTTGCTGCCAACTTAGAGTCTGCCGTAATATCTCTGATATACATTTTTTGCAGTCTCCACTACTGATTATGAAGAAAGTAGATTATGACCCAAACCAAATTGAACTATGCCACTGTGGGTTGTTTTTTACTTTGTCAAATTAAACCTGAACCACTACTTTGAAGTTTTTGTTCAACATAAATCAGAACAACTTCAGTCAGAGCAGAACAATAAAATTCTCTTCTGGTTCCTTGTAGGGGAATGCATGTGAAGGACTGTGTTCCTCCTCAAACAGCACCAGCTTCCCACCACCCAATGTTCAAGGCTTGGATCCACAGCGGAGAAGTGGCAGGTTTGTGGCAATTTCCTGACTACAAACACATGTTTCAGATGAAAAGAGCTATTTCTATCCATTCCAAACCTCTGGCTCAAGGAGTAAGTTACTGTATTGGAAACATCAGATATGACTTGTGTGCAACCCTACCCCAGGCTCGCACTTTGGGAAACCTCACTGGCCTCACTGCACCAGCTGAACAGGGTGCTGCTGCTCATGCCAAGTGCCACATTCTCAGGGCTGGAGATCTTTCAGCAGCACTTGACCATGAGGTGTTGGCTGTCTGCTACTGCAGGGCTCCTACCAGTCCAAGCCACCAAATTTTTTAGGAGTTATGACAGAATCTTAGAATCACAAAATGGTTTGGGTTGGAAGGGACCTTTAAGATCATCTCATTCCAGCCCCTGCCATGGGCAGGGATGCTGTCCACTAGATTCAGGTTGCTCAGGGCTACGTCCAGCCTAGCCTTGAACTTCCAGGGATGGGGCATGAGCTGGTGATGAGCTGGTTTACTTTGAAACCATGCTTCTGCATATTTTTAGCTGACCAATATTTACATGAAACACTCAAAGTCCGTTCACAACATACAGTGCATGTCTGTCAGCAGGAAGCAGTTCTCAACCAAAAAAATTTAGCTTGCAGATCATCTCAGAATTTCTCAGAGACAAACACCTGGATGAAGTTTGCCATCTGGAGCTAAACTTGCATGCTGATATGCAGAAAAATATTATGAGAAAACTGGATAAACTGTAATGCCACCTTCACCTAAAGAAGGTAGCCCCAAATAATAGTAGCAGCATGTGCACCTGTAACCCCTGGCTGCTGGACTCACCAACAGCTTCTGGTAAATAGAACCAAGCCTGATCCCTGCATCACATGAAGTTAAGTCCTCTGCTAGTTCCTGAAATTATAGATTACTGTGTACAGTACACTATTTCCCAATTCAAGAAAATCCAATTTAAACACATTATTCATCACCTATCACTAATCTACAGATGGCAAAATGCCGTCTTTACTCCACATAATCTGAATATTTAACTGCAAAACTGGAAAAGGTGGAACCCTCACAGAAGAGCACATAATTGATAAATAAGGATGACAGGATCAGTGAAAGTTCTTTCATGACACTGGCCAAAGGAAACTTCTGGTAGCACACAAAGCTGTCTTGTTCTGAAAATGTTCCAGGCTGCCAGAAGCAATTCAACAAACTTAACATAGACAAAAAAGACTACACTTGATGTGGTTTCTTTCCAGAGGATTTATCACTTTTAAGTAGCAGAAAACACAGTCTTTGTCTCACAAGAGCTGAACAGTGTCCACAAGTCCATCACAGTGGTTACAGAACACCCTGACAGCATTCATAATATATAAAATGAGTACTCTTGGATGAAGTTCATGCTATAACATCATTAAACCCAGGAATCCTGACTGTCAGACTATATCTGGACAGGTAGGCCAGGGCTTGTTGGCTGGCCCCACCTGCCAGTGGCATGAAATTACTCTGGTTGGTGTAGTTCAATTTTCTCCTCTCAGAACCAAAGGAGCTCATGCACCGGGCACTGCCCAGTCACACTGAGCCCTTCACCTGTCAGCCATTCCTAGATTTTTCCTACCACCAGCAACAAAATTTCCTTATTGTAATTTAAGTCTATTAATTCTAATGTCATCCCTCCTTGAAAATGACAAATTGTTTTCCCAATTTGCAGCAGCATTTCAGATTTTTGGATATTTATCGTGCCCTTAGATCTTCTCTTTGGAGTAAACTCTTCCACTGCCTTTCTTGTTCAGTGTCTCCTCATGCTTTCTGAGTCATCTTCAGTTTTTTCTTATCCTCCCTCTCTCCACCCTACCCAGCACCACCAGCAAAAACCTAAACTGAAAAGCTGTTAGTGCAGTTCTGCTCTTCATGTCCTGCCCCAGCTAGGAAACTACATGCAAGTTTTAAATACCTAAAGATTAACTGTTCATTTTTGGTGATGTTTTCTGGACCTCTGACAATAGTTCCTGTCCTCATTTGCCTGAAGACACAGCCGTACATTCTTTTTAAAACATCAGAGATTATACTTTTCATGGAAAAAAGCATCATCTCTGCAGGCTTTGGACAAGTATTTGGATCTACTGGCATGTCTGTATTTCCCATTTGTGTCAATGTGCTATGTGCCAAGCATTGATAATCATTAGTTGTATACACTGCTACTTGGAGAGCATATTCAGCCTTCAGTGCACTACAAATAACACAACAAATGATGAAAGCATGTTCAAAATACTCTGGTTTGTTCATGGAGAGCCAATGAAGCTGCTGTTAAAAAGAAGTGCCATGGGCTTTACATCCTATACAGCCTGTGTAGTGCAACAAACCAGAAACACATACACAGCCACAGGGCTAAAGACAAGAACAAAAGCACTGGATCTTGCACTAAAACAGTGCACGCGAGCTTTAACTTCAAGGCAACACTGTTCTCAAACATCCAATACTGGCTTTTTTTAAGAGCTGCAGGCAAATTGACAGCATCTCCCCAAGGCAGATTAATTCATTAATGACTGCAGACACAGTCAGCACCAGTTTCCAGCATACTCAGAAGTCAACAAGCACTACCATGGTAGTCATGATCTGTTCCCAGTTGGAACAATGAGGCAGGAATGCAAAAACCAAAGCTGAAACACAGAAATCTGCAAGGCTGAAAAATACTGTCAAGACATTCTTAACAACAGCCATGCCGAGGGGTACTGTAAGGAAAGAGCATCATCCTCTGAAGGAAAAGCTTGACCAATTATCCAAGACCATGGAAAATGTTCAAGAAATATGGAAATGAACAGTTTTCTAAATGAAGTTTTTTATGAAACATGTTAATACCTTTTGGAAAATAGGCTGTGCTGCAGATTTTCTGTTGTCTGGCATCTGTCCAAGTTTAGAGAAAACGTTTAATATCTTCCCAAGTGTAATTCTTACATGTGTGGATGCACTTTTATTATTGCCACTGGTAAACACAGAATATATTTTCAAATCTATTCTCGTGTTTCTTCTTTATATATTTCATTTAAAATGCTCTTCATTTAATTTTATTTTTCTTTCACAAGAAAAATAAAATCCGCAAAATTTAAAGAGAGTTTGGGATACTTTTGTCTTGTCACCCTCAGTAAAGTCTTTCATATTCCATTCTACCTTCAGCTGTATTTGGGCAATCCTTCAGCAGGGAACAGACCAAAACAAACACTTGAGGAAGGAATCTGACCCTCATTATTGTGATCCAAAGAGTCAGATTTTCTCAAATGGATTTTTGTTTTACTGATGTTGGTTATTGTTGGGGTTTTTGTGTTTGTTTAGGGTTTTTTTGATTAAAAGAAATGCTTCCCCTGAAATCATACAAGTTCTCAGGAACAGAACCCTTACTGAATTTCTAGACAGATAAGGCTTAGTATGTGAAAGATATAAACAAGAAGCCTATCAACATTATTTTTAACATTAATATTACTTTCATTACTTTAAATATTAAAACTCAAGTTTGGTGTGGAATGTGCATCTGAAATCATCAAATAAAATCAGTCACATTGAACTGAGAGGCATATTTTCCTATACAACATTAAGTTTTAAATTAAGCTGATCAGGGAGGTTTTTAAAGATAAAAAAATACAGCCTTGGTGTTTGATGGAAGAGATTGATCTGCCCAGGAGCAGGGTCCAAACAGTCACAGCCAAACTAGAGCACCAGGGTCACCTGATTTGTACAGTACTGAGATAGCCAAAGTCTGTAAACTGTTGCCATTTCACATGTTTTAACTGGAGTTACTACACTGAGAAGCAATTGGGATTTTTTTTTTCCCTGCATTCTTTGTTATTTGGGGGAGAAAAAAAGTTACACTTAAAAATAGATGGAAATTCCCCAAAACCTGAGGTGAAGCAGACCTGTCCAGAATGCAACTGTGAAATGCCTAGTTCAGTGTGACCAGTTCGTCTATTTTCAATTGAGCTATGAAAAATCTGAAATAAACTGTTTCTTAACCACACAGGAGAACACATGTGAAAGTACACTTTCAAGTAGATGATAATACCTAATGCTTCGTAATCAGAAAGCTACTGGCTTTTAAATATGTAAAAAGCTGCTCCAAACAACATTCTGACCAAGAGATGATCAAGGCAAAAATCAATAGAACTTTGAGTCAGTCTCCAACTTACCTTGCTATTTGTCAAGTTCATTATTTAAACACAAGATTGCTTTCTTAATTTAATAACCATACTTACACAATGACTTAAATTAAGGCATAATCCAGCTAAATGAAATTTTCAGTAAAATGCTTCTGTTGCTTTTTATTAGTAATAACTGGTTCAGGTTACTGCTGGCCAAAGTAATGGTCCATCAAAGAGAAGACTGAAAACCAGATTGCTTTAGTACTATCTTCCAGTAGGGCAATTTGTAAATTAAATGTAGTTTTGGCCACTGGACCCAGGGTGCCTTCAAGAAAACTTCATAAATATCCTATCAGACAAGGTTCAAGGCTTTAGCAGGAGCTGGTAAAACTCTGAAGCCAGAGTGTGGTTTTAGAGAAAACTGCTCACATGCCAGAGAAAGAATGCTACCATTGCCCACAAAAGCTTTCATCCAAAAAGCACAGGGAAAAATTTTGGAAGATCTAGCCAAAAAGACAATGGCTGATATTTAACTGACATTCTTGATAAGAGAGCACTTCAATTCCAATTCAACATGCCAATTGGAGACTCTCAATTTAACAGCAATGCCTCTGATTGCATCACTGTGACAACACTTTTGCAAATGACATTTTGGGCTCCCAAATACTTGAGAGTATTTCTTTATGCAATCTGGAATCATATCCAAGGATCCCATAATACTTCAATTTTCTATTTCAGTTTTTGTGTGAAGTGTTTGAGGCTTTCTGGAATTGCAACTTAAGTGCAGAACAGACTCCTCTGATAAAGCCAAATGTACTTAGATGGAACAAGTAATGCACAAATTCCATCGTCTTTCTACATACAAAAGCTGATGCATAAAAGATTCAATCATGATATACAGGAAAACAAACAATTTCAGGAATATGAAGTAAGACCAGCTGCACCCCAAAATTTTTAAATTCACAAATTCCTTCACAATGTAGTAAGAGACACAAAATAATAAGTGACCTCCTGGGCTCCTTCCAGAACCTGATAGACTGCTTTAGCTACTCTTGGGACAAAGACAAAACATGACTTAGGCAGCTGGTAAGTTACTGAGCAGCAAGTAGCTTTTAAATCACAACTGTCTCTAGCACCATATGCGCTCCATTGGGAATGAAAAATCAGACTATTTTCTTCAGAATTAGAAATCACAATTATATTCCTTGAATGAAGAACAAATAGAAGCTCAAAGCCCCAAACACAGAACATTTGCGCTTTAATATTTTCCCAATGAAAATACTGCCTGTTAAGCTTGGTATAGTGCTACTACCTATTTTTTTACCTATTTGGCTTATATTTTATTTCTAAACATTCCTAATATGCATTTGCTTCCAGGCAGTATTCTGTGACCAACCCTGTTTATTATCAGAGCCCTCAGAGTTCACATGAATGCCTAGAAAGCTTCCTGGAGATCTATTTACCCTGCCTTTTAAACTAGACTAGTAGCTCAGGTACCTAGAAGTAAAAACAAAGACAAAAAAGGTAAGAGATGCATTTAATGCACCATAGTAGCATAAAGCCTTTTGGAGTAATGGTAATTTAACCATTCTCTGCACTTCCTGAATGTCAGTTTATAATAATGCATTCCCTTGTATCAATGGCTTTGACAAGTCAGGAGAAGTAAAGTAAATGGTGACAATAGGGAAAGTACCAAAAACACAGAGACCATGTTTCTCTCAAGTAAGCATTGTAGCAGACTTGTTCAATGCTTTTCCTCCATGTTAACCTACATCATGGTAAAGCAGCAAAACAGCCACACAAGCACAGAGTACTGAGTAAGTAAAGACTTGTGATGCTACCCTGCTATAATGAAAATGGAACAGATGGTCAAAGGCATTCACTAACAGTGATCATTGAAACCCACACATCAGAACTCCTGGAGAGCACCATATTTCAGAAAGATGTTTTAAGTACGTAGCTGTACCGAAGCTGGAGACAGAACATTCCTTGTTGGATCTGAAGATCAGACTCCTAGTGAGGTTCCTCAATGCAAGCAAACCCTACTAAACCAGTCCTAAATACATACTGGTTTTATGTATGTTTGTGAAGGAAAGTAAGGAGTTCTTATCACATCACTTATTCCAACTGGTTTTGTTCTGCATTTAGGCATTTGCTTTCAAGGTCATCCTTATTCTGAGCAGCTGGTTCCTCACTGTGGGCCATAGAGATTTCTGACTGGTCTGTCTTTGTGCTGGTATCAGCCAACTCCTCTTCAGCCGAGACGGAGCCATGCAGCTCCTTCACGTGGAGGGTGGGGTTGGTCATTTGCTCTGTGTCTTGTTGAGAGGCTGGCACACTGCTGTCTTTGGGAAGCTGAGGGCAGTTGACAGGAGCTATCACCACAGGAGGCTGAGGTAGGTCTTTCTGTAAATGGAAGATCACAGTCAAAATGATGGAAAACAAGAACTATCGTGTCCAGTTATCCGAGGTAATGGTCATACAAGATGAAGATTAAAGGTCCATCAACTCTGTTATCATTCTCCAGCAGTGGACAGATGCATACAGTTATCCCTTCTTTGTGTTTTATAGGACACCAGGGGAATTTTTCCTTCCAGAAAAGTGTTTGCTTTCTGAGTGATTGTTCCTCACCACTTTCAGATGTGCTCTGCTTATAAGGCTGAAACAGGCACCTGGTCCTTGGCCACTGTCCAGTTCTGCCCACCTTTACTATCATTGTACAAGAACTGGCAACTTTTACATAACATTTCAGATAATCTCAAATATTTCTCTAACAATTAAATTAATTTCTCTAGTGGAAACTTGTGAAAGTTACATAGTTGAGTAATAAAATAAAAGCTCACTGGGTGAACCTCCAGCTTCATAGATTTGGCCTTCTAATAAGTATTCAAAAACTAAAATCATGCATGATAGAAATTATTCCTCTTTGAATCAAGTTAATTTCACTTGCAGCACAGTGAAACAAAGTGATAATTTACAATACTGAACTACATTTCCACCTTCATAAATAATTTGTTATGAAAAAATATGAAGAAAGTATTTTAAGGATATATTTAATATAGTACTAAACCCCACATTTTATATAATATTGTAACCTTTTACTACTACTGATACTTCCAAGAGAGATCAAACAAGTAACATTTTGGCAGAATCAAGGATAGACAAGGTCTACTTTACTTTTTCACTATTCTGATTTAAGTGGCCATAAACATTGCAAAAAACAGAAAACCTTACTGAGGCAAAAAAAGTACGTAAAAAAGCAAACAATCAAGCAAAACCAAAATCTTTGTGTTTGCGTGATAATACTGCAATATTTTACTCAACTTTAATTCTAGTTAGGTTTTTTAATATTAGTATTTCCTGAAGACACTCATATCAAACTGGTATTCACCGCAAAGCCGCTGCCCGTCCAGAACATGGCAAGCTCCCTTCTCCAAAGGGCCACCACAAAGCTGGTGAGGAGAGTACAGGGCACCAGGTAGAGGAGAGCAGGCTGGCCCATCTGCATCAGTGCCAAGGCAACAAAGGTCACAAGAAGGCCTATGCCATATGCTAGAAGAAAACAAACCCAGCAAAACACAGTTATTCGGATATAGCGTCACTCAAGCACAACTAAATAACTGGCTAAAGGAGCATTCTCATTGGAACTCTTTTCAAGCAATATGTAAAGTATCTCCAGAAGTTTTTCAGGCCTCTTTAGCATTATTTACACCATGTAAACATGGAATACTACAGTCTTTCTATTAATAACATGTGAAAGTAGTGTGACTGGCCTAGTCCATAATGTGCAATTAAATAATTACCTTAAGCAAAAGAAACATATTATTTATATTATCATATATTATTAGGAATTTTATATTTATGAATATTATTTTTATGAATTCAGCAGATACAGACAAATATTTTGACCATTATAATGTGCTTCTTGTTTGGGTTGGCTTTAGCTGTTTCTTCCTATCCTGCCACACAGCTAAAAATAAAGCCAGCCTGCTCTACGTTATGTTTTTATTGCTTTCTATTTAATTTCTGCATAAATGTGGCAAAATTTATATAGTAGAACAGAAGTAGCTTGGATCTCATAATGTAATTATTTTCAATTACATTTTCAAGACAATGAAGTTAATCCAATTTTTCTTCAGATCCAGATTCCAGATTTTTCTTCAGAAGGTCAAGAAAGACATTGAAGGGCTGTCCAGAGGAGGGAATGGAGCTGGGGAAGGATCTGAGAAGCAGCTGAGGGAGCTGGGAAAGGGGCTCAGCCTGGAGAAGAGGAGGCTCAGGGGGGACCTCCTCACTCTCCACAACTCCCTGACAGGAGGGTGCAGCCAAGTGGGCTCCCAGGGAACAAGGGACAGGACGAGAGGAAATGGCCTCAAGTTCTGCCAGGGGAGGTTTAGATTGGATATTAGGCAGAGCTTCCTCCCCAGAAAGGTTTTCCAGTCCTGGCACAGCTGCCCAGAGCAGTGATGGAGTACCTATCTCTGCAGAGACTTAAAAGATGTATGGATTTGGCATCTGGATATATGGTTAGAGGTGGGCTTGGCAGTGCTGGGGGACTGGCTGGACTTGATGATCTCAGAGGGCTGTGATTAGAATAATCAATAATTTACAGCTCTTGAAAATGTTTTTTGGGCAGGGCCATATTCTGATATTATTGAGAGTTCCTTATATCTAGTTTAAATATTTCTTATTGTTTCTTATTATAATTTAAGTCCATTGCCTCACACCTTACATGCACACCTGTAAGAAAAGTCTCTCTGTCCTCTGCAGTCTCCCATTAGGTAGCTGTGGGCAGCAACACAATCTCCTCTTTGCCTTTTCTTCTTTTTACAACCCTGTGCTCCAGTCTTCGTCCATTCTGACAGTCTCCACTGGATTTACTCCAGTATGTCAATGTCTGTCTGGCACCAGGGATCCTGGTTAACTCAGTCTTAAGTGACAAACTGAGAGGAATAATCACTACTCTCATAACTGCTGACTCCATCTTGCTAACTCAGCCCTGTATGTGGCTCATTCTCAGTGCTGCAATAGCACACTGCTGACTCTTCATCAATACAATATTTTCCTACTTCTGCAAACACATTTTTAAAGTACCAGATAAAACAACAAATTTGTTTTATTATAAATGAGAGACAATGATTTGGAACATCAATAAAAGCATCTCTCTACTCCTGCCAGAAGTGTCCATGAACCTAGGTATTTTTTCAAAAGAATTTCTAAAGAAGTTGTTAATGACAATTTCTCATGAAATTCACTGCAAGCATTAGAAGTCTTTGCTAGCAGAAGTACATTGTAAGAAAGACAACAGGAATCTGTCAGATCCTATTCATCAGTAGTATTTAAGTTCATGGCACATAACTCCATGGATTTTACAAACTAAAGAAGAAAACTTCTCTAGAGGTGTTATAGTCACCATAATAAAATTCCCTGCATCATAGGTTATGGATTTTTAGAATACACAAAAAATTAAGAATAGTGTCAAAGGATGATATCCCTGAACCTGAATTCTCATGCACAATCAACTCAAAGATTCATGAACCGAGAAACCACAATGAGTAGCTGAGCACATGTAAAGACAATGTAATTACAAGGGGTGAGACCCTTGGCAGCCACGGTAACACGAATTCCCCTTACATAAGACAGGCAAAACAGCTCAGAAAAGCAACATTAGCTAGTTTGGTGATAGAAGATGTAGCCTTAAAGGCACTTTGTTAAATATTTATGTTTAATAAGAAAAGGAGGAACAGGATAAAACCCCCAAACTATGCCATGCAAGACTGATGACATGCTTTTAGAGGGAGCCATTCCTGTAGGTCTTGTGTTCAGGTGGCACTGTGGTACATACCTATTGTGCAGGCTACAAAATAGACTCTGGATGACTGCACCTGAATATCAAATCTATGGCAATAGGCTACCAGTAAGCCTAGGAAAAGAAAGAACAGTTACAATATGCTTTCAACCTAGTCACACACTTCATGATAAAAACAAAACCATCAAACCAGCTAGGAACTTGCAAGAATTTTTTTTTCCCAAAAAACTTCCTTGGCACCTTGTGTTTAATCACCATGACAACACATCCAGGAGGCTGCACAATTTACAAAACAGTTATCTGATGGTACAAGCCCCATGTACTGGAAGCACTCCAAAAGTAAAATACACAGCTACAAACATGCAGATCATAGATAAAAATGTCATCCTATCCCTACTAAACATTTGTAAAAATAGTGTTCACAACAAGAACAAGAGTAAGTTCAGCCCTTTGAGCTGGTACTGAAGACAGTAGAATTTTATGGTTAATGACTATGCCTGTTTCAGGTTGGGGGGAGGAGGGAAGACTAATGGGGATGACAGAGTTCATATTTCCCAAAATACAAGAAAGTAAACAAATGATTTTGCAGAAGAAATCTGAAAGCCAGAAGGTGCATGATTTTTTCACCTGCAGTGATGCCAGGGATAGTTCTACATACTATCTAAAATCAAATTTGAGAGAAGGTGTGGCAGAAATACTGGATGTAGTGTGACTAACAGGAAGTTTTGAGTGGTCAGGCATCTGTACTTAATCTGTGTGCAAATGGACAAATAATTTCCTCTATCACCACACTATCTAAGATGCTTTATAGTATAGAATCAGTTGCTAAATCTACTCCTGCAATTTCTCTACATTACTTGACATCACTGCATATGAAATTGAACCATAAGATTAATGTGCATTTTTCTTGTTGAAAAGGTGAACAGTGCACAAAAAAAACCTATACTTGAAAATGTATCAGGTTTATAGTAGTCAAATCAAACCTACCACTTGAAGCAGGAGTACAAGAGGAATAAACTAATACGACAATGCAACATGTAAAATTCTTAACATGCTAAACAATACCTGGAACTAAAATGTCTCCAAATCCTAGGAGAGAAAAAGGCCTGTCACATAGAGCCAATGGTGAGGAATTCAGTCGTGGAACCTTCAGGACCATTGGGAGCTTGGAATGAGAGAGACATATGTCTGATGAAAAGCATAGTGACACTACCTACCAGAACTTGCTCCTGTTGTACTCAAAGTGCAGGTTTCAAATACAGCAAATGTATCTTTTTATACAATCAATACATACAACATTACTGACAACTAACAAAATGCATTTGGTATGCACAAAATTTAGGTAAGCTGCTACCTGCATAAGAAATAATAATTTATACAGTAATTCACCTGGGTCCAGTAAAAGTCTCAACAGACCAAGACATGAATAATTTTAAAAAGTAATTTTTCAAGTCACTTTAAAGACTCTTCCCTGCCCCCCATGTTCCTATTTATTACATAAATTGCTATGTGAGGCACTGTATGCCATGGTCCATTGCAAACCTGTATTTTCTTTATTATAGTACATTAAAGAAACTTTATTTTCTTTCATCTTTTCTTATATTAGTGCCAAATAATTTTATATACTTTTACTTTCATTACTGTTTTATACAATTCATTCTGTGCATAAAGTTGAATCCAAAGGGGTACTAAAGGGGTACAGGAGAGAAGAACAGAAGAAGTCAAAGAAATTAGTATGGACTGTATGGATTGATCCACATCCTGCAAACAACTATTTTCTTTGCTATTTTCCCACATTACACTATTATATTCATTGCTGATATAGATCAAATTAATCCTAAGGTTAACATATCCAGGTTTTCCTACAGATTAGTTTTTTTATTTTGTTCACTTTATCTCACTGTCTCCTACATCTCACATACTTTCCTCCCTGAGTCAGCCACATCTTGTAAGGTGTTCATGCAATTGGCTGCTGTCCAACGGTGAAAACCCACTGAACACTGACTTCTGTTTTCTTCTGTCTCCAATTTGTGTTTCTCTCCTTTACCTATAGCCTCAGCTTTTCATAAAGCAAATGTCAAAAAAGGGAAGGAGGAGGAAGAGACAGATTGATTATATGTTTTATCTCTTTAGGAAAAGATGCTTATGCTTAATTAGCAGCAAGTTAATATTTACAGATGTGGTCATGTTTTTGTGAAGCTGACCTAACCAGCTTTCTTATATTGAAACCCTGTCGAAAAAAAGATAAAGAAAATCAAAGCTGGTGTGATGAACCACTACAAGTCTGCTTTGCCCCTCCAGAATAAACATTCAGGAGCACTTATTCCCACATTAAGTTCTTTTCAGACTGGCATCTTAATTTCAACTTTGTGGTCTTGAATTTTAAAGAAGTTAAAAGTGTAATAGTTGAAAGCTAGTGCCAGATTTTCAGACAACATGCAGTACCTTTTCATGAGTGGCAGAATCAGATGGGCCTGCAGCCACCTCCACCATTATACTCTCCCCAGTCTAAAGAAACAAATGGAAAAATTGTAAATCAGCACTTCACTCAGCAGCTCTGGGACCATTTAGGAATACATAGAGAAAAAGCCATTACACTTTGCTCTGTGGGAAGCAGGCAATAGAGAAGCACCTTACTTACCTTTGTTAGGAAAGGTGTGATAAATACAAAGAATACATCATACACAAAAAGAACCAGGAGGAGTAAGGTACAACCCTGAAGGAAGACACAAGATATTTGGTATTTACACACTATGCATTAGCAAACAGCAAAGAATTAATAATTAGAAGGCTATTCAAAGAAAAAGCTTGCAAAGACTAAAACAAGTAATTAATGTATTTTTCTAAATTCCTAAATATTTTCTATGTAGGAATAGGGTCTTGCACGCACCATATAAAATAAAGTAATTCTTAAACACAAAATTACATGTTATTGCCCAAAATTCTTTATCATGTAAAATCTGGAAATGGTGCCACTTCAGTTTGCTGGGAAATATGAAGACGCTCTGCACTGGAAGATGCCAGGCATAGCTTGAAACACTATACACTCATTTACTGTCAGTCTATACAAACTTACAGGTGAAGATAATTTGAAACAAGAGTTTGAAGGGCTGCTTAAGGGGCAACTAAACAACTAACACCGATTTTTGTCTTAGGATACTGACTAAGGTCAAAAAGATTTGAAAAAAAAACTAGACTGATGCATTAGTTGTATGTCAATTTGAAAAACAAAATCAAACCAATCAAAACAAAACAAAACAAAACAAAACAAAAAAAAACCAAAAAAAACAAAAAAAACCAAAAAAACCCAAAACAAAACAAAAAAAAACAACAACCCAACGAAATAATCAAACACCAAATATATAAATAAATAGGTGGTGTGTGATTTACTAGTCAACACCCTACAGAATCTACAGAACAATCACATGCCACTTATGGGTCTTCATTATACTCAATTACATCCCTTTTTTCCACACTACATATGAATGGAAGTGCATTTCCAAGGCAACATACTCCATTAGAAGTATGTTATAATGGATATAACACATATATCAAACACATATATGCAAACTTCTTCTCTTTAACTTTCTTCTTAAAGTCTCTAAGTTCTGTTTAACTTTCATACCTTAAATGTAGGCAGACGAATAGTTTTCAACATGTAAAGACAGAAAGCAATTCCTAAAGCATCTTGCAGAACCCAGGCCCACCTTAAAAAGAGGAAAGTAACATTGTTGCAGGAAACAGCAGGGAAAGCAGACCAAGCCTTGTCCTCGCTAAGGACCTGCTTGGGACAAAAGAAAAACCCCCTTTTATTCAAGGTACTTGCTTGAAATCAACATTGTTGTCAGCATGAGTTTGCAAATGGGAAGTTGTTTTTCATCAACCTGATAACCTTCCACAAAGAAGTGCTCACAAGAAGAGATGAGGGAAGACCTAGATAGTGTCTATCTAGACTTCAGTAAGGCTTTCCGTGGACAAATTTCCATAAAATCCTCACAGAGAAACTGATGAAGTACAAGCTGAATGAGCAATGAGGTAGACTGAAAACTGGCTGAATGAGGTCAGTGGATACCAAAATGGGAAGTGCTGGGGTCCTTTGTCCCATGTCTAGGTGTGCACCCTTGTGTGCCGAGGCAAATTTACAGCTGGGTCTGTTTTTCAATTGTGTTTTGCAAGTTGAGTATAGAAGTGCTCTTTGCTTTACTTTAAACTGCTAGGTCAAAGAGAAGTAGGATCTGAGATAAACAACACTAAGTTTTTCCAAAAATTGCTATGGTCTAGGTACAATGGGAGATGGTGCTGTTGGATCAATACATGTGTACTTGCTGATGGAGCTCTGTGCAGGAGATGCTCAGGCCCACTTCAGCTCTGAGGCAGAAAATGGATTTCTTAGTCCTAAATATTTTGGAACATCTCTATAGTACTGCTGTACTCCTCAGTCTGACACTTATCTCTCTAAAGGGTCTTTCACGGTTATGGTTCCTGGGTTTGAGTTCTGTCATTGAATGATCCACACAGAACACACATCCCACAAAAGCACTAACATGCATTCAAAGCACAAGTCAGTCATCTTTGATATCATCATCAGAAACATAAGCCAGCATTTCAGTTCCAATACTGTACCCCCAATAGCGGAACCAAGAAGATGAACACAGCCTGTATACATGGGGAAACTGGAATATCTGGGAGTGAGGTAAGAGGTAAAAAAATCCCAAACAAAAACAAAACCACAACACTGTAAAAGATCCACCTCTAACAAAAGTGGAAAGAACATGCTACAATTAGGTACTACAGCAACACTGGGTGTAGAAAATTACTGACTTGTACAAGAAAGCTGAGAGAAACTAAAGATCTGACAATCTTACCAATCTTATTCTCATGAAGAAATAAGTCGGACAACTTGTGTCCAACTTTCCATATCACTTCTGAAAAGCTGTCTTAAGTTAAAGAGATCAGAATACTGACTGGGACTCAGAGAAATTCAAGCTTAACAAGAGAGTTTCTGTAATTTAAATGAACAAGAAAAAGATGAAGTACATAAGGAACAACTGCAGTAGTGGTGGGCCTTTTAGGGGTCCTTTCTGGCTAGCTCCAAACCCCCTAAGGCTCCGTTACTTCAAGGACAAAAAGTAAAAGACTCGAAGAGCCCTTTCCTTCCCTTTATTCCCTTGCTATGGTATCACCTGGCTGTCCAGGTGATGCTCTGTGTGCAGGGAAGGGGAGAGAAAAAAAGAGACCGCCCAGCTGGCCGCAGGGGGTTTTGAAACCTAGGAAAGGGGGCTGAAGGAAGGGATTACAGCCAGTGGGTACAGGTGAGAGGAGGGGTGAGGGGAGGAGATAACCTGGGAGAGACCACCACCAGGACTGGGGAGAGGGGTGTGTGAGGGAGAAACCACGTGAAATGGGAAGGGGAATTCCATGAGGATACAAACATAATATTTAGTGCAAGATTCCAATCACCCAGTGCAAAACAACTAAATAAACGATTTAGTGCAACACTAGAAACAACTAAGAATTTCTGCCTGTCTCTATTTTTTTCCTGTCATTCCTAATTTCTGGATACATGTAGGCTTCTGTGGATATCAGTTACTTAAAGCGTATTACAACTTTTAGCACAGAAAAATTTTTAGCACAAATCACTTACTGATCTTCATTTCTGAAGACTCCCCAGACTACGCTGACAGAGATACAAAATACTGCCAAGAGCAACATCCGGACCTGGGGACGCTTGTGAAAATATGGCAAGTTGTTGTCTGGGATTCTGAAAAAGAAACACACCAAAGCTACAGTTGTCTATGTATACAGCCTCTTCCTTTATCAACATTTTGAAGCATGAAGCCACCTTTTAAACCCCACACCTAACCAACAGTATAAAAACCCAAGTTTCCCTATTAAAATTTTGAAAGTTGCCACATACCTACACTTTCCCAAGGGGAATCTTCTTACAAAGGGAGACAGACAGCTATAAAGACCAATCGAGGCAGCCAGGCAGAATATTCCTATTATAACATAGACTGAGGGGAAAAAAGTATTAAGTCCAAGTAGGATAAGGCAACAAATGCTTTTTTCATATCCTGGCTGAATAAAGAACAGACAGTCAATAAGACTAAATGAGAAATAAAGCTTGCATTTCAACAGTGAAAGGTAAATTCAGAGACTTCAAATGATTGATTAGATTTGTGCTCTTTAAGTATCTAATTCCAGCTCCTTTTACTCAGGTGTACTTTATGCAATACCTACTTAAACAAATCGAAACCTCTATCCTAATCTTCTTAAAGTAAGTCATAAGCCTCAAAGGCAACCTATGGTGAAGCATTTATCTTATCTTTATGAGACTACAGGAGTATTATAAGGGACTATTAAAGTCACTAAGTAGCAAAATACAGATGGGATGCCTGTTTCACTATTTCCTCAAAAATACGAAGAAGCATTAGGCTCTTGTACTGTCAATCTGATGAGTGATCAGTAGAAAATTATAATCTTTATAAAGATAAAAAAATGATCCTTGATCTTGACTTCAAATTGAATAATAATAGAGAGAAAGAATAGGTCTGAGAACACCTTTAACAAAAATAAAAGCTGGAAAATACTAAGTCTGTATCTACTTAATAGGCTTTAATGTTTGAAAGAAGCTTTATGATCAGCCTCACAAAAAGAAGGATTAGAAATCCTACTCAGTGAGTCTTCTTACAGTATTTTAAATCATATTGGGATGAAGACATATGACAGAAGAGAGATGTTTCATTATTATTTTCACATTAAAGTGTTCTTTGAATGATGTCAGCCTTATGAAATTGAAGATGCATCAATACAAATACAACCTTAAGAGTACCTAAGTGGTCATAGAAGAAATAAAGGAGGACGAGCATTGAGCAGCACATCACTACAAACACACAGATCATTATGGGCGTCACATCCACTGTTTCATCATCGTGTTTCTCTGCCCCATCATCACGCTTGTGCTTCATGTACCTCCTGAAAGAGTAACATGGCTACCATCAGTTCATTCCCTCTGCAACAAAATACAAAAGGATGCTGAATCTTCAGCAAAAAAACCACAAGGGGTTGAAACAACACCAATGCCTGCTTTGATTCCCACTCAAGTAAGTGGGATATAATATCTTCCATGGAGGTATGAACATCAGCTGTAACACAATGCATAAACCGGTAACTGCTGTGTTATCTAGAGTACTACTTCATTTGCTAAAAACTCAACTGAATCCTGAAAACTACCACAGAATAATTTGCTAACTTCAGAAGCAATCCTTGAATCAGGTTGTGTATACAAAATAAATGTTAGAAATAAGTGTGGCACAATGACCTCTTTCTCCCAATCCCACTTGCTGGCAAAAAGTAACCACAAAATTTCATTTAAAAACTGATAACAAACATAGCATATGTTAGCCATCCAATCAATTTGGTTTGCCCTATTCCAGTAAAAGCAAATTTTATTATTTATTTACAAAGTATTTATGTGGTGAATTTTTGCAAAAGGGAAGCCTATTACTTAGTAATTTTCTTTCTTTTCAAATGTTTGGTCTTTTAACATGGCAAAATCCTAAAATTATCTACATGCAATTTATATTGTGATGATTTCCTACAGTGACCAAACCAATGCAAGGCTCAGGGCCTTTCAAACATCACATCAGAATTTTCCATTCTGGCTAGATTCTCCTAACCTCACTAGCAGAGCTGCTAGGTGATGTTTACATAAACACCATCTATTTTTTGTTCAGTGAAAAATATAGGAAAAGTGGTACACTGCATTTAGTTACTCACTTTTTCACATCTCTGCTTCCTGCCCAGTAGCCTCCAATTGCAACAGTCCCCACGGCCATGACAAAGATAATCACCATGTTGTAGTCCAGCACAGGCTCATTTGGTGCGTACATTGCTCCTTTCACTGAGCTGCCAAAACTCTGTGGAGGTAAATACAAGTTAGGAAGGACATTCAAAAAGCCACCTTAGTAAAGATTCACTTACTTAATTGTCACTAAGCAACCTCAGAATCCAGCTTTATTATAAACACAGAAGAGCCACCTATGGGCTCTTCTATTAGTGATAATATTTATTTCTAGCACCAGACTGTATTTTGATTTTATTCCAAAGATGAGAAATAACCTCCCAAGAGATTTTTTTTTCCAAAACACAATAATACGATCTTCATGAATACACTCTCTACATATTCAAAGCCCTTAAGGTGGACTTAATACTGTTGAGCAGTGACTCATTTACGTGAGATAACATAAATGAGAGCTTTTAGTATTGAGTTTACCTTGCCAATATCTAACATATCAGTATAGCTAAGCAGAGCCACAGGAATATCAATCTCTTCATACTGACTCCTATTACCTCCAGGAGGAACCTGAAAGACAGTTCAGACTAGGTAAGAATATGTTTATTTCTGCAAATACTTCTACTCCTTCAAAAGGGTTAAAGTTGCAAGTTCTGTTCCTGCTAATTTGAAAAATGTTCTAGAAGGGAACTTAATGACAGCAAACACTCAAAAGTCAAAATATATACCTGTTTCCAGTAAAACAGAAGTAATATAAGACTGTAACAGCAAAATGCAGCAACCAAATTTCAAGCAGTATCTTTTGCACATTAGGGTTACGGGTTTATGACTGATGTGTGCCTCTAGTATTGACCAGGGCTCAAACCTACTAATTTTATTTTCAAAACTACTAATTTTACAAAATACATGCTGTTGCTGCTCCAGCTGAATCTAAAGCACTAAATTCAGTGTGGTAGCATGATGGAGTCACAAACCAACCTCATCCTTTGACTCCAGTATTTCATTTAGAACAAGGGTAGTCCTGAGCCCTTAACCTGAATTTCCCATGAGCTCCATGCTGACTCTTCCTACTGAAATGAGGGCCTCTTGTTTCATTCATTCTTCCGTCAGATGTATGGTTTCCACACATAACTATGCAACATATGTATATGCAGGAACACGCATGCATGATTTACTTTAAAGAGGAACATCAAATACCAGCAACGTGCACCAAAGACAAGACAATATCTAGCATCAGAGGAGTATCAGCAGCACAGGAAGATAAAAATCAACTTACCAGTCTCTCTCTACTAACAATCAGCAGCCCACGGGCCCCATTTATCTGAGCAAGCCTCACTTTCTCATAGAAGGTGCAATTTCCTCGCATCACCATGGGGATTTGATTATTAAATCCCCCAAAAGGTACATCAGAAGGAGAACACAAAACAGATGCTGTCTGATCCTGCAGTTGCAGGAGTGACTGAAAAAAAGAAATTAGTTAAATACATATATATAACATAAAATAATAAAAGAAAGTCAAGAGCAGAAACCAGAGTTTCTAAAGAGTAACTAAAAACCTTCCAGTAATGGAGTGGTAGACTATTCTCAGAGCAAAATGAAAGCTGAAACAGTGCTGCCTTCTCTATTATGTAGGGACCTGCCTTGTTTCTCGTTATTGTACAGAATTCTGCTGGTAATAAAATTTGGGATATGACCTTCACTTGTATTTATTTTCTTCAGCATTGTTGCTGTTCTGATGCATACAGCCAGGATGTGGGAGGAGTACAGCAAGGTTTTATCTTTGCTGGGGTTGCTACCTGGAGTGGCAGGCTAGGATGATGGAGGGTATGAACAGCTAGAAACCAAAACACAGGCTGGGGAAAAGTACAGAAGCATAGGCAATAAACTTCCATCTTGAAACCTACTGTATCCAGTGACCTCAGATTTTTCATCCCAAGTACGTGAATACTGGATTCTAAGCTACTTCTCTCACCACTTGTGATCCAGAGACATTGCAAGCCTGTCCCAATTTTTTACTTTTGGCCCTCCTCAGACCCAAAGGCATCTAATCTGGTGTGTTTCAACAAGGACATCTCAAAGACACTTCAAGGTTTTAGAAATAACATCAAAAATCAAAAGAATCACCAGCATCTTTGCTCAGTTCTATTTGCAAGTTACCTGAAATCTGCAATTATCTACCAAACAATCAAGCTATGCTAAGAGAAGCAGGTCTCAGCCCTTGCTGAGATGAGCTGTCAGATTTGAGAAGAGTCAAGGTAAAGTTTTAACCTGAAAAAATGACACATGGAACAGTTTGTATTAAAAATCCACAGGTACACAATACACAATACCTGTGTAATGGACTCTACGATTTTAGGAGGGAAAGGGAGGTGTCAGGTTTTCAGTAGCTTCCACCATATTCAGAAAACTGCTGTCTCCAGCCTGACCTCTAGGGACAGTGAAATGCTCCAAACCACACTTCCTGGTTGTCCAAGTTTCAGAGCACAGAGCACAACATAAACGCAGAGTGAGCTCAGAGTGGTGCACTGTATTGCCTCAGGTAATGAACTGTACTGCTGGAGTACTGAAGGAGGAGGAGCAAGAATGTGAAAGAAGGGAAAAGCAGGAAAGAACCAAGGAAGGAGACAGGGGCAGGCAAGGGATATAGCATACACTACCCAAGTGCCTGTGCAAGCTATTCTGGAGTGTATTGGCTCCTGCAGAGCTACTGAGATATGACTCTAGTGAATTTTTGAGACTGATTTAAACAAGGTGTCTACAGAACAGTCCCCAACTCACACACGTACCACAGTCAGTCATGCATGTACTGATTCACATTACACAGTCAGGACAAGTGTAAGAGTTTATCAGCTGAGTCTATACAAGGCAGACAACTACTGATGTATCTAGGGACTAATCTACAGGTACAATAAACCCACCAGAAGTAACTGAGACTTGCCTAAACGTTGGTAAGGAACTCTAATAAATCTGTGGGGCTCATTCAAAGTGCATTTGCTGATTTCATCATTCAGTGCCAGTAACTTTGTCTCACAGGAAAGAGTGAAGAATTAACTCAATTTTCAGCTCATACATAGCTTTGGGTAATGCAGAAAAAGCTTGACACAGATTGTGAATACCTAATCTTACACTTGACACTGAGAAAGCACTACATAAGGAAAGGCCACAGTTCACTATATAAGAAAAGCCATGTGGTATACTCTTGTATCATGCTGATGTACAAAAACTCCCTTGCAAGCCCAGGTGTGTGCCATTTTAATCTCATTGATCATATCATTGAAAGGGAGTATTTTTGTTTTGAACAGCAGTTATTTCTGCACAATGCCTGGAAATGAACATTGCCATCCTAGCACTGCCTAGTGATCTTAAGAGATAAAATATTTTCTAAGCAGAGCAAATAAAGCAGTTGCTTCAAATTCTACTAATCCAACTAAGAAATCAGAAGTTTCCTTGTAACAAAGGCTAATTTTTTGTCATCAGTTAGCTAGGTACTTACAGCTTTACCCAGATCATGTGGCAAATGGGCCCACTGAGAGTTGAACAGAATACAGTAGTCTTTTCCTTTGCTGCTCCCCTTCTCTGAAAGGACATGAACCATCCCATACTCACAGTACACCTGAAAATGTAACAAAAATTTCACAAGAATTTTAGGTTACATAAAATATCAGAAGTGAAGGGAGTAACTTGCTGTTGACTGGCCTGCTTTGTATTTTTAAAGAAAAACAAAAGAGTCTACAAAGTTTCCAAATCTGTGCAGGGAGTACAATGGAATTTGTTATTATTTCCATCATGCTTCAAAGAAAGACTTCAGACACGTTAGGCAGATTCCCTCCTACACAGTAACTGGCCAAAGAATCAAATGAAACGATATTGCATGTGTTTAAAGAAAAAAGACCAAACCAAACAAACAAAAAAGCCAACCTCAAACAACACTGGTATACATATGTATACAACCACAGCACGCGAAAGAAGCTGGACGAATGCAGAGATATGAGACTTGGAGTACTCTGCTCAGCTCTGGGGCTCCCAGCATCAGGAGGATGTGGAGCTGCTGGAGCCAGTCCAGAGGAGGCCATGGACATGCTCCCAGGGCTGGAGCCCCTCTGCTCTGGAGCCAGGCTGGGAGAGCTGGGGGTGCTCACCTGGACAGGAGAAGGATCCAGGGAGAGCTCAGAGCCCCTTGCAGAGCCTAAAGGGGCTCCAGGAGAGCTGGAGAGGGACTGGGGACAAGGCATGGAGGGACAGGACACAGGGAATGGCTTCCACTGCCAGAGGGCAGGGCTGGATGGGATATTGGGAAGGAATTCTTGGTTGTGAGGATGGTGAGGCCCTGGCACAGGTTGACCAGAGCAGTGGGTTGCCCCATCTCTGGAAGTGTTCAAGGCCAGGCTGGATGTGGCTTTGAACAGTCTGACCTATCCCACCCCATGTCAGGGGCCTGGAACTAGATGATCTCTAAGGTCCCTACCCAGTCAAACCATTTCATGATTTTATGAATAAGACACCAACAGCCTGGAAGTACAGCCTGAAATAATGATCTGAAATAATTCTAGATTCGCATCACTCCAAAACTCAACCTTGGACACCTTTGCTGAAAATGTGGCAAGACCCCACAGCAGCAGCAGCTCTTTTTTTATGTCCTAGGTAGCACATGCAGAATCTCAAGTCTACCTACTGCATTTACTTATCACTGCTTCAATGACCAGCTGTCACTGTTGTCAAAACTCCAACATCTGCAACAATGTAAGTAGTGAAAATTACATATCTAATATTTACAATTAAAGGCCAGTCCTGGGTCTGGCTGGGATGGAGTTAGTCTTCCTTATAGCAGCTGATGGTGCAGTGTTTTAGTTTTGTGCCCAAAACAATGCTGATAACAAACTAATGTTTTAGCTATTGCTGAACAGTGTGCAGAGTGTCAAGGCCTTCTCTGTTTCTCACCCTGTTCACACAGTGAATAGATGCCCAAGAGGTTTGGAAGGGGTCAGAACCAGGCAGATGATTCAACAAAGAGATATTCTATACCCATAGCATATAATGTTTATTTTTATAAGGAGGTTAACTATCTTTTGCATCAGGTACATGTTAGAATTCTCCTGAAGAACTCCTGGAAACTGAGATAACAGAACCCAGATCCTGCAGTATCACAGAGAAAGTGAACAAGAACTACAGCAAAAAATAAACATAGTAACATGCAGCAAATCTACCAATTTTAGACCTCTCAGTTGTGATACACAGTATGTAACTTGCTTGCTCAGTGAACTGCTTACACTACATCTAACTGCAAAATGTGCTGATTATAGCACAAATATTTTCAGCTTCCCATCCCTGCGAAAAACAAACAAACAAACAAAAACAACAAAACAAAAAACAAAAAAAAAACCCACACAAAAAAAACCCCACACAAAACACCCCCCCAAAACCAAAACAAAACAAAAAAAACCAAACAAAAAACCACAAAACAACAACAAACAAACAAACAAACAAAACAACAACAACAACAACAACAACATAGCAAACATAATACTATTTCCTCATTATTTTGGTTAGGTCAGATTGTACCAGGCCATTTCCCAGCAAAACTGGAAGATCTGGGTGCTCACAAGTAGGTACTAGCAAACACTTCCTTAACACAGACTTTTTCACAGATCTTATTCTTCATGATGAGGTCTGTTCTTTTAAACGTCTACTCCTATCCTTCCCTTCCCTGTGTATAGTGACACAATTTTGTGAGTACTAGCTATATTCCTCATTTTCCACCCAAAACGTTAAATGAAAATCACGTACAAGAGTATATACATATATACATACACATATATCTATGTATATACATAACCTGCAAAATAAAGTACTTTTGTGGAGTTGATGCAGTTGTCTGTTTGTACCCCAAGTCCCAGTAGATGCTTACCCAGGGAATTGGAAAGTAGAAAGACAAACAAAACAACACTGAAAGTACATACAACTCCCCTATCACTAGTGGTGGTTTCCTTTAATTAGTGGTGACTTCATTCTTGTATTAACTGAGTCAAAATAATTGTAAATCCTCCCTGATCTTGGAAATGGTTGAAGAAACACAAAGTATATCATGAGATCTGTCTGTACTGTTCTAAGGACTCTGAAATAATCCTCCTGGCCATTTCTACATGGTTAACAGGTCCCTTGCAATGCTGCTCCCTCTGACAAGAGGCTCCTTGCTTGAACAAGAAGGCATCAGAGCATCATCACTTTAACAATCAGCCATCAAGTTCTACAGGACATTTGCTCCTCAGGGCAGCAACACAGGGATTGTATACTGTCTTGGGAGGACTCTCAGGCACCATCTCCACTCATTGAAAAAGTCTAAGTTAAGAAGTCTTTCCTTTATACAAAATACTGAACATCAGCTCCTCAGTGTGAAGTTTGCTCATATACATTCTGTGAGCATCTGGTCAGGTTTGAACATCAACACATTAAGAATTTAATTTCAGATTAAGATCTGACCAGCTGCTGCAAAAAGATTTTAATGCTTCAGATAAAAATACATTAAGATACAAATGTAGTGCTCAGAAAGCAGGACAAAACCTAACTTTTAAAATGCAATTCAATTATACAAACCCAGATCAGTGCTTCTTTTTGAAGGAGAGTCTTGCTGATCTTCAGTTGCTGCTTTAGAGCCTCACAGTGCTTTTACAGAGCAATTTCAATGTTCAAGTAGTGCTGTCTGGTATTAGATTATAAAATGCTGAGAGCAAATGCAAATCATACCTGTATTTTAGCTTCATACAAGCTATTGGATAGTCAGGAAAAAGTTGACTGCATATTAAATGTAGCAGTCTCAAATTACTATTTCAGCCCACTGATTTGGAAACACTGTTAATGCAACTGGATCCTTCCTATTATCATTTTTGTGTTCTCAGAACATTTGTTTCTTACTGTAATGGGAAGTTTCTCCATTTTATTGAGGACATTCGCTAATCCTTAGTAGCACTTAGCACTTGGAAGCTGGTAAGTGCACTAAGCCCTTGGAAGTTGCAAAAAAACCAAAACCTACCAACCAACCAACCAAAATCCCCTCAAACCAAACAAACAAGCCCCCTCCCCCTGCAATCATCTTATCTTTCTACCATCCCCGTTTGTGTCATACTCCTCTCTAACTAAACATCCAACTTCTTAATTTCCATTCTTCCTTCTCTCTTTCTCTTGTCCAGCACTCAAGCAAAACTGAAGTCATTGACTGAAGATATCTTTAACCCCTCTATTGCTCTGCTACAACTTTCCCCAAGGAAATCACTTTGTGCGTACCAGAACTGATGAAACTTTGTTCTGGAGAGAAATGTAACATATCTCTAACCTTTGCTGCTACTAATTAGAAGTTGTGACAGACTAATTTGTCAACATCTAGCTTAACATTCAAAACCTAAACACACCGATGATTTGATAATTATGCAGTTACACTCTTACAAATACACCTTACACATCTGTTTCTTCATGAAGCAGCTGAGGAGCAAGATGCTAAAGATGACTGGAGTCAGCAACAGTGTCGTATCTTCACACGCTTGTTCAAAAATCTATTAAAAGAATCCATCACACTTATTTCTCTCTCTTTATTTCAAACCCTAATACACAGAAGTTACCATGCACCCCTAGGAGACACTCAGGGTAAAAAATGTGTTTTGGAAAACTTTTGAGAATCACAGAATGGTTTGGGTTGGCAGGGACCTTTAAAGGTCACCTTGTCCAAACCCCTGGCAATGGGCTGGGAAATCTTCAAGTAGACCAAACCCTGTTCAACCTGGCCTTGAACACTTCCAGGGATGGGGCACCCACCTCCTCTCTGGACACAGTGAGGAGTTGTGTGTTTTACCAGTGTTTTACACTGTACCAGTGTTTTACCACCTGCAATGGTAAATCACTCTTTAACATACACTCTTTAACATGTGCCCTGAGGCAATGATGCCATTCTGCTGCAAGATGTCAGCAAAGCACTAAAGAAATGTCATTGTAAAAATATACAGAAGGTAGAGATTTTTATACTTAGCTCTTCAGCATATAAATGGTCTTTGTTAACATATGCAGCAACTTTTTCCCTTTTTTTATAACATTAGTGTTAACTAAGTTCCTTTAGAACCAATGACATTTGTCCTGAAACATGCTGATATGGGAGGTCACTCCGATTAGCTCAGATTAAAGCCACTTGAGCACAGCTCAAGTTTCCAAGACATCTGTGGAGAAAGAGAGACACTACTGTGCATATGCTGTGAGGAAACAAGAACTCCAACTCCCTGCTACAGTGGACTTGTTAACTCATATCTCAGGTATCCAACCATAGCACCTAAACTACTTTCAACAGAAACAAGTAATTTAGAAAAGTAACCTGTACTTATTATCTTGAATTTGATTTTGAAGAGTAACAAGCAACAGAGATGCAAATACAGTCACACACAAAAGGCAAGAACAAAAGAATGTTCCCTGCTTATTGTACCTGGTCTAACTGGGCTAAGATAAACAAACAAAACATGGAGTATCTTAGTTTTGAAGATTACAACTCTCTCCAAAATCTTCAGGCAGTTTTGCAGGAGCTAACTCCCATAATTGAAGTTTTATGCATATGGGAAACAATCAAGCTGTCCAGTTAAAACCTTTACATCTATGAGATATATGGCACACATCTTTAAAACGAGAGTAAGTACAGGGTGTGTTGCTACATTCTGTGGAGATAACCATTACTGGTCAGGAATAATTCCTAAAAGGCACCCAGGAGACAGTTATACACAATTTCGCTTTCTGATCATTTAATGGATGATCTTCAAAGAAATATTAAGGGAGTGAAAGGTTCCTAATGTGAAGTGCTTGAAACATTTTAGAAGCTATGTGGATTTGTGTGCCAAAAGCCAAATAAAAGTCAAGCATTAGAGGAATTAAAGACAACATGAGCAGGGCAAAAAGCAGAAGAGGGAGCACAGAGTTTTAGAAACTCTGTGGAGAACATAATCTGTGGCTAATGTGGATTAACAGACATTTTTACATGTCTGTTAATGTACAGACAATGTACAGACATGTACATGTACAGCATGTACAGACATTTTTACATGTCTGTACATGCTTCTAAGTGATAATAGAAACAAAGCTATTATCACTTAGAAGCAAAGTACAGTTCTGAAGTTTGTTCTTATCCACCCTGATGCATCCAGTTTTGTTTTTATTTATGTCAATAGGTATGAGACAAGAAAAGTTCAAGCAGTGCTGCTGATGCACTGGCATAGTGGCAACATTTATGATTATTCCATATTCCTAGAGATCACTTCATATCCTAGATTAACCCAAGAGAAAATGTCATCTCCTGTGCAGATCCTAAACAATGTGCCTACAATCCCAAAGGCTCTTTTCCAAGTGCTTGGATATCAAGTCCAGCCTTTTTCAAACACAGAAAAACAACAGCTGCTGTGACAATCAGGTATATTATAATACTTTCATCTTATTGATCCTGTGGCGTAAAAAGCACACAATAGAATATAATTAACACAAAAGGAAGTGTTTTCTATAAAGCTGCAAAACGGGAAAAGGTTTTCACACAACAGAAATGCAAAATCTGAGGGCAGAATTTAACAGACAAATGAGCTAATCTAATGTTTGTGGTAATAGAAGAGCATACCTGCTAGCTCTAAATGTCATCAGGGCCTCCCACAGATCAATGCATACAAGAGAAGAACGCTCCCCAGTTTTTTTGCTGTGCAAGTTTTTTTAGGTGGATTAATGTAGCTCAGAGGCAAGCACTGGACTTGCAAGTTAAATCACAGAAGAAGGTGGAAAGGAAGAATTCAGCTCACCAGTATTTCAAGACACTTCAGTGTGAGTGACAGAGCCAACCCAATGTCTGTCTTGTTTGTTCCTCCCTGCCTCCAGCCTCACACTCACCTGGACATCCTATACACCTTTTCTGCTTTCAGTAGCTCTCTAACTGACCTGGCCGCTCACATCTCAGAGAGATTTCACAGACACTGGGAGCTGTGTTCCTTGAAGAAGGAATAAATGAGCTATCCTACTCTTACAGTAGGTACCATGTCAGAGTTCCCAAGAGCTGGAGTCATTCTTTCCCATGAACTGCACTGATCCATCTGGTGATCAGCAATAGCAGGCAGCAAAGCTGCACACAAATAAAACACCCCTTCAACAAACACTGCACAGGGCAAAGAGTTACATATTCATAATGTGATAATTCCAGGAGACTAAATTGTCAGCCTTAATGCAGAATTTCAGACAGACTTTCCAATTCTTTGGACCCATATAATAGAGTGCCCTAATTTAAAATACAAACCTATCACCTCAATTCAACATATTCTGCTGAAAGCTGCTATAGTGAAGGCCAGCTAGATCCAACACACTTGCTGCAGATCATGTTACTGTGTTCGTCACTAGTCAAAGGCTCACATATCTGCGGTTGTTACAGGAAACCGAGGGGTAACAAAGCCTGGAAAGAATGGGAACTTAAATGAAATATGAAAACTCAAATATCAAAGCAAGATCTAAGTGCAGATTGTACTTGGTTCTATAAGATCACACCACTCTTAAAGTGTTCCCAGATGAGGACCCAAATTTGGAAGAGCTATGCTTCAGTAGCCAAGCTGATCCTTCTCCCTAAATCAGAAGATAGAAGCAAATGTGGATGCCACTTCCTTTTGTCCCAGCGAAAACAAATAAACAAAATATTTCTATTATCCTGTTTCAAGGAGGGAGACAAAGGTATATGCTAACTAAGGCAAGAGTAAGGCACTGAGAATGAGTACAGCTGGCACACAGTAGCTCCTGACAACAGCTGTCAGCTCTGTCCCCTGGAATAACTCCAGCCATCAGTCGCAGGGGCACCAAACCAGGATGAGTGCAGCAGAGCATTCTTCTGTGCCTCACACTAAGGAGGATGTGAGGTTCTTTCCAACACTACTCAAACCAACCCAACAAGTGCAAGCACGAGAGATGCAGAAGTTATGCACAATATGAGGTATTCAAGCAAATTTTTAAAACACCAGCTTGGCTAACAGAAACATATTGGCAGCACACAGTACATCCACTTTTCACTGCAGCAGCAGGACTGTTTCAGCACCCTGGCCAGTCTGCCCAAGCTTACTCAAGTACATTAACACTTCCACTGCACAAATATACCAAATGTTTACAGACAGGAATGTGCTGCAATGTGTGGAGCTGAACACAAGACCTCCAAGTACCCACCAGTGAACTATCTCACCGCTGTCCTTCTGCACCTTCCCCAAACTGATGGATCAAACTGACTCCATGACAGTCTTTGACTCGTTCTCGTTAATTCATTAATTAAATTAATCTTGTTAATTAAATCTTATTAATTTGTCTGGCCTACACTGGCACTACCACTTCCTGTGAAGCATCAGTGGAGATGACAAAATGCATGGGGCATGCAAGAGAATAATTAACACATAATGACGATAAAGATAATGGATTAAAAAAGGGGATGATACAGAAATAAAGAAGTTAGCTGATAACCAGACCACTCTGTAACTTAAGATTATTGGCATGGTAACAGTAAGGAGACAGACAAAGAAAAAGGAAAAATTAGAGTTCCATGTTATGATGTTACACCAATAAAATTCAAGAAGACACAGTACACTCCAAATTACCTAATAAACGGTCAAGAAGTCTAAATGACACATTAAGTGACATTTCAAAATTTTCAGAACACAAAACACTGAACTTAAAAGGCAAAAGCTATGTACCATGCAATGCAATTGCTAGAAATTCACTCTCTTCTGTATCAGGATTACATGCCTAGTTCGTCACAGCCTTAGAAATGTATCCCACGAAACGAATTAATATTTTAGTAGTGACAATACAAGACTCAATACAGACTACAGAGTCAGCGTCAGCAGAAATCCCTTATTTTCTGCCGAACGCTTCCTCACAGGGAATGTCAGTCGGGATAAACACAGAGTCGTCACTGCGGGGATCCGGCCCGGGGGCTCGGCTGCGCTCCCCTCCCTGGGGCTGCCTGGCGAGGCTGCTGGGCTAGGCCCACGGGGGCCCCGAAGTTTTAGGAATTACGAGGAAAACGGTAGTTACTACGGAAAGAATAAAAAAGTCTCAAGAAACCCCAGACCCACAGATCTATCAATGCAGCCGAATCGCGGATGGCAGGGCCGGCAGCCCCATGCGCTCCGCTGTCTTCCTGCGGCCGCGGCTCGGTCCCGGCCCGCTACGGGGCGGCTGCAGCGCCTCTGAGCGCCCACGGGAGGCGGCTCCATGCGTGGACACGCCNCCGGACGTCCCGCCCCAGCGCCCCGAGCCGCCAACGGGCTCCGCCGGGGCGCGACGTCACTTCTGGCGGTGCCGAATGAAATGGCGAGTGGCGGCGGCGGCGGCGGCGGTGCGGGGAAGATGGCGGTGAGGAGTGGGGCTCTGCGGGCTCTGCGGGCTCTGCGGGCTCTGCGGGCTCTGCGGGCTCTGCGGGCTCTGCGGGCTCTGCGGGCTCTGCGGGCTCTGCGGGCGTGGTACCGGTGGTGTACCCGCGCCCCCGTCCCGCCGCCGCGGGATCCCGCGGCAGCGTTCCGGGTCTGTGTCTCCGCGGATGGTGCGCTTTAACCGGGCCGCCTGTGCTCTGCCGTAGGATAAGGAGAAGAAGAAGAAGGAGAGTATCTTGGACCTCTCCAAGTACATAGACAAGACCATCCGGGTGAAGTTCCAGGGCGGGCGGGAAGGTGAGCCCGGCGCATGGCTGCAGCATGAAGCTTTTTGGCCTTTCGGTGTTTTCCCTCAGTCGATGCTTGTCGGCTCTGTCCTCCTGCTCACGCTGCTTTACCGTCAAGGGAAGCACAGGAGTAGCGGGTGATTTTACTTATTTGTGGTTGCAGTTACTGATATGAAGCTTCTCTCGTTTAACTATTTCATTAATGTCCTGGGTGCACTTTTATCTTTATGACTCATCTGTGCATGTCTTCTTTTATTAGTTGTCTTGAACACCCTTATTTTGGCTGGATGTTTTTCGGTGGTTTTTTTTGTTGGGTTTTTTTGGTCTTTTTTTTTAATTACAAGGATGCAGTTAAAGGAACAAAGAAACATTTATGGATGTAGTAATTCATACAACTGTCATGCTTTTCATGGTAAGCATGCCCGGAGTTCGTGGTTCAATATATGCCACCGTGCCTTTGCATCCCCATCCCTTTCCAGCTGGGCAGGTATTTCCCAATGCAGTTGGTGCCACCGCAGGCACTTGTTTGCCTGAGTTTACCCTGTGCTGCATTTTAAAACTCCACTGGGACCTTATGCTTGTAAGAGTTTGGAAGTTACTTGAACTCCTTACTGAGAAGTGTATTTGTCAAACTGGGAAGTGGCTCTGTGTAATTTTGCGATGTGTTTAGTGACTAGTCTTGTAGAATCATGTTCTCCATTAGGACAGAGTGCTGGTCTATCTGCAGTGTCTTCCCGTGTGGCAGTGCTTATGCTAAAGACATGATGTGCCAGGAGGGCACCTGGAACATGGGGTTTCTGAGGAAAGAACTTAAAATATGGTCTTGCTTCATTTTTAACCATAACCTTTCATTAAGGATATTTATTTTGTTTTGGAGTTGTCTTTTCTTTTTCTTTGTGTGACTGGTACTGATTTGTTATACAGTGTTCTTAAAATGCCCTTGAAGTTGGCTGGAAGCAAAAATGTTAGTGTCTTGAAGAACATTTTGAAGAATTGATTGAAAAGTCTGTAAGTTTTAATTGGTGCAATGCAGACCACCTTTTGTATATTTGCCATTGATAAAGAGGACACTTTAATATCTTTGGCCTCATTTGTTTGGGCTTGCCTGAAGGAAGGAACAGGGCTGGAGAACTGAATGTACCTTTCATGAAGTCTTGTGTTGCTGTATACCTTGTTTTGGTCCTAATCATTGTTTTCTGTGTGGTCTTCAATAGCAAGTGGTGTCCTGAAAGGATTTGACCCTCTTCTGAACCTTGTGCTGGATGGTACCATTGAGTATATGCGAGGTAAGTAATATGCAATCTTAGGAAAGCTTCCCCTCCCTGTGTGGTTTTCTTGACAGAAATCTTACAGCTCTGTGAGTGAATAAGCAGAATCTGCAGATTAACATTACCCAAACTGCAGCATGCTTGGGATAATTATCTTGTGAAAAAAGAGATAGGGTGCAGGTCTATGGGACCTGACAACATGTTCCTGAGGGAATTGCCTGTTACAGTTCCCAAGCTACTCTGAAACATTTAAAAAGTGATAGCAGTCAGGTGATGGGAAAGAGGGAAACATTGAACCCATTTTTCAAAAGGGTAGAAAGGAGCCTGGGAGCTGCTGTCTTGTCAGTCTGACTTCTTGTGCCTGGGAAGATCATGGAACAGATCCTCCTTGGAGCTCTGCTAAGACATTTGGAGGACAGGGAGGTGATTTGAGACATCCACCATGGCTTTACCAAGGGAAAATCCTGTCTGAACAACCCAGTGGCCTTCTTTAATGGAGTGACTCCATCAGTGACCAAAGGAAAGGCTTACAGATGTCTTTTATCTGTACTTCTGTAAAGCCTTTGACACAGTCCCCCAAAACATCCTTCTCCCTACATTGAAGAGAAATGGATTTGATGGGTGGACTGTTTGGTGAGTGGGGAATTGGTTGGATGGTCATATCCATAGGGTAGTAGTCAATGGCTTAATGTCCTTGTGAACATCAGTGACAAGGGGTGTCCTTCAGGGATCTCTGTGGGGACCAGTACTTTTAGTGTCCATCAGTGACATAGGCAGGGGGTTTAAGTTCACCCTCAGTGTGCAGGTGACACACCTGAAGGATGGGGTCATCCAAGGGGACCTGGACAAGTTTTTGAAGAGGGCCCAGAGGAACCATGGGGTTCAGCAAGACGCAGGCTGGGGGATGAATAGATTGAGAGCAGCCCTGCTGAGAGGCACTTGGACATGCTGGTGGATGAGAGGCTGGACAATATGTGCTTGCAGCTCACAGAGCCAGCTGTATCCTGGGCTGCATCCCTACCAGGGATGGGGGATTCGTCCCCTGGGAGGGGATCCTGCTCCTCTGCCCGCTGAGGTGAGACCCCCCCCTGAAGAGCTGCTTCCAGCCCTGGAGAACAACATCAAGAGGATGTGGAGCTGCTGGAGCCAGTCCAGAGGAGGCCACAGAGGTGCTCTGAGGGCTGAGGCCCCTCTGCTCTGGAGCCAGGCTGGGAGAGCTGGGGATGTTCGCCTGAAGAAGAGAGGCCTTTGAGGAGATGGTATTGTGGCTTTTCAATTTTAAAGGGACATAAAAGGAAATGCCAGGGGGTAAATGCTTCAGCAGGCCCTGTTGTGGCAGGGCAAGAGATAATGGGTTTAAACTAAAGGAGAGCAGATGTAGATATAAGAAAAGATATGGATATGAGGAAGAGGGCTTTTTATAATGAGTGTAATAAAAACACTGGGATGAGTTGCTTAGAGAGGTGGTAGGTGCCCCATCCTTGGGAACATTCAAATATGGGACTCCGAGCAACGGGGTCTAGTTAAAAATGTCCCTGCTCGTTGCAGGGGGGCTGTACTAGATGACCTTTAAAGGTGATTCTACAGCAGAAGTTAGGTTAAGCACATTCCTTGTGATAGAACATCCCTGGTAGTCCTTGCTTGAGTTCTTCTATAGTTATCTCATTGGCTGCCCTTGTCCTCTAAAGCTTGAATAAAGCAGTGTCTCTTTCTCCTCTCTGATACAAAACTTATTATTTGATAGGACAGTGTTTTTGAAGAGTATTCTACCTGCTTGAAAGGGAACACCTGAAGCTTTGAATTTCATCTTTAAAAGAGAGTTTTAAAATGTGTTGTTCATTTCTATTGAATATAGAGATATCTCTATATGGAAGATAGAACTGGCTGGTTTGTGTTTGTCTGTCCTGATGCAGCCCTGTTTGGCCTGGTCTTAGAATGGGCTGGTGCTCTCTTCCCTAGTGCATTGAAAAGTCAGGGTCTTTTTCTGATTTGCGTTAATCCCCAAGTGTTTGTCTATGATGACATTTGAAATGGGATCAAGAGCATTTTTTAATCACTTGCATGCATACTATTAGTTAGATGAATGAAAAGGCCTTTGAATTCTTTAATAAATGTGTTCTGCATTTTGTTGCATATAAAGCAAATTTTGTTATTGCTCACTGTCAGTGAGCAATAAAGGTCTTGAAAACATGAGATGTCACTGCTGCATCACCTGTATGGTCCATGCGCTCAATAAAACAAAGCAGTTATGCCAGGAAAGAATATGCATGTCTGTGCCTTTTGAAGCTGATGGAATTTGGTTTCTTTTTCTTATTTTCCTGTTCTAACCATGGATCTCTGCTTTTTAGATCCGGATGATCAATTTAAATTAACAGAAGACACACGTCAGCTGGGACTTGTGGTTTGCAGAGGGACTTCTGTGGTTCTGATTTGTCCTCAGGATGGAATGGAAGCTATTCCAAACCCTTTCATTCAGCAGCAAGATGGCTAATGCTTTTTTTTGGATTGTCTCTGAAAACTTCAGGGGTGCAAGTCATTGGAGAAAATGATCAGTGTGTGAGAATCTTACTGTTTTGGGGGGGAGTTTGAATGTGTATTTGTTAGTGTGAAAAAAAGTCGCCTTTTATTTTTGTGGCTTTCATAAATGATGAGAGGATGGGGAATGTAAGAAGCATGTTCTTGTTTTCCTTCCACCCCCAAATAAGTGTGTAACTATGTTGTTAAGAGCTGACAGAAGAGAACATATTGTCATTAATTGTCTGAGACCTTCTTGATCTTGTGAATTTTGAAACAACCCCATAAAATTAGTTATGAATGCCCTGAATATTGGTTATATTCTTTCCACTTTTTAAATACATTTAAATGCCTTTAATCCAAATTAAAAGCCTAAATACAGTAGAACATGTTTTTCTTCCTCTTAGATATCAGTACTCAGCTGGGGAAGTGTTATGTTGTAATCTTCTGCAGTTCAGTTCAGTCCCTTTTGTGCAGGAAAATTGCTTCCATGTGTAGTGTCATCACCTTTACAAGGGATGTAGCCAAGAAGCTCTTTTTCAGCAGTTGTTCCAGAACTGGTGGGCTGTGATCTGTGTATCAGCAGGCTCACGTATTTCTACGGAGAACTGGTCTAACTTGTGAGATAATTCTTGGTTGAGTGACCTAAACCTTATGGAGGTAGCTATTTGTTACTTGGAAATTTAGGGGAAGAATATTTAATATCCCAACATGTGTTCAATTGTAGGCAGTGTCTGGAAGTACTGTCTATTTTTATATTGGAGCTATCCACTTGTGGTTTTGCTTGTTATAACTTGATTTGTAAGTAAACATTTCTATTTCTTTTATACTGCAGAAAATGCAATTTTGAGGAGTTCTGAGTGAATAAAGACAAATTAATCTGTTTCTAAATGTCTGGTTTTTAGTCTGTAAAAGTGCACTACAGCTGACATTACTGTTCTCCAGCCATAAATCTAAATTAAATTAGTTCAGGAGGTGCATAAACGCTGCAGGATCAAGAGGGACCAGGGCAGAAGCCATACTTCTAACAGGGAATTGATGGGAAAGGCCTGAGACCATCTCGTCCCTCTTCTGAGGCATTTTAAAGACTGTGTGGTTGAGTATGTGCCTGGAGCCTGTAACCTGCTTCTGCCACCTGCTCTTGCCTTTATAGAGGACCCTTTATGAGGAGGCTGTGGCAGAGTGAATTGTTTTGCTGGCTGCAGCAGTTTTGTTCCTGAAGGTTGTCAAGAGCACATGGCAAGTACAGGTTGTATTGGTTATTTTGGCCACAGCATTGTTCTCCCACGCATACCCTTTCCTGGGTACCAGCTCCAAAATGGGTGGAAGCTTAGAGTAAATTTCATTTTAGTGAATCTGACTTCCAGGAGTCTCTGAAACTAGGGACCAGATGTCTTGCGTAATGTATTGCCTGTGTGAACTTGGGTGTGTCTGGATTTTAATCTGGGGGCTCACAGAGCTGTCTATAAAGTTGTGCTCCTCACAGCCTAGTTTCTTTCTAATGCTACAAAACTTGCTTGTGAAACTGCACAGTTCAGAAGAGAATCCTTATTTAGAGCATGAGGAGTAGAATTTGCTTGCCATCAGCCTGAGCAGAGTCTTCAACTATCCTTTAGGTGGGGTGTTGTAGTGTGCTTTTATGTTTTGTAATAATTTGTCTTTGTATTTTTCTGGTTTTCCTCAAGTGGTTTACCCCTGATTGTGCCCCCTCCCTCTACCTGTGTAATCATTCTCCTTGGATGAAGTCATTGCCCAAACCTCTGCCCAGGCCTCTGCCAGTCACTCAGGGTGCCATCCCTTCCATCTAGAACTTTTAGTCTGGGGCATTGGGTAATTGGTCAGAAGCCTGGGGTCCCTCCCCAGGGGTCACCTTACATGCTATCCCAGATGTCCATTCCCTCAGTTTCCATCCCCTTACTTTCCTTATTGGTCAAATGAATGTTATCTACTTTTGTTTCCACCTCCGTTTAAATGTAACCTTGGCACAAACCCCAAGGCTCTCAGCAGGAGGATCCCCTGAGGTATGGAGCTCCCCCAGAGCTCCTGAATAAAACCTTGGATTAACCCCCCGTGAGAGCCGGCTCCTTCACCTCTCACCGTTGTCACCAGCGTCTCCTCTGCAGCAGGTGATCAGCCCAGCTGCCTTCTGTACCCCTGGGGCACGGGAAAGTGTCCCCCTGCTGTCCCCCGTGTTGGGGCTGGCCGGGGTGCCCTGAGTGGCACATAGAGGGACACAGAGGAGCGGGGACAGTGGGGAAAAGATTGCTGATGTTGATGCCAATAATGTGCTGCACTATTTTTGCACTCTAAACATAGCATCAGAAAGAGACCTGCTGGGGCTCTATGGGGTGGATTCTGGGCTCTCAGTGCTGGGAGATCTACCTGAAGCCATGGGTCAAGTGTGTAAACTCTGGAGAGGGGGGTGTTCCCAACATTTCCTGCACGGGTGGTTGGTTGCTTGGTCTTTGTTGTGAGCTGCATGGCTCTCCTTTTCTGCAGCACAGACTTTGAGGTTATACTTGGGAGTCAAGTACCTGAAAAGAAGAATATGAAAATGATAGGGGACAGACATTTTAGCAGGGCCTGTTGTGATAGAACAAGGGGTAGTGGTTTAAGCTAAAAGAAGGGTGATCCAGACTAGAAATAAGGAAGAAAGTTTTTATGATGGCATGCTGAGACACTGTTTACTGAGCTTGGCCAAGAGCTGGGAGTGAGTCTTGCTGGTATGGGCTCTTTGGGTAAGGGACTCTACTTCAAGGTCACTATGCAAGTCTCTTCAGTAACAGCTTTGGAAAAATTTACTGTGGCATTAGCTGTTGCTTGTCCCACATCTGTGTTTATTTAGTGCTTTCAGACTGAGGATGACTGAACATGGGAAGCCATCTGGATTTGAATGGTTTTTTCTTCCTCTTCTCTCTTACTAAAGTATGAAGTTAAATACATAATAAAAACTGTAATCATTTTGGTATTTGATTAAACTTGAACTAATGAAAGATGAGGTAATGGTTGCTTTTTTCCAAACAGATTCAATGTTTTCTACAACTTCTTGATATTTACTCAGTGCTTAAGAATCTTTTGGTTGTTTCTCCTGTTCTTTTCTTTTTAGCCCAGGTTCTTTGCTTGGCTAATGGCTCCCTTTATTTGCTGTGGCCTTACCCTTATTTGCTGTGGCTGTGGTAAAAGTAGATTCCAGTCAAATCTGTGTTTTTTTAGGTTATACAGCTGTTCTGCTAATGCTGTTCAGAAAACTGCAGAAAAGACAGAAGAGCAAAGCAGGAGAGTAGAAAACATTCTATTTTTAGGACAAGATTGGCTTATCTCATACTTATCCTAGCTAGGGGGATAGTGTTTCCAGAGATGGAAAGGGCTGCATAAGACTGAGTTAAAATTAACTGCCTGGTAGTCTACAAGCATGGAGCCTGCACAAGAGCCACAGGAGCTGGGACCTCAGACAGAAATGATTGCAGACACAATTCTTGAGGTTGGAGAGAGACTCTTCCAGGTCAGCCGTAGGGTGCTTTCAGTACACAGTCGCTATTTTGAAGCCATGTTTTTTGGAGGAGCAAGAGAGAGCTCTGAACAGCACATAGTGATCAAAGGGATCGATGCAGTGCCTTTTCAGGCACTACTTGAGTTCACTCGCACAGCCCAAGTGCTCATAGGTCAAGAAAATGTGACCAGCTTACTGGAAACAGCTGATTTTTTTCAGTTTGACAGGGTGAAACTGTTGTGTGAGAAATTTCTGGAGAGAGAGCTGCATGTTTCCAACTGCCTGGGCCTGATGACCTACTCACAGCAATTTGCCTTTACAGAGTTGTACGTGTCTGCTATGAATGTGGCTCTCACTCACTGGGGGGATGTGATATACCAGGAAGAATTTAAGGTATTACCCAAGGAAATGCTGGTGCAGCTCCTAAAAAGTGATGACCTCTTCATTTCAAGAGAGGATGTGGTTTTTGACAGTATTATGATTTGGATAATGGAGGACCCAGCAAGAAGAGAGGAAGAATTTCTGGATTTGGTGGGCGAAGTCAGGGTCACTTTTCTGACTTTGTCCTTCCTCGATATCTTGGTGAAACGCAGCAAGCGTGCTGGAGAGACAGATTTCTTTTCCAGACTAATAAAGAAGTTAGACAGCTGTCCCCCACGCAGCTGGCAAAATCTGAAACTGTGTCCTTATGCTGGCCGGAGCTATGACACCTTATATGTCCTGGGAGGAAAACATGACAAGGAACAACAAGAATTATTTCTCTTTCAACCTAAAACAGGGACGTGGCAGGCTTGTTCTCCACTGCAGCGCAGGAACCTCACCCAGTATGCAGTGGCAGCAGTAGGTAACTTACAGAGAAGGGAGGCTGAGCAAATGCAAACAGAAGTTGAGACTGAGACTCCCAAATGCAGGGATTCCAACTGTTGCTGTTAAACGGTTGTGCTCAGCACTGCTAAAACTTCATTCACATCGGTGTTCATATTTGTTCAAAGAATGACTTCGTCTTCGTTAATCCTGGGAGAATGCTAGACAACACTATTCTTATATAGCAGAAACTATGCAGTCTACCAAGCTCCTTACCTTGGCTTTATCTGGAATTAGTCTAAGGACTTGGCTTTAAGTAGTGTATTTTTTGGCCTTCTCTTCTGTAGTGATTTAGACATATGACAGGTGACTTCTGATTTATAGTTGCCATTACATTAAACTTATCCATAGATGTTGGGAAATCTTCATGCTTGGAGACTTTCAAGACAGCTCAATACTATGGCTTCCTATATTAGTGTTGGTAATAGTCCCATTTCTGGTAAGAGTTTGGAAGTGAGGTCACTTAGGTTCTTTCCAACCGGTGTTTCCATGATTCTGTTGAAAAATGGGAACAGGCTTGGAAAGACTGGCTGCATACTGTAGGCCCAATGTATCTGTGTGGATGAGGAATTAAATATTGCAAAGTGATTGATAGAGCAGTGATTTTCTCTCCTCATCTTGCACCTTATCAGTAAAGCCCAGGGTGAAAGGAGAACCCAGGTATCGGGAGCAATTTTTAGCCTTCACGTGACTAGTATTTTCTTTGCTGTCTTTCCAGGGAGCTTCCTTTTTGTGACGGGAGGATATTTCCGGGATGAGTTTGTGTGGTACAGTGTGGATTGGGTGCTCATCTACAACTGCTTGGACAATTGCTGGCTGGAAGGGCCAGCCATGAAGAAGTCCCGCAATAGCCACTGTGCAGTAGGAGTAGGGCTCTACTTGTATGTTCTCGGAGGGAGCACAGATGAAGGGATAATCCCAGCAGTGGAGCGCATTGCTTTGATGGAGTCAGAGTGGGAAAGCATGAGTCCCATGGCTCAGCCTGTGGAGAGAGGCGATGCGGTCAGTGTGGGAACCAGGATCTATGTGGTCTGTGGCCTGGATGAAAATGGACATGTATATGATGGAGTGCAAAGGCTGAACATGGAGACAGACAGCTGGGATGTCATCTCGTTCTCCCCTCTTCCAAGGTAAGAAATAATATTCTGGGACCTGGCAGAAGATGAAGGATTCTGGTGTTGGTCCTGCTCCAAGAAGAGGTTATACTGTGGAAATCCATAAATCCTGTCCCTGCAACGCTTGTGTGATTCTCTGTTTAAACAGGACTTTTGATTTGAGGACCAAGGTCACCCTGAGTATTTCAGGGGCCAAATCTTTCTGTTGATTCTGATCAAGGGTTTCTTCTCTCTCAGGTATGACCTCTGCATCACATCCCTGAATGGGGCTCTGTACACTGTTGGAGGAGAAGCTTTTCGATTTGATGTGGAGACAGATGAATGGACCCAGGTGAATGAGGAATGCTTGAGCCAGAAGTTCTTCATGGGATGCAGCACCGTGAATGGACGAATTTATCTCCTTGGACAGAGGAAGGGAAACAGCGCCCTCCCCACTGTAGTCCTCTTTGATCCCTACACTGATGTGTGCCAGGTCATAGATAACAAACTCCCTTGCCCTCTTCCTATTCATGGCTGTGTCTCTGTGCGAAGATTTGATACGTGGGCATAAGAGCGGAAGATCACGTGCTTTATAGCTGAAGGGAGTTAGACTGCATCAATTTTGGCCTGTGAAATTTTAAAAAATTTGTTCCTTTGTAATTTTACCTTTTTTTTTTCTACTTGACATGAACTTGAAACAAAAGCCACTGCAAACTTTGTATACACAAAGGCTGCAGGTCATTATTGAAAATAGTAATTAGTATTGTTATGGTATATAAACTCCTCAGGGTTGATGCTCAATAAAGGGCTGTTCTGACCTTTAACCTCTGTGTCTCTTTGTCCTTTAAGCAGCTGGAAAATCACTGCCCCATTCTTAGAAAATATCATAGGATTTAAAAAATAAATGGGTGTCAAGGGATTCTTCAGAAGGATTATAAGCCCATAGTGCTGTAGGACAGAGTAAAAAAAAAAAATAAAACCAAACTAAACCCAAACAGCAATTGCTGTCAAGCTGTACTTAATATCAGTACCATTTTAGCCTGAAATAAGCAAGTTTCACAGGTTAATTATGGCTAAAATTGCCTTTATTCCAGGCTGGAGAGCACCAAAGAAGGAGGGAGACTGTTCTGGATTTATGGATTCAGGTATGTGATGACAAACATTTGCACACTGAGTCTTAAGAATCTGGCTTAAGTTTCCTTAGTTCTCTTTGGCTTCACAGCTACAGAGACTCAGAATAAAAATGCCCATCCCAAAGCAATAAAATGAAGGTGAAAGGAGCAGGGTTCTGCACATAGCTGTAATTAAAGACTCTGTATGAGGAAGAGCGTTTCCTAAGGCAGAACTATGGCCTTAGGGCAGTAGGGGATTGATCTCTAAGGGCACTCAGGCCTCCCAAGTGTGGAGAGAGAGAGAATGTGACTGCCCCACTGGTGCAGGAAGTGAGCTGGGAGGCTGCACTGCAAGCACTGCTGTCAGGTTCTGTTCTCTGTTGTGACACAGCAAGAGAGCTCCTGAGCTGAATTATTAATATCTCCAGAGAAGAGGAGAGGCCTGAAAAACTGAGAGATTCGCCACCTAGGCCTCATGCACACTGCAGTGAAGCCCTGTCCAGCCTCTCCCCCAGCTCCTGTTCAGCCTTCCTGCATTCCAAAGACTGCCTGGATCCTGGTGTTTTGCAGTAAGCCCTGTGTTATTCTTTATTCTTTGCCAGATCCTCTCCTTCGCTCCTGTCACTCTCTTTGGTGTCACTTCTAGCATCTTGTCTTTTCTGAAGAAAAGAAAGTTTAAATTATATTTGAGAAGACTAGTCCTGTATTCATTCACAGCCCCGGGGGCTTCACCTGGCAGCTAAATTAAAAATAAGAGGTGTGATCATGTCGTTAAAGCCAGTGCCTCAATTGTCCCTGCATTGGGAGATTGACTCAAGCTGACAGGTGTTAACTCTATTATGATTTCACCCAATTTGTCTCACCCTGGTAATGCTCTTGTAATGTGATGTCCTGAAAATAAGTATTTATTCTGCATATAGTTGTTCAGCATATTTTTCTATGCAATTTATTACTGTTGAAGCTGTGAAAGCGAACACAGCCTTGTCCAGCAAGCATATGCACTGGGCTTCTTATTTTGCTATTGTCTACAATCTCAATGAGCCTGTCTTAGGTTACAATGTAAGATACAACCAAAAGTACATATTCTATCAACCATCTTCATAAACTGTTAAAAACAGGTGGGGCAGTGTTCTTTATCTCTTCCATGACCCAGCCCTGATAACAACCTCCTGAGGATATCTTCTATTAATGGGCCATCAAGTCTCACTGCATAAGTGATAGAATTACATCATCCCACTGTGAAATGCTCCACCCATGGGGAGGAACCAAGCATTTCTACCTGAATATAATCTGAGGTTTGGAACACCATGAGGAGCCTTACCTACTGGATTGCAAGAGGAGAGGAGCTACATGGTTCCTCCTTGGACCTTCAGAGGAAGATCAGATTTTCTACAGGATCAGCACTTCAACAGAACCACATCTATTCACTAAAAGAGGACTGCAGCCACCATTTAATTGGACTGCTACCACCACCCTGATCAACAGAGTGTCAGGTTGTATCCTGACTGTCAGTTTAAGCCAGTGTTTTATGCCTTTATTTTAATTTTCCTATTAAATTGTAGTTCTGACTTGGAAGCTCCCACTGGTTTGTTTTCAAACTAGTAGAGTATCCTCCACCATTTCCTCAGAAAAAACTGCTTTTTCTTGTAATTTAGCTTTGATGAAGTGGTAACTCAAGAAAATTGAAGGCATAGCACAACATGGTGGAGAGGTTTTTTTGACCACAGGTCCTCAAAGCTTTCACAAATCTTCTCAGATGCTCCCACAATGCCATCTCCCTCTGTTAGCAAGGCAGGCTAGGGAGCTGCCCTCTCTGATGACAGCATTTGTCCCAGTGATCCCTACACAAACTCTGGCATGCACCAAGAGCCTGTGGAAGGCACCCAAAACTCAGAGATGCAAATACACAGTGTGCTATCTACCAGGCTTACCTGGTTGCTCCCTCCTTACTCCACTTTGAACATACCAACAGGTTCCAGTTCTCTGAAACTGCATCCTGAGAAGCCATTAGGCAGTGAGAGAAAGGTCTGTGGATGGCTCCCATGCCACTAGAACATAGCTGCAAGCTAGAAGTGAGCTTCTGCTCTGATCTTTGTGAGATAAGGTATCCATACAACTCCCAACGTACTCCTTAAGAAGCTGTTGGGCTGTTTGTGGGGCAATCCCATTTCTCTCCTTCCTTTCTGCGGGCAGGTAGGAGTCACCTTGAACCTCATGCTCTCTCATGAGCAGTGGTGGCACAAAGGAGACAAAGACTTTTCATACCTCACCACAGAGGATGGCATTGAAGATCATCTGGATGATCACATAGGACCAGAAAATGTGTAACAACTGCAGGATCATCAGGAAAGCATTTATGAGACAGCTTATGGGGAACAATGAAACTTTTGTCACTAAGTAATGTGGGAAAGAGAGGGAGAGGCAAATCAGAAGACACAAGACTAAAGCAGGTTACGTATCTTCAGTCTTAACAAGGATCAGGTGCCTTTCTGCAGAATGACTTGGCTGATGTGTTCCCAGGGCAGAGCTGAGCTGAGCCAGGACGGCACCACCAGGCTTCACACTGTGCCCAGCTCTCACAAAACAAGTCCCAGAGGACCTGCAAAAGCTCTGTATTAAAATCACCAACAATGCAATAGCTTGGCAGACAGGTCAGTTATCAGAAACCTGCAATGCTCCATTAGCAGAGGCAGGAGCTGGGAACATTTCTCCTAAAATAAATCATGAGAGGAACAATGGACAAAAGTGAAACCATAAGGGGACCTCACTTAAATAAAAAGATAATGGCTTTTTAAAATTAATTCAGGGAAGAGTTAAGGGTGCAGATGACCAGCTGGGCACAGCATTATTTTTAGCAAAAGTCTGTATCCTCAGTGATGAGAACAGAAAGGAGGACAGCACTGGTTTGGAAATGGAAAGCAGACAGGACAGAGAGCAGTTCAGCACAGGAGAGAAATGATGAGTTGCTAGTATGTGTCTTCCTCCACAAGTTACCTATGACATGAATATATTGTATGCTGGGAAACCTTGCTGGACAGAGTGTGTTTTTGGTCTGCACTTGTTTTCCTAGACCTCTGCTGCTTGCTGTTGCTGCTGAGATGTGCTGATCTCATTGGATCCTTAGTCTGATCCAGGACACCTGTTACCTTCTTTGTTCTTACATTATGGTACAGCAGGTTGGGATTCTGGGACTTCACACTTAGTAGTGGAGACAACGGAAGTTGTGCTTTTTCTCAGGAAAGTTGCCTCAAGCTTTTACTGCTTTTCTCTCTAAGGCAGACATATGACCACCAGAATCTGGGACTTGACATGCAAAGTCAGCCTCATAGGCATCCATACTAAATGGGAACATGACCAAAGTTCAAAACTCAGCATCTTCAGTGGTGGTATGCAGCAAGGGCAGGGACAAAGGACAGCAACAGAGACTTATCCCTTTGTGTGTGTATAGTATGTCCCATTTTTAAAATTCTTCTTGGTGTAAAAAATGAAATGTTTGGTCTGAAAGAAAACAAAAAGATTGGACTATAATGCTAGTGTTGTGGAATAAGTTTATAGGAAGTTAGTCACTATCAGCTTTTCCAGGCAACTGGGCAATGGTAAAGAAAAAAGAACTTCAGCCCAGTTAAAGGCTGGAAGGGTTGCCAGATGTGTGCAGGCAAAAGCCATTCTCCAAGGCTGGTACCTGTGTGTAGCTTCTGGAGGAATCATTGCCAGTGCCCTCCCAGAATGTCAAGTATCCCACCTTCTGAATCCCTCATTATTTTCTTGTTTTATTTCAGATACATGGTGGGTAACTTTAAATTTACTGTGCTGCTTTTTCTATACTAATTGTATCTTAATAGACCTTTGAGCTTTAAGGCTTTTTTAGACTGCTAAGAATTTCTTGGGAAATTTCTTGGGAAACCAGTATGGTTTGCACCTTCTCTCTCTCATAGGAACCAGTGTTTATAATATTAGGAGTGGGAATAGAGGGGCAGAGGCTGTGCCTCTAGATTAATTAGTAGAATTAATTCATTAATATAGTTAAAACCCTAGTGAGGTTTTTTTCCTGTGGGTTCTTCTGTTCCAGCAGAATTAATTTTTGAAGTTGTAGTGCTCTGTTCTCTGCCTTTCCTCCCTCAGCATGGAGGGTCACCTCTCCAGAAACTCAACAGTGCATAACACCCACATGCAGAGGACAGAAAAATGTTACTCACATTAATGGAAAAATGACAATCCGGGAGTTGATGAAAAAAAACATTGAATACTGCTTCACAGACCCACTTCCATTTCAGGTAATGGAGTATCTTGGCAAGCTGTAGAGAAACAAATTTCTGTATGTCCCTTGTGCTTGTGTTCTCCTTCTAGGGGCTGAGGGATTTCCCACAACCTGCAAGGATGACCAGGCTTGTAAGGATGTGTCCTAGTCTCCTTGCATCCAATTACCTTTCCCCAAGAGCAGTAGAAAAAGTACTTCCTAAATGCTCTGTCGCTAACTTAGATGTGTCCCACTCATGGGCACTCCATTGACATGTGTCATGTGTAGCAACGTGTACAGCTGCCAGTGCTGCCCACAGACATGAGCACAGGCCTGCAACTGAGAGCGACTTTTTACACAGGCAACAGTTTTAAACTAGGAGAGATGTTGGGAAGAAATTATTTACTCAAATATGGTGAGGCCCTGGCACAGGTTGGCCAGAGAAGCTGAGGTTGCCCCATCCTTGGGATAGGTTGAATGGGTCTTGGAGAAATCTGATCTAGTGGAAAGCGCCCCGGCCCATGGCAGGGGGTTGGAATGAGATGGGCCTTAGTGTCCTTTCCTACCCAAACCATTCTGTGATTCCATGATTTCCAGGTGAGGGAAACACACCTCTAAAATATAATCAGAGGCATCATGGACCAGCATGACTATCATCCCAAACCGTATCATGTTGACACAGTAGGAGACAAAGATCAGAGTGATGGTGGCAATGTGGTGGATAATCTGTTCCCTAAAGTCCTGGCATGAGAAGAGAGATTGTCAGTCTTACCTTGCCCTGGCAGCATCTGATCCTGCATGCTGCTGCCTCACTAGGACGTGTCAAACACCTCCAGAAATCATCAGTGCTCCCCACCACACTATAGCTCTCTGAGGTCCTGCACAATCTCAAGAAGAGAATTTTGTCCTTTATGCCCAGTTTATGGAAACCCAGATAAATACCCATGAGATATACGTAGATGCAAACATGCTGGAAGATGGATTTTTATAAGTTTCTGTGAACCGATCTGCCCTTCCAAAATTGCTCTCCTAATACCCCGTATTTTCTTCTAGATGCCTCCTCTGTGTATTGAAGGCCTTTTGTAATGACAGTAGATTGCCCCTGGCCTGGGGCAGGTCCTACCCATGGGCTATCATGAAGGAGCTCTTAAATTGCCTGTGCTTCTTCAGTTGACCGTGCTGCAAAAGTCACACATTTATAGGACCCTCATCAGGGCAGGCCAGGTCCCTCCCATCAGGAGAGCACAGCTCTGGTGCAGGCAGCACCTGAGAGCTGGGAAAGGCTGTGATGCCATGTTCATCTAGTGGCTGTCCCTTGACCAGTCATGGGGACCCCAGCACTTCCCCAGACTAGCAGACAGGAAGGCCATGCCACACATGAGCAGAGCCCAGTGCAGGGTGCAGTGGTGGGGTATGAGAGCTGAAGGGGTTCACATGCACAAGGGTCTTCATAGCAGCACTCGTGCCTTCTCCTTTGCAGCCACAGGGAGTGCGACAGGGGCATAGGGGGCTGACTGAACCATCTGGTTGTGGTTGTGCTGTGGTCACTCACCTTCCTCTTCATATCAAAGGGCAGGGTGACCACCAGTGAGCAGTAGAAGGAGAGCTCCAGGGGGTGGAACCAGCCCAATATGGGTGGTAGAGGCTGTAAGACAAGGGACAGGCAGTGTGACAGCCCTGCCTAGTCCTGGGTTCAGGAGAGGGGAAGAATCTTCCCCTTTATTCAACCGATGTTTGGGACAGCAGGTGTTGGTCATGCCTAAATTTTCCCGTTACCACTGACTGAACTGTTTGCTGATATACTGACAAGGTCAGTCCAAAACCAGGGCTAGCCATGGTCTGTCTGCAATGGGACTGGGAGCAGCTGGGGTCTCCTTTCTTCAAAAGTTCAGACACCTCATCTCTCTATCCCTGCTTTGAGATGTCACATGTCCTGACCACCTTTTGTGGCCACAGAAAGCCACTCCCAAACAGACTTGGGTGACAAAGAAAGTGAGAAGAGGTGCCTGCTCTGAGCAGAGTTCTCCATGGGCTGTCATGTGGGAGCACGTGTGAGGAGTTCATCAAGCAGGTGTCAAACTGTTTACATAATGCATAATGTGAGGACAAGAGACCAGAGGGGTGTTGAAAAAAGACAGGTAGATATAATGAGTTATAAGTATAAAGCTTTTTGTCATAAAGTGGTGCTGTCTCCATACTTGAAGGTTTTCAAAACTAAACTGGAAGAAATCTTAGATAACCTGGTCTGATCTCACAGCTAAGTGCTGCAAGCAGGAGGTTGGGCAAGAATCTTTCTTATCTCTCTTCCAATATGAATTATCTTGTGATTCCACGTAGTTGCTGCTCACCTGTTGTGGAAATTTCAACCAGTGCATGGTGTGGTCCCAAAAACAGGACTTCTGTGCATAGAGAAGGCAGCAGTAAGAACCCAGAGACTTTTAATGACACATAAAGACCATGGGAAAAGGTATTGCAAGAACTCAATGTGTCTGTGCTAGATCCAATCTGGCTCTGAGCTTTGGAGAAACTGGTTGGCAAAATGCATTTATCATTAGTGAATGTACAGGATGTCACAGGGAGAGTCTTTGGAGCAGTGGGCAGCAGCCACAGTCAGGACAGGGTCTGCTCTTGTCTGAGATGCGGGAGCTGTGTGTGGGTATCTGTGGGGAGCACTTACACCAGGATCTAAGACAAGAACAGCAGGGTGACATCACTGACACCTAGCCAGCTCCACCCAGGGAAAAGGGAACTTCTGAATCAGGGTGCGGGATAATTCTACTCCATACCCCTGAATTTGCTCTTCTTTGGCTTTGCACCCATAGTCATGACCACACACCATCTCTGGATGGGCTCTTTAAAGTGGCCTGTGACCATCAGCCTCATTTGCAATGAACAAAGAACCCTTGAAAGGTGTCACTTCACAGCATGACCCTGCTCACATATTTACATCATACAGAAGAGCCAGTCCAGAGAAGAATGAGGTGAAATAAAATGTAAATCTCCAACTAAAACAGAAAATAAGGAATTAAGACCTCTTCCAGAGTGGAAGTAGCTCCCCAGGCTGTGGCCAGGATGCCCACAGGGGAACCTCTGCTTGTTTGGACAGAGATTTGCAGAATCTCAGCCCTGTTGGCACATGGACACGTGCTGTAAGGCTTCAGGGTATCCACTGCCCAGCCAGGCTCTGCTGAGATCGACGCTTTGCCCAGGTTCCTTGGGCATTCCATCAGTGCTAAAGAGGATGCAGTAGGACTACCAAGATGCCTCTCCCTGTCTCCTTTTCTTGTGTGGATGTTTGTAGATCACCTATCAAATGCTTATATGCCCCAGACAGTGGAAGGTACCCAATTTTTCTCAGTGATGGCACAGGAATACTGGGGGATTTATTACTTTCTTCAGAAATGCTGCAGTAGGAAGCACTGCACAAGATTTCAGGTGGAGAATATATTTTTTAAAACATAATAACATGATTCAAGAACTGAATAATTCCTTTTTCAAAGGGGAAAGAGGAGTAGATCTCTTACCTGATGGGGGTCTTTACGTACATACAGCATTAAACCTCAAGGTGAGAATCAGGGATAACTTGATTCTCTTGATCATGATATATGGTGACTCTTCTCTCCACCCTGACTCCATGTATTACTAAGATATGCAGGAAGATTTAATATAAGAGAGCAAACAACTTAGGGAAAAGAAAAGCTGTTAAGATTTTGGTGCTTTCTTATGTTCAGTTTTAACCTCCCTCTTTCATGGCTTGCACTGCCTCCTAACTGCACTTCATGGATTCATTTTCTGCCCAACCATCCATGCTGACAATATCGTAAAATTTTAATTTTGTATCAAGACCATCTTTGAAAAGAAGTTTAACACATTTTACAAGTGGCTTTGGTGTTCAAAATCCCTCTGAGCATCTGAAATTTAAACCTGTTCTCCATCAAGGCCAGTAGACTGTTCAGGCAAATTTAACTTTTCAAAGGTAAAAATGGGAAGGAAGGAGAGAGGGAGGGAGGGAGGGAGAAAGGGAGGAAGAGAGAAAGGGAGCTGGCAATGCTGCAGTGTGGCTCTGTGCGCAGTAAGGGGACCCAGCCTTGTGGGACAGAGGCTCTGCTCGCAGCCACAGCAGCTCCCCAGGAGTGTGTTTGGGGTAAGGACCAGACAGAGGGTAGTGATGATATGCAGACCTGTTGGAGGTCTCCATCACCAAAAGCTAACCCAACAACCTGGCCTCACAGAACTTCTTCATCAGCCTGAGCCTGACAGTGCCTGAACCAGGTCTCCACCTTTCTGACAGGCAGGTCACTTTGCTTGGCTAGTGAAACCAGCCCCTCATGGAAAACAGAGCAGGGAGGAAGGACTGAGCCTTTCGGAGGTTGTCATTCCCTGCGAGGGAGGAGGAGCTCTGCTCCCAGGGCCTGCTTCTGCCTGTCTACCTTTGCCCAAAGTACACCTTTCTTTGAAAAAAAAATTGTATCAACTCTGCATTTGTGAACTCTCAGATTGTTTTGGCCATTTTAAAACTCCAATTCAGACATATCTAAATGCAGGTTCAAAAGTAAGCACAGCTCGTCCCTGGTTAAGTTTTGCCAGCTGTACACAATGGGATGTAATGTCTGGCTATAAAAGTCTAAATAATTTTTTTCATCTCTGATACAATTTTGGCTTAGAATTATCAGCTACCAATGGAAAACCTGAAGATGAAAGAAGTTTCAACTTGTAAAGATAAAGAAACAGACACATGGTACACTCCATAATGTCAGTAAACCTGATCTCAGAGAGCTTTTCCAACTTAGATGATTCTGTCATTCTGAAGGACTTGGAGTTCTGCCAAAAAAACCCAGCCTTAATAGACTCTGCCCAAAGGGGTGGTGGCTGCCTTCCTGCCAGAGCCAGCAGCTCTCACAGCAGCTGCTGTGATTGACATGCAGCAGGTCAGGAGGTGCTGGGACTGCAGCTGTTGAACATGTTGGAAGCTGCTGCAATATCTGCTTATACATCTCTTCCCTGGAAGGGTGGCTAACAGTAACTGCCTTGCTTATGAGGCTGGTTGGCCCGGCCTGGGGACAGAGGGAAGGTGTTGCTTCCCTGGGCTTTTGGGACAATGGGACACAGGGGACACTCACGTTCTTTGGGCTTCTGCTCAGCAGAATGTACAAGCCTTCCAGCATGGCATTGGTCTGAACTTTGGGCCTTCGCTTGTCTTTTACCCCCAACGCCCTGCCCAAGGGCAAAGCCAGGGCTCTGTAAGAGCAAGGAGCTCTGGCAGGAGAGGACCTGTGTGCCCACACTGGCAGACAGGGTCAGCCAACAGGAAGATGCTGCCAGTGCCATGTTCTGTGCTGGATGTAGAGCCCCAGCACCGGCAGAGTGCTCCCACACCCGGCCTAGGGCATAGCCCAAGGCTCCCAGCGCTGCTCCAGCACACACTCAAGGCTTGGTGCCTCTGCCAGGTCAGTGCTCTTTCTTCACAAACACAACAGCACCAAAGCAAAGGTGGGGTGGAGACAACAGTAATGAGGATGAAACAATAAATAATTTTGCTAAGGAAACAGGACACAGAGCATGCCTCTGTGTTGGAGAGTATGCTGGCCCTCCTTACAGTGCTCCTGAGCAGTCCAGAGGATGCCACAAAACCAGTCTGCAAGTGTCTGAGTGTCCCATGGGCTTCATGTCCAGGGTACCTGACCACTGGCTATAGCAGGAGCCAAGGGACACATGGGAATATGCTGGTTCCTGCAGGAAACGCCAGCAAAGCTCTAGTGGGAGGCATTGCATCCTAAATCATGTTGTTTCTAGGAAGCCAGGCAGATGCAACTTGCCTTCCATTCTTTGAGGGAAGACCTGATGACCCTGGAATTAACTCTGGCTCTTCCTACAGCCCTCATCTGCCACATCTTCTCACACGGCTCTGCACTGCAGACAGGAGCCAGCACTTGGGGCAGATGGGTCAGTGCTCCCCTGGCTCCTCCAGGAGAGACTCTCTGTCCCAGCTTAGGGCAGATTTGCTGACCACAGCTTTGATACTTCATGTCCTCCCCTTTTCCCCCCTGGGGTCCTGCTCTGCCTGATGGGAAGCATGCTGGCAATTCTGTCCACACGGGCACACAGCCCTGCTTTAACTGACCAGCTTCCAATTTTCTGAGCATGAGGGCTTATCTGCACCTCCCCACGTGTCAGTCCTTGTTCCTGGAAAAGGGGCTCAAAGCCCTGTCTGAATCCATCTCATGGGATGAACAATGTAGATCTGTCTCATTTCCACACACCATTTCTGGGGAGATGCTAGCCAGCCCTCAGACTCCCCTGGGGTGACATGCCTGCAGCTGGGACCCTGGAATGCATCATCACCCCTGACAGAACTGGGGTCCTCTGGTGACGAGAAGAAAGCAAGGCAGAGCTGGGAAAAGAGTAATGTGAGCAAAGAGGTCCCGCAGCACCTCTAGGAGCTCTGGGGTATGGAGCTCACCTAGCACCTTCAGGACCATCCTCTAGGATCAGGCTGAACCCTGGCTCAGCTAGGGGCTCCCAGCACTGACATACCCAGTAAAATCCTTATCTGTGCTGCAAGCTGCCTTTTCAGTCTTGGACTGTCTCCAGAGGGACCCACCCACAGCTAAGGTGTGAATGAGAGATGGACTTGTCTTTTCACACCTACAGGTACAGGAGAGAGGGAGGGCAGGGGAAAGAGCTGCATACCATACAAATACCATATGGTATGAAAAGCAGAGAGATTCATTATTCTTGGGGACAATCCCATGTACACTTTGTAGTGGTCAGGAGGCAGGTAAGAATTATTCTGGAGCAGCCCTGCAAAACACTGGTGGCAACCAGCACAGGAGAAACCAGAGGTGTTGCACTCACCTTTCAAAGATGCATCGGACAAAGATCAATAAGAGGGCACGAGGGATGCAGAGCAGGAGGTGCTGAGGCTGTGGGTACTGTACTCCTTCAAGTCTTCCCAGATAGCTCCAGGTGGCAGCCAGCATTCATGGTGCCAGAACCCCTCTGACACTCCCATTCTGGTCAAAATGGTGGGCACAAAAACCAGAGGCTGCCTGGAGCAAGCAGGTATTAGTAACGCATAAAGCTTACTGCTAAACCAGGATTCCCAACTCAACAGTTCATCATCCACTGTTCCCACCTCTTGCTCAATCCCACGAGTATGTCAGACTAGTTGAAATATCATCACTTGTTTTGACCTGCCTGTGAGCTTGGAGGCGGGGTAAGATGTCCTAGTACATGAGAGTAATTTAGAGGGTGTCAAGGAGGTGGGTGATTTCAATTTCACTCTGTTTCACAGATGACGCCTGCCTGGTGACACTATCAGCAAGGTCATCTCTCTTGCCCACTCTTTCTATCAGGCTTTTCCTTCTCAGGCTGCACAGCCCTCATCTCTTAATCAGCTCTGACACCTGGCAGAGGGTGTGGATGGAGATCCCAGGGGAGACTGCATCCATTAAAATCTTCTGGCCCCAGCTGTCTCAGTTTTGGCTCCTTCATCTTTGCCAGAGACATCCCATATCCTGTTTGCATTTTGAATCATCATGTACTGAGCACAAAGCTGAGGCACTGCTCCCCAGAGCAGTTCTGGAGTGCTCACACACAGACCAGCACTTTGGGACACCCTCTCTCATGCACCACCTTCCTCTGCTCCACTCAGCTTCACATGTGCTCTGTCAGTCTCTCAATGCTGTGAACTGCAGCAGACAACCTGCCACACCATCATGAAGAACCTTCATTACCAGCTGATTTTGCTCTCTGCCTTTCCCTCCCCCTTTTTGGGGGCACCTGCAACAATACACAGCTGCAAATAGTCAGTGTTGGTCTCTCATAGTCAGCGCAGGTGGGTTTCCTCAGGCTGGTGAGGGACTTTTCTGAATGCCTTTGCAAGCTGAGCAGGGTGCAGGTTCTCTCCACTACATGTGCTCTCTGATTCTTTGGGGTAATTCCAGCAGAGTGAAACAACTTCCCCATTGACCACCCCATGGGGACTCTTTCCTATTATGTTCATATCTGTTTTCAAAAATTGTACCACATATAATACTTTCTACTGCTCTGACTAGTCTGCATGTCAGACTACAGAAGGCTGTAGTTTCTTACATGCCCACTTGGAACCTTCTTAATTTTTTTTGATAACAAGATGATTTGAAACAAAGAACGGCATTCCACAGTTGGTAGTTGAACTCCTCTAAGAACAAATTTCCTGCTGCCAGTGGGTTTGAAGGTTAGCTATTACTCAGTTAATCTGTGTGCTAGGTAACATTTTCTCACCTATTGGCTTGAAGTGGATCCTCTTGGAATATGTTCTCAGTGAGATGTCGGGTATTGGACCCTCTCTCCCTCAGCTGGGGAGCCATACAAGACACCTCACTGCACTTCTTGGCTCTAGCCTGACCTATCCCAGTGCTCCTGCTGTCTGCCACCATCATTTCTGAATCCAGCCATCTTGCCAATGTTTCAGAGACTGGTATTGCCTTTCAAGTTGTTTCTCAGGATATTTCTTGGTCTGCTTTATCACATGCTTACACTCATCTGACAAAATTATAGGTCCCTTCCCTTGTTTAGACATGACTTCAGCTTTTTGAACAAGGCCTTGCCTTTATTTGCAGGCACTGTGTCTGCTGTACCTGTGAGAATGAGAAAAGCAATGTTGTTCCAAGTGCAGCCATCCAAGAAAAGGTTCCCTTGGATATAAATTTCCGAACGAAATCATGTGAAATAATGTGAAATAATGTGATAATGGAGGTCTTTGAAATTTACTGTGTTCAGGAAGAAGGAAACAATTGTTCCAAATTATTCTTAAAACAAGATCCAAAATGGCAACAGATGTCCATGTCTACTGGAGTCAGCAGATTCACGTCAACCATAATTTTGGGCTAGGGCAGTCTGGGGGCTACACTGTGCCAGCCTTGACTCACCCACCTCACAGCAGCCTGGAAGCATCTATATATGCCCTTTTTCTCAGGGCTCACCTGGAGCTGGATGCCTCATCTCCCACAGTTGCTCACTAACATTATGTGGGCACATATGGTGTGATGCACATCTCATCTGTGCATATGGGGGATAAAAGTATGGGGAAAAGAGAGTCAGGCCCTGCTGTGGTGCCCAGTGCTCCATCTGGAGGTAGAGCTCTCCTTTAGAGAGTAAGTCCTATGAGGAGAAGCTGAGGGATCTTGGGGGGGGGCTCAGCCTGGAGAAAAGGAGGCTCAGGGTGATCTTCTCATTCTCTACAACTCCCTGACAGGAGGGTGCAGCCAGGTAGGAGTTGGGCTCTGCTCCCAGGTAACAAGTGACAGGAACAGAGGAAATGGACTCAAGCCACGCACGGGGAGGTATGGATTGGACACCAAGAAGAATTTTTTCATGGAAGGGGTTGTTAAACATTGGAATGGGTTGCCCAGGGAGGTGGTGGAGTCACCATCCCTGGAGGTAATTAATAAGTGACTGGACTCTGCTCTGATGAACAAAGTGGTGACTGGTCACAGGTTGTACTTGATGATCTCAGAGGCCTTCCCCAATCTAATGGATTTGGTCGTTCCATGATCTGCTCTTCTGGGCTTCTCAGCAGACAAGTGACAGACTTGCTGCAAGTTTTCTGCAACAGCTGTTCTGTGGGCGGAGCTGTGATGCCCCATGTGTGAAGAGAGGAGGGGATGGATACACTAAATTCTTAAACACTATCACACTACTCAGAAGCTTCCCAGCCCTGGAGCAAACTTTAAGAGAGAAGGTGGAGCAGTGCAGGGGGGAAGCTGGACGCTTCTTCAAGCCTTAGCAAGTTTGATGGCAAGAAAACAAATTCAGCAGCTGATCTGCTTCAATGACTCATCACTGTTACGCTCAGCTAAAGGCAGCCCTCAGTAATTCTTGCTCAAATCCAACAGCCCTCCTCTATCCTTGATGTATCTTTCCCAAGAACCAGATTTGCCTCCGAACAAGCTTATCTCAATCTTCAGGGACACAACAAAGCTCTGAGGATCAAATCCAGCAGGCATTAACATACAATGGCTCCACTGGGCATTATGCAGACTCTGGGAAGCATTCTGCTCCTCGGTGGTGTGATTTTACAACAGGGATTTTCCCAAGCCTCCTAAAACCTCACAAAAAGGAAGAATATATATTAATTTCTCTCCTTCTACCCTTGCAAGGCCAAAGCATCTTCTCAGTGTTGCCATCCTGGACTTGCCATTGTGCTGGCAGTATCAAGTAACCTGGCCTGCCTCCAGATCTAGTGTAGGGGTGTCCCAAATTGTCCCTTGTTCCAGGGCCAAACACAGTATTACTGAGCAGGAGACTGACTGGCAGGTGCAGTTCTTTACTGGTATGGCTCAGTGTGGCTGTGTGTCCTGTGCAGGCAACATTTTCCCCTTGTGTTGGGGGTTGGATCTGT
>WBNO01028207.1:748-15358 GCA_013400575.1 Peucedramus taeniatus
GCAGGGATGGATGGGAGATTGGGAATTGGGAATTGCTGGCTGGGCTGGAATTGCCAGAGCAGCTGTGGCTGCCCCTGGATCCCTGGCAGTGCCCAAGGCCAGGTTGGACACTGGGGCTGGAGCAGCCTGGGACAGTGGGAGGTGTCCCTCTGAGGTCCTCCTGGAGGATCCTCTCCTCTCCTCTCCTCTCCTCTCCTCTCCTCTCCTCTCTCAACAATCCCAATTCTCCCAACCTTTCCACGGACCTGTCCCATTTTCCAGAGCAATAATAAGAGTTGCAATCCCAGTGCTCTGATCCTGTGTGTGCTGCAGCTTGTCCAAGTGCATTAATAATAAATGAAAGCAGTGTAGGGCTAAAAACCAAGATTTGATCCTAAAAAACATGGAAAAGGGGTGAGAAGGGGCATTCCCCCTGGGAATGGGGACATTCCATGAGAATGGGAGCAGCTCCAGGGGCTCCAGCACTGAGCACCAGGCAAACCAGGATTTCCCAGCTTTCTTTCATTAAACAGCTTCACATCCAATGGAATCATCACAACAATGCTTGGAGGGCACAAGAACACCCTGGGAGCTGCCAGAGAACCCCCACACGGCTCAGCTCTCACCCTGTGAACTCAAGATCACTTTTGTAGACAAAACAAAACCAGGATGTTGCTGCTAAAAATGAATATTTACAGGTAAAACCATAAAACTATAGGGATGAGTTTTTACCTCCAACCAAAGCACTCTGGCCAAGCCCAAGTACAAAATTCCCTGGACAATTATTAAATCCTGCTAAAAATCTGAGTTCTCCTCGGGTTCAAAACACAGCACACCACATAAGGAAAAAAAAAAAAAAGAAAAAAAAAAAAAGATCACGCAATTCTTTGTGTTTCAGGTCAGTGGAAAGAACTGAAGACAATTTGGGATGTTTTGCATTGTTTCCTACAGTGAATGGGGATTTTTGGATGGGAAATTCACTGCAGCAATGTTATCTCCCAGAAACAACATTTGTAGCATGGACAAAAATTCCATCAGTTTCTGGAAGGAAAGCATTCCTAGGAGGAGCTTGTAGATTATTATCTTTTAAAAAGCAGCAATTCTGAGCTGTATGGACACAAATAAACTCCTGTAACCCACAGTGAAGTGCAATTTGAGAGATAAGGAACGGGAACTGATGAAAACTGGGAATTGTCACATCTGAGCTGCAGGTCCTTGCTTTTGCAGCTCCCGGGCAGGCACTCCCACGGGATTGCTGAGTTTGCCCTGATTGCTGGGTCTGGTCCCCCTCTGCCAGGCACGGAAGGGACAGGACAGAAATGGGGCTGGGGTGAATTTCGGGGACACAGTCCCTAAGCTGATCCATCTCCAGCTAAGGAGTTCAGCAGCAACAGCAGGAAAATTCTTCAGGCATTTCTCCTGCAGAGTGAAACAGTTTCTGCTGCTCTCCCCAGTGAGGCAGTGTCACAGCCACAGCACAGGGCCAGTCTGGGACATCATTCACCTCCTGTGACCTCGTCCCAGTGCAAGGATTCCCCATGGAAAGGGGTGAACAGGGGGGTCTTTAAAGCCCCTTTCCCCCAAACCATTGTGGGGTTAATCATTCCCACTGCCTGGAGAAAGGGAATTAAACATTTTACAATTTTCAGTGCTCTGACTTCCATAAATGCTAGATGTTGATATAAATAATCACCATAATATGGATTTTTTTTTTTTTTGCTCTGAGTTATGTTTTTTTTTTTTAAATTTTTTTTTTTTTTTTTTTGGATTTTTTTGTTGTTGTTGTGACCCATCCCTGGCAGTGCCCAAGGCCAGGTTGGACACTGGGGCTGGAGCAGCCTGGGACAGTGGGAGGTGTCCCTGCCATGGCAGGGCTGGCACTGGGTGGGTTTAGGTCCATTCCAACCCAAACCACCCTGGGATTCCATGATTCCTTCTCCTCCCTACACACAAACTTGCAAATCCAGCCCTGGAGCCCCTCCTGTCCTGCCAACAGCTGCCCTGGAATCATGAAATAAGGCTTTTATTGCTGTTAGCCTGTGGGTCAAATTAACAATTCCAGAGCTTTCAGTGCAGTTTCTCTTATTTACATTTCAAGTCCTGCTCAGTTCCACCAAATCTGAAGGAGACTGCAGGATTTTATGGTCTGTGCAATCAGCTGGGATATCTGAACCATGTTTTATGGTGACAACACCCTCCTGGAGTGGTGAAATCCCAGTGACTGGAATGGAGGAGCTGGAGCAGCCCCGGCTGCAACCAGCTCTGCAAGAATTCAGGATAAATCCAGAGCACTCAACCCTCCTCATTTAGCAAAATCATGAAGAAATGGCTTTTAAAGCAGCTATTTCAAATATTATTGCACCTTTCAAAATAACACTGTGTGGGCTTGGAAAACAAACACCAAACATGTTAAAATAAAGGGAAACTCTGGAGGCAAAAAAATCCTTAGTACCAGGCCTGGCAATGGGCAGCCACCACAGAAATTTAAGGTAATTGAGATCAGAAGACAACCCAAAATGTGTTAAATTAGTTAAATTCCATTTCAAATATGGTTAGAACCCACAGCATCCCTTTCTCTCTCTCTGGCCCAGTTTTCACTGAGCTCAGGGCTGTGTGATTAACCCTGATTAATGGGACTGGGGTTAACCCAGGAGCTGCCCCTCAGCAGGACACACGTTTGGGATGAGCCCAGCCTGAGCTCCCTGCACTGGTGTGAAAGGCAGAACCGCCTGAAGAACCCGAGCTGGGATCTCCCTGTTTGTGAGAATGGGAACAGTAAGCACAAATGTGAAAACCCCCCTAAATACCCAACAGGGAGCTCATTGCACAGGGGGTGAGACTGCAGAGCTGCAGGGCCACGGGGGGATGGAGCAAAGAAGAAACCAAACCAGTGGAACAATCCAAACATGCTTTATGCACCAAATCAGGAACAGCCTCGGGGGAACCCCTACATTTAGCACCATTGTGAGATGGGAACACTCGGGGGAAGCAATCGTACAGTCCTTGAGAAAAGGGGGACACGGGAGCAGGGAGGGGCTGGCGGGGAGGTTTGTTGGGTACCATGCTGGGAGTGCTGCTGCTGCTGTGGTTCCTCCTCATTCCGGCTGAAAGCACACAGCAGCATGAAGTCAGTTCCTCTAGCACTCGTTTCTCCACGAGAAGGAAACAGAAGGGAAAAGTTAAAAATGCAAATTCTCTTCGCCAGATCCAAAAACGTCCCGAGCAGGCAATAAATTTGCCTTGTAAATGTCTGCAAGGATCACCCCAGCCCTCCTACCAGGAAGCAGCTGACAAAGGAGAGTACAGGCAACATCCTATGGCATTTATTATGTACAAACCTTGAGATACAGAAACAAGGCAGCCCTTGAGTTACCGGTGATAAAAAACCCCGTGAAGCACTGGCACCGTCCCTGCAGGGCGCAGACACGGCCGGGGTCAGCCCTGCGCCCGCTCCCCCGGCCTGCCCCGGCCTGCCCCGGCACGGGAGCTCCGCATCCCGGCGGAGCAGGAGACAGAAGCTCTTCGAAGGGCGGGAGGGAGGCGTTTCCAGCTGGATGGCAGCTGTGTCCTGACGCCACGGGCAGGGTGCCGAAGGCAGGCGGAGGGCGAGCTCCGCGCCCCGGCAGCAGAGGAGGGCCGGGCCCGGCCGCGGCGCCCAGCGCCTCACAGGGCCGTGAGGCCGAAGTTGCAGCGGCAGTACATCATCCCCGCCGAGTCCAGCCACGAGTCCGAGATGGGCTCGTACCTCTGCACCGTGTTCAGGTAGGAGGAGCCCGAGTGTCCCCCCACCACGTACAGGTGGTTATCGATCACCGCCGCGCCCACGCCTGCGGAGGAAAGCAGCGACATCAAACCCTGCCAGAGGCACCGCGGCTTTGGCCCCAGCTGGAGCCACCCCCGGGCCCCCCCTGCCTAAAGAAAAGGGCTGTGAAGGAGGAGCCCTCTCTGTTCGGGTGTGACTGCCCTTTTGTGCCCTTCTCATGCCCTTTCCTACAATAAAACACCTCCCTCGGTGCCAGAGCCCCGTCAGGGAGCCTATGGGACAGAACCATGGAATGTCCTGAGCTGGGACCCCCAGGGATCATCCCAGCCCCTGGCCCTGCCCAGACCCCCCAACAATCCCCCCCTGTCCATCCCTGTGCTCCTGGAGCTCTGGCAGCCTCGGGGCCGTGCCCATTCCCTGGGCAGTGCCAGCACCCTCTGGGGAAGAGCCTTTCCTGATTCCAGCCTGACCCTCCCTGGCACAGCCCCAGCTCTCCCCGAGTCCTGTCCCTGTCCCAGAGCAGAGATGGGAGCTGCACCCCAAACCCTGCACCCCTGAGTCTCCACACCCAACACAACAGTGAGCACACAACTGCTGCAACTCAGCACTGCTGAAATCACTGAAAAAACAGGAGGTAGAGTAGAATTACTACTTCCTATAATTTTTGTTACAGCTCAGCATTAATAAACTGAACTTGGAGAAATCAAGATCCTTTCACAGAGTGGTGATCTCTACCCACAGATGGAGTCCCTGCCACTCTCCCTGCAGGTTTTACCAGCTCAGAGGTTCCACTCTGCCATTCCCACCTGTCCTGGGCTCCTTCATGGGCCGGCACACCGTCCACTGGTTCTGGTGGGGGTCGTACCTCTCGATGCTGGACAGGTGGGACACCCCATTGTGTCCCCCCACCACAAAGATGAAGCCCAGCATGACCCCCACCCCAAAGTTTATCCGTTTGTCAGCCATGGAGGCCACGGTCTCCCAGGAGTTCTTGCTCGGGTCGTAACGTTCCATGCTGCAAGGCAAAGACAGCTGTGAGCCTGGGATCTGGGATGGGATTCACCCTGAAATGGCACAGACACAGCTGTGAGCCTGGGATCTGGGATGGGATTCACCCTGGAGAGGCACAGGCACAGCTGTGAGCCTGGGATCTGGGATGGGATTCACTCCTGGAGAGGCACAGGCACAGCTGAGACTGGGATCTGGGATGGGATTCACCCTGGAGAGGCACAGGCACAGCTGAGACTGGGATCTGGGATGGGATTCACTCCTGAAATGGCACAGGCACAGCTGTGAGCCTGGGATCTGGGATGGGATTCACTCCTGGAGAGGCACAGGCACAGCTGAGACTGGGATCTGGGATGGGATTCACTCCTGAAATGGCACAGGCACAGCTGAGACTGGGATCTGGGATGGGATTCATTCCTGGAGAGGCACAGACACAGCTGAGACTGGGATCTGGGATGGGATTCATTCCTAGAGAGGCACAGACACAGCTGGCTCTGCCAGGCAGAATTTCCACACAGCAGTAATGGAACACAGAGGAAAGGGCTGGAGCTGAGGGAAAATTCCATGGTGCAGTTTGGTACACCAAACTTGTTTGGTACAAACTTTGTTTGGTACAACCCAAGAGCAGCACCCAGAAGCTGTGTTATCACCTGGATCACATCCCAGGGCACTTCCACAAACAAAGCACCCCAACAGTGCTGCCAAAAATCAGTTTTAACCTATTTTTATAATATATTCAGTCAAAGGTTGGGCTCAATGATCTTAAAGGACTTTTCCATCCCAAATGGCTCTGTGATATTTCCCCCTGGCACAGCAACTGGTTCAGCCTCCCAGTTCCTCCCTGTCCCACTGTCCTGGATCTTCAGGTCACACCCTGAAACCAAGAGGTTCCTCAGAGCTGAAAGCTCCTTCAGGATGTCTGGTGTGATTTTTTAAAATTTTAAAAATTTTAAAATTTTAAAAATTAAATTTTAAAATTTTAAAAATGTTAAGAATTTAAAATGTATATCACATAAATAACAATCTATTAAAATAATAGAAAATCTATTCAAATAATATAATAATCTATTCAAATAATATAATAATCTATTAAAATAAAGATGCTGTGGGTAACTGAACACAATGCAGAGCTGAAGTGTATTTCTTTGGCTATACAGCAAATCCACAACTGCCTTGAGGCTGGCCTGAAAATAACATTCAGAGAGAAAAAGCATGTGGAAAGTGTATTTCTGTTCCTCAGGAAAAGCAACAGAGGCTGCTGGAGGCTGCTGATGGAACTAAACCTCGCAGGAGAGGTGTCAGGATCAAAGGGAAATGAATTCTCATAGTTATTAATATTTTTGATCACTGTACAGATGGTCAGTCATTAACACACTCATGGCTCAGAGCTGTTCCTGCCCAAGCACAGAGGGGCAGGGAACAGGGGAAGAGGAGATAGCAGCAGCACAGAGCTTGGAAAAGGGGGATCATCACCAGTGTGAGCTGGAATTAATGCCAGAGCTTGGAGGAGCCTGGTGCTGCATGGCATGGCTCAGTACTCACCCCTCCAATCATAAACAAAAAGAATTATTCACAGAATATGGAACACCCTGGGTTGGAAGGATCAAGGAGTCCAAGGATCCTTTTCCTAACAGAAAGAAGAACCTTTTCCTAAGAGAAGAACCTAAAAGAAAAACCTTTTCCTAATATCCAACCTAAACCTCCCCTGACTCAGGCTCAAGTCCAAAGTCAGTGCAATTCAGCATTACAATGTCTGGCAGCACCCTGTTGAACAAGCACTGTGTCCCTTCCTAGGAGCAAGAGTTTCACTCATATTAACTCCTACACTTGTAGTTTTTTATTTTGCCTCCTGGAGGGACATTCAGCTGATTTGTTCCCATTTTAATGATGGAAAATTATTCCTTTGGATTACTGGATGTCCCTGGACATGCACAGGGAACAGAGGGGTTAAAGAGCATGGGGGTACCAGGAAAACTCCCTGGGAATGCAGGGTCTGAACAACCCCTGGAGCCAGAGCAGGAACCCCCCTCCTGAACTCTGCTGTGAGCAGTAACACCAGCTCAAGATCCCACCAGAGTTCTGTATTTATTTTGTGTATTGAGCATGGGAAAACTCCTTTTCACCTCAAATCAGGGCTGTCCTGGTAAAACTCACCACCCACCCTCAGAGTTTGCAGGCCTGAGCTCCAAGGCTCAGTAACCTGCAGGCATGTCTTTGTTTTTAGCTTTTTGGGAAAATCACCTTTTAGTGATCTAAAAAAGAGCTCATACAAGGTGGAACACACAAACTGAAGCAAAAATAAAGATTTCCCCTTTGAATGATGGGACTGATGGGACAGAAGAGGGATTAATGAGTCTCAGGATCTACAGGATCCTAACTGGCTGCAGGGTCACCCCCAGCTCACACCTGTTCATGTGGGCAGGGAAGGATTGAAAAAGCTGCCCAAGGTGTTTTGGTGGTGCCCAGGTGGGTCATCCCCAGCAGATACCTGTTCAGGTGGGCAGGGAAAGGATTTAAAAGGTTGCCTGTAGGGTTTGCTGGTGCCCAGGTGAGCATGGATCACCCCCAGCAGGTACCTGTTCATGTGGGCAGGACAAGGATGAATGAGGCTGCCCAGGGTCTTTGCTGGTGCCCAGGTGGGCACAGATCTGCCCAGCACGTACCTGTTCATGTGGGCAGGGGAAGGATTCATGAGGCTGCCCAGGGTGTTTGCTGGTGCAGGTGGGCACAGATCTGCCCAGCATGGGCAGGGGAAGGATGAATGAGGCTGCCCAGGGTGTCTGCTGGTGCCCAGGTGGGCACAGATCTGCCCAGCACGTACCTGTTCATGTGGGCAGGCCCGTAGCCCCCGATGGCGTAGATCATCCCGTCCAGCACGGCGGCGGCGAAGCAGCTCCGTGTCCTGCTCATGGGGGCCACCAGCTGCCACTCCTTGACCTTGGGGATGTACTTCTCCACGCTCCTCAGGTAGGACTGGCCGTCGTAGCCGCCCAGGGCGTAGAGCTCGCCGGCCAGCACGGCCACGCCCAGCGTGCTGCGGCTCTCGAACATCCTCTCCAGGGAGCTCCACGTGTTGGTGTCGGGGTCCCAGCACTCCACGGAGCTCTCGTGCTTCCTGTAGCTGATGCCCTGGCACACGTGGGTGGCGATGCCCCCCACCACGTACATCTTCTGCTCCAGCACGCACACCCCGAACTCGTAGCGCGGGATGCTCAGCGGGGCCAGCCCGATCCACGAGTCGTTCTGGGGGAAATACATCTCCATGCTGCAGGGGAACAGGAGCCGGTCAGCGACACTGCAGCAGCTCACAAGGCACGGGAAAACACCCCAGAGAATACCAAACCAGCCACAGAAACGGCAGAGACAGGAGCCAGCTCCACGCAGGGCAGTGCATCTGCATTTACAGATACACCTCTGGAAACTACAGCCTGCAGTTTGTAAAAATGTATTTTATGTGCTCTGTCCACAGAGCACAAACTGACCTGAAAAACATGCCTTTAAAACAGCTTATTTCTTTTAAACAGCATTTAAATCTTAAATCTAAATCCTAAATCTGAATCTTAAATTTATATCCTAAATTCATATCCTAAATTAATATCCTAAATTTATATCTTAAAATACCATTTTCTTTTAATTATACTCAGTGTGAGAACACAGTGGGTCTAGCTTGCCCCATATAAAGTCTAGCCAATCTACCTGAATAGTTTAATTTAAAAATTAGCTAAATAATTAAGAGGCTGTCTGGTACAGAGGAAACATGATCTGTTCAAAAACCACACAGGAGCATGAGGCCCCTGGAGAGCTGACAGGCACTAAGAGCCCAGAAACAGGAGCTGCTGAACCACCAGAGAACAGAGATTAAATATATTCTAAGTAATTTTGTTATTATAAATTGAAAATAATCCAGATTATACTGGGAGGCTACGTTTTTATAACCACTGAAGAAAGTGGGAAAGAAGCAGAGCTGAAGAATATCAGAGAATGACTTTATTCACTCATTTTTTATGAAGCACAAAACTCCCTTTATTTTCTAAATGTATAAACCAAACAATTCCCAGCCCTGACATCTGGTTTAATATCAGTGACTATCATTGGGAAAATTAACTTTAAATGACTTTGATACCTCTGAACACAGGGAAAAGCACACACAGCTCTCCCCAGGTTTTCACGTGTGTTTCTCTCTGCAAGCACAGAACTGTCCCAGAAAAGGAGATCCCAGAATATGATCCAGGATCCAGCTGTGGAACCAGTTCAGGCAGTGTGCCTGGGCACAGGGAACAGTGCTGGGGCTGCTCGGGGCACACTGAACATCAAAGCTCTGCCAGTGCCAGTATAAATGTACAAATGTATAAATGTATAAATGTGTATTTGTATATAAACAGCCCACACACTGTTTAACCAGCAGCTCTGGGAATGTTAATCCCATGTTCTAAGCACACCCAGCCACACCAGCTTGAGGCATAAAGCTGTTTTTCTCTCTCCTTTGTTCCTTCTGCTCCCAGGATGAGCCTCAGGGCTGCTCTCCAGGAACTGAGGCTCATTCTGGAGTGCAGGGGAAGCAGGAGGGGCACCCACCTGTTCCTGCCTGCAGACACCTGCCCAGAGCTGGGATGAAAGCCACAGTCACATCAGGATCCAGAACTCCTTCATGAAATCCCAGGATCACTGAGGTTGGAAAATACTCCAAGATCAGAGTCCCAGCTGTGCCCAATGCCCACCCTTGTCCCCAGCCCAGAGCTCTGAGTGCCACCTCCAGGAATTCCTGGGACACCTCCAGGATGGGCACTCCAACCCTCCCTGGGCAGCCACTTCCATTTTTTCCTTGAAACAATTCCTCCTGAAAATATCCTAAAATCCCTCATACAGACAAAGGCAGAGCTCAGATCAATCCCTCTCTTCTGGATGGAAAATTCCAACAATTCATTCCCAAAATTCAGGAATGGCAGCCACTAAATAGCACAGGAGAACTGCTGGGGAGACAATTCCTGCTTCCAGAGAGGAACTTCTTGTCCTAAATCCCTTCCCAGGATCAACAGCACAATGGAGAAACTGGACTGAAACCTGAACTGGCATTACTGAAATATGTTTAGATTAGATTGGATATTTCATCAAAATCAGCCCAAAAATCTTATCAAAATCTTATCCAAATGAGCCCCAACTCCCAGGTACAATTTTCCATGGGGAAATTCCTGCTGTGCCCACCCTGAGCCTGCCCTGGCCCAGCCTGAGGCCGTTCCCTCTCCTCCTGTCCCTGTTCCCTGGAGCAGAGCCCGACCCCCCCGGCTGTCCCCTCCTGCCAGGAGCTGTAGGGAAAAGTCCCCCTGAGCCTCCTTTATTCTCCTTCACTCTGCTCTGATTAAGTCTATTTTAATTCCAAGGATTTTTGAATTATCAGGAAGCAAATTTGTCAAATACCAAGTTAATTTTTATGATTTGTCTGAAATAATAACAAATCAGGGGGAAAATTAAGTAAAATGAAAATACCTGGAAGGAAAAATAAGAACTGTACAGACTTAATTAACCACGTTATTAACTCAATCAACAGAACAAAAATTATTTCAGAGCTTTTTTGTTTGCATAAACAAGTGTCTGGCACAAACAAAACCCCCTAACACTGCAAATTACTAATGAAATAAAAAGGCATTTTGAACTTGGGGCTTGGGGCTCTTCCTGGTTAAAAAAACCTGCTGAAAAGTTTTTATGGAGAAACTTGGGGCTCATCCTGGTTAAAAAACCTGCTGAAGAGTTTTTATGGAGGAACTTGGGGCTCATGCTTGCTAAAAAACCTGCTGAAGAGTTTTTAGGGAGAAACTTGGGGCTCATCCTTGTTAAAAAAAAGAAAATCTGCTGAAGAGTTTTTAAGGAAGAACTCGGAGTTCATCCTTGTTAAAAAAACCTGCTGAAGAGTTTTTATGGAGGAACTTGGGGCTCATGCTTGCTAAAAAACCTGCTGAAGAGTTTTTAGGGAGAAACTTGGGGCTCATCCTTGTTAAAAAAAAGAAAATCTGCTGAAGAGTTTTTAAGGAAGAACTCGGGGTTCATCCTTGATAAAAAAAAGAAAACCTGCTGAAGGGTTTTTATGGAGAAACTTGGGGGTTGTCCTTGATAAAAAAAATAAAACCTGCCGAAGAGTTTTTTATAGAGAAACTTGGGGCTCATCCTTGATAAAAAAAAGAAAACCTGCTGAAGGGTTTTTATGGAGAAACTTGGGGGTTGTCCTTGATAAAAAAAATAAAACCTGCCGAAGAGTTTTTTATAGAGAAACTTGGGGCTCATCCTTGATAAAAAAAAGAAAACCTGCTGAAGGGTTTTTATGGAGAAACTTGGGGGTTGTCCTTGATAAAAAAAATAAAACCTGCTGAAGAGTTTTTATGGAGGAACTTGGGGCTCACAAGAGTTTTTATGGAAGAACTTGGGGCTCTCCCCTGTTAAAAAAAAAAAAAGAAAACTTGCTGAAGAGTTTTTGTGGAGAAACTTGGGGCTCATCCTTGATAAAAAAAAGAAAACCTGCTGAAGAGTTTTTATAGAGAAACTTGGGGCTCCTCCTTGTTAAAAAAAGAAAATTGGCCGAAAGGTTTTTATACAGAAACTTGGGGCTCCTCCTTGTTAAAAAAAAAAAACCTGCCGAAGGGTTTTCATGGAGGAAAGGAACAACCCCACCCCGCAAACTCGGGTGGGACCCCCGGCCCGTTCCAGCCCAGGGGCTGGGGGCTGCCAGCTCGCCGTGCCCGTGCTGTGCCCTGCCCGGGGCTGCCAGGCAGTGCCCGGCGCTGCTCTCACCTCTCGAGGCAGGCGAAGAGCCCGGCCTTGCCCCCCACGGCGCACAGCACCTTGGGCGCGCAGCGCGGCCGCGTCAGCAGCATGCTCTGCTGGGACAGTCTGTGCTCGGGCATGAAGTGGTACTTGAGGGCCTCGTTGAGCAGGTGCTTGCAGGTGTGGTCGTCCCGGATCAGGTGGTTGGCCTCGTAGAGGCGCGTGAGGAACTTGACGCTGAGCAGGGGCAGGCGCACGCAGTGCAGCAGCCGCGCCAGGTACTTCTGGCGCTCCTGCACGTCGTACTTGATCCAGGACTCCAGGGCGTAGAACACCGTCTCCTCCGTCACCACGTTCAGGCAGTCGTTGGACACGATCTCGTCCAGCTCCGAGTGCGTCAGCTCCAGGAACTCCTCGGTCCGGCACACGTCCTCGAAGTTCTGGCAGATGAACTTGCTGGCCGCCAGGTAGAGCTCGCGGCAGCCGTAGGTCTCGGCGAAGCGCGAGATGCCGATGCAGTTGCCCGGGTCCAGCTGGCTCTCCAGGAAGGCGCAGCACTCCTTGACCACCAGCTTGACCTGCAGCAGGTTGGCGGCGGGCAGCAGCGACTCCACGGTGTCCTGCGAGATGAAGACGGTGCCGGTGTAGGCGTACTCCACGATGGCCTGCAGCGCCGCCTCGTCCACGCACTGGAACTCCACCTCGGCGTTCTCCTTCTCCGACAGGTTCCCCGTGAACATGGCCTTGAAGTAGGGGCTGATGCTGGCCAGCACCACCTTGTGCGCGTGGATCTTGGCCTCGCCCACGCGCAGCACGATGTCGCAGAGCTCCTGGTGCTGCCGCAGGAGGTTGAGGCCCTGCAGGAGCTGCTCCGAGTGCAGCGGGGTCAGCTTGGCCAGCAGGAACGGCGGGGACGACGGGTCCATCTGGGCAAACACAGTGTGGGAGGCATCACTCGTGTTTACGTAACCGACACATCACACGCACAACAGCTAAAAGGTATTTTTCCGTTTTGTTTTTTAACTTAATGAGGTTTCTTACTTCCCAATTCCCTTTTCAACCCTTACCTGCTGCAAGTTTTTATGCAAGTTAAATCCAGGACTTCCAAATGTTCATTAATAGTCTATGCTAGATCCAGCTCTGAATTAAAAAAACCCACAACCATCAGTTTTCTGTTGTTCTGGAGTAAAATATCTATGATCTGATTGTTGGGGTGCTTGTGCAGGGCCAGGAGCTGGACTGATGATTACTGTGGATCCCTTCCCACTCAGGACACTCTGTGACTCTACATCAAGGGTTTGAGGGAGCTGAACAGTGGCTGAAATAGAAATAAACACAGATAACTAAAGAATACAACTGCCTTATTTGAGACGGAGTTTTAAAAGTTCTTAAACTCCTTTTGTGCAGTTAAATTCCTGCACTAAACTCTTTCTGTGCAGTTCAATTCCTGCCTGCTTAGTGGGGGGGAGCAGCCCAGTCCTGCTGTGCCTTTCTGTGGCCAGGTTCTGGCAGAGAGCAGCTTCCCATTCCCATTCCCATTCCCATTCCCATTCCCTCTGCCAACCACCCCCACAGAGCCAGTGGGGCTGGAGCAGATTCCTGTGCTGTGGATGCACAGAGGAGCAAGGGGAGATCCCCACGCTGTGGCTCCCACCGTGCCAGGAAAGCCCTGCTGGGAGGGGCCCGGGCTCTGGAGAGCTCCGAGCTGCCCGGGGGAGCAGGGACAGGCTGAGCTCCCCGCAATTCCCAGCACCAGCCCAGCCCTGGAGCTGCCCACGCTCGCCAGGAGTGCAGGATCCTCACCCCCCCACACAGTCCCGTGCACATCGTCACACCCCGGGTACCTGCCCTAATTAGAGCCCCTGCTCTAATTTCAGCTCTGCCAGGCTGCAGCAGCTCTTTGTTCAGCCCCCAGCGCTGCTGTGCTGAGAGGGCAGGGATGTGTCAGGATCCTGGGCCAGGGGAAGGATCCCATTGTTCTCCAGGGAATGCTGCAGCCCCCCCGCTCCCCAGCTGAGCAGCTTCTGATTTGCCAAATGATCTCTGCAAGATCTCTTCTTTTATCTTCATAATAAGTTCATCCTTTGCACGGCTCTTTAAATGACACCTCACTTGCAGGTGAGCCCACTTAAAAGTGCTTAATTTGAAACAATCAAACGGGTTGCCAACGTTGAAACACAGAATACAATAGCAGTGACAGGGAAGGGAAGGGGCTGAAAAACCTCTTACCCACAGAGAGATAAATAAGCTCTCCTATTGTCACTCTACTCTGGGAAAAATAACTGAAAGAGACTAATGAAAGAAACTAATTGAAGTGCACCTGCAAAAGGCACAGATCATAGACAATGATATTTTCCCTACCACAATTTTGCAGCAAAATTATACATGGCAGAATTAAAAAAATTAAAATAATAAAAAAGCTGTCTAGCAGCTAAAAGTTGCCCTTTTGTGTTTGTGTCCAGTTCCTAGTTTGATCATACAAATACACAAAAATCAGGAAACACAAGGCACCACCACATGGAAAAAGGAATGGTCCCGGTTCAGCTCCAAACCTGCCAAAACACCCATAAATAACCATATTTAATGCACTCTGCAGCAATAAAGCTTCGTGCGCCCCTGGCAGAACCCCTCACCCCCTGCACGGCCAGGCTCACCCATACCACGGATGTGCTGTTATCTATTCTGCTTTTCAGCAAGAAATCAGCAGCTGGAGCAGGCTGGAATTGCAGCCCAGCCCAGCGATCCGTGCTCAGGACACCAAACGGGCAGGGCGGGCGGGCAGATCCTTCAGCCCGCGCCCAGACTGGGCTCCGGCAGCGGCTCCGGCAGCGGCTCCGGCAGCGGCTCCCGCCGGGCTGAGCGGCACCGCAGGAGCTGAGATGTTCCAGCACGGAGCTGCGGGCTCGGCTGAGCCCTGCCCGAGCCGGGCTGAGCCCGGGGGCAGAGAGACAAACGCAGCGGAGGCTCCCGCTGCAGGAATTCGGGAACTGCCGCTGTCCCTGCGCCCTGCCTCACCCCGGGGCCCGAGCTCCGCTCCCGGCCGGGGGCAGGCCCGGGGTGAGGCACAGCGCGCTGGGCTGCGGACGGGGCCCGTGTCCGGCTCCGTG
>WBNO01028209.1:0-12883 GCA_013400575.1 Peucedramus taeniatus
GAAAGAAAGCAAGCGAGAAAGAAAGAGAGAGCGAAAGCAAGAAAGAGAAAGAAAAAGAGAGAAAGAGAGAGAAAGAGAAAGAAAGAAAGAAAAGAAAGAAAGAAAGAAAGAAAAAGAAAGAAAGAAAGAAAGAAAGAAAGAAAGAGAAAGAAAGAAAGAGAAAGAAAGAAAGAGAAAGAAAGAAAGAAAGAAAGAAATAGAAATCCTCTTCAGCCCAGGCCAGTTCAGGAATAGGACAAACATGAATTCTTTCTGCAGCAACACTGATTTAAAATGATGAGGTTTATCTGTGAACCTCAGCTCAAATGCTGGGGCTATCAAAAAGGGGAGAAAAAAGGGAAACGTGGGACCAGAAGCAAACTTTCAGTACTTCTGCATATATTAAACCTTCATTACACAATAAAGAGAACTGTGTATTTTTATTTCAAAGGACAGGAAAAGATTTATTTTTCCATGTGTCATGTTCACCTGGGCGTCCTTTCTTTTGTTCATACAAAAATCCATTAATCCTCTTCTGAAAGAAACATTTCCAGTTTTTTGATGGTCTTGTGCAAACTGCAGCACCCTTGAACTCTCTGGGATACACTAATTTTTAATGGAACTGTGTCATTAGCAATCTAAATGAGACAGATTATAGAAAATTCCCTTTCCTTACAGTCCTTTTCCTTCTTTTTCTCCCATCCTATCAGATTTCCCTCTATATGTGAAATGCAGTGTTGAAAACACAAAGGTTGAAAAGTTAAAAATATGTCAAATTTGTTGTTAGTAATCAATACTACATGCAATTAATACATATAATATACATATTTGTAGGTTTAACACAAACAAACAAAAAAAAAAAAAAAAAAAAAAAACACAACAAAGGAAAAACTATCAAAGAATAACACAAACCATGCCCTAAAGTAGAGCACTAAGAAAAGAAGTTCTTCACTCCATTTTTCACACTTTATAACCTCAATCCCATCTTATTGGAGAAATCAACTGCTGAATACACACTGAGGAGTTTTATTCCTCCCTCTTTACTGCTCCTATCACCTAAGAATATTATTGAAAAGTGCCCGTGTGTGGATGCCCTGGCCAGCAGATTACAGACTTTTATAGCAGGGTATCATTACTCCTGGCCTAATTCTCTTTGCATAAAGGAGTTAATGGCTCACTGAACCGGAAAGGACAAACAGATTACAAATGAAATCAATCTAATCAGCTAGAAAGGAGACCTTGGTTCCTGTTTCAATTTTGAAGGCCTTCATAAAACTTCAGTGAATAATATCAGTACAGAAGGAGTCCTTAAGGATATGTCTACAAGAGACCGTGGTGGTGGGAACTGTAACAAAATGTTAAAAGAGAAGTCTTAATAATATTAATTATCAATATTTCTTGTTAAAATACTATTTTCTGTATTTTTAATTTTGTTTCTACTTTATCACAAAGGCCAGAGAGAAACCTGATTTGTTTATTCTTCGTTCTAGCCATGAACATGGTGGTTTTTTGCATAAGATTTGTAAGAAATTCAAAACAGTGGCTGTTGAGAATATAAGAGGCTTTTAAAAAACCCAAACCATTGAAACTGTAATTTATTCATGATATACAGGTTGAAATAGTCCCTATTAATAAGGAATATAAAAATTATTGTGATTTGTTTTTTTTTGTAAGATGAGCAAAACTGTAACTTTAATGTTGCTGACTTAAGGTATCTATTTCTTAAAATTTAGATTTACAGAAATCCCAAGGAAAAAGAAAACTTATTTAAGGACAGCTATGTGTGTAAAATCTACATGAGAGAGATTCAGTGACCTTAATGTATGAAAAGTTACCTGCTTATTTTGAAGTAGCTTCACTTACTTATTTAAACCTACTGCCTTTTACAGTCATGATAGTCTATTTACAGCTTATCAGTGTTTGACATCACTGGTGCCTGCACTGGTTCTTCAGACCCCAGAATAGCAATTTCAATCACTGGTGTGGACTTCAAACTTTAAAAATTCTATGTGGCCTCTATAGTATAGTTGCCAGTGATATCTACATTTACATGAAGATTTACATATAACTACATGAAAATAAAGTCAGTGCAGAAGAATTTTTTTTTTTTTTACATAATACAAAATAAAGTGACTCTGTGCTGCAATGTTAAGATGCTTATGATTTTTATATGGTTGGACTATAAAGCGACTAAAGCTTAATTTTTATTACTGTTACATTATTTTATCTTAACCATATATATATTTATTTTTAAAAAGGGAAAAATACTCTTAGAGCTGATGTTTACATTCCTTTTTAAATGCCTTTTCATTTATATTGTCTCCATACTCCCTTAATCTTCCCATTTTCAGTGTCAGAACATTAAATCTTTTATTTTCTTGAAGTCAGCTGATATAAAATTAAGAACCTGAAATTCTCACATTGCTCTTCTCAGTGTAGAAAACAGAACAACTATTTCAGTATGAAAACCTCTTGGTATTATTTAATTCACATATAGAGGCACTGCAGAATACTCTTGATAGCTTGTGAAGAGCAGATCCCAGCTACTTTTTGCAAGTGAACAACACTGAAGAACAACCATTTCCATTGTATTAAAAAAAAATTCTTGGAAATAAGACCAGCGAACCTTACAGGAAAATAAAGGTGTTATTGCATCAGGAAGAGTTCAAGTTCGATATTAGGAAAAAAAATATCACTGAAAGAGTGGTAAGGCATTGGAACAGTCTACCCAGGGAAGCAGGGAAATCACCATCCCTGAAAGTGTTCAAGGCACTGAGGGATGTGGTTCAGCGGTGAATGTGGCAGTGCTAGGTGTAGAGCTGGACTCAATGCTAGAGGTCTTTCCAAACCTTAAAAATTCTATGATTCAATAATTATTCAGATTCCTAAAATAGTTTACACTGAATTTTGAAAACTCAAGAGACTCAAGAAGTCTCTTGAGCATAGTGAAAAACAACCAAACACTGTATCCTACAAAAATTGCTTGTTTTGCAGCGTGAATTCATCCACAAAGAACTGTTTCAGTTTAGTGTCACCTGGTTGAATTAAAGTAAAAGCCGTGAATATTTCACTTTTTAAAGCATCTCTTCTGTATTCTGCAAATTCTAGCCTTCATTTACAAATGATGTTCTAATTAGTTTTTGCATCAGACACTCACTGAGACATGAAGTCATACAGTCTATTGCTCTTCTAACTCAGCCCTTTTCCACTCAAATGGAATGCTTTAAAAAGAGAAAACATTTTTAATGGATTTTATTGAACTAAAGTAACACACAAAACAAAAAAATCAGTGCTTTACATGATACTAATTAAACCACCCTATGCATTTGCAGATAATCTGGTTATTAGTATGATTCTCTTCTAGTGAATTATAACTAATATTGAATTTCATGATAAATATATCAGTTAATGAAGAGACTAAATTAAGAGCTGTGAAAAATGAACTGGAAAAAGAACAATAAAGTTTCTAATATTTACTATAACCTTGAATTTTCACAGAACACTTTCACTGTTTGTACTGGGCTTATTCACTGTGTCTTATTTATATGTCTTAAAGTAAACTGAGAAAGCAGGTTCATTGCATTTGGACAGGCTATCAGATGTTATTAATACAGAGCTCATTTCATGGCATTGATAAGAAGTCAAATATCCCTTCTGAAGTGATGATAAAGTATGTTATATTCTTTTTAATTTTGCTTATTATTACAAAGCTTGACACTTATACCTTATCTTTACTTCAGCGTAAAAGCTGAGCCTTGAGCCTTGAGCCTTTTTAGCTACATCTATTTTTCTGTTGTGGCATTCTGTATTGCAATCATATAAACTTTCAATGTCATTTATTCTAATTAATCTTAGCAAATAACTGTCATCTCAAATAGCCATAAAAGCATTGTTTTTATCATAATCCAAATAAGAACACTAGAAGATAAAAAAAAAGGAGCAACATACAAGTAACCAACATGTAAACAACTTTATGAATTGTCAGGGTTTGATGCTGGTGCAATGCCAGTGCCCCCATGAAAGTATATGTTCCCTAGTGGTTGCTGTGAGATGTGACCCAAAATAGAGCAAAGCAGGTTCAAGCTTAAGAATAAAGAAAAAAAAAAAAAAAAGTTTTATTAACCTACAACTATAATAGAAAGAACACACATACGAAATTCAAAATGAAAACCTTCCAAAACATTCCTCCTCCCCCCACCCACTTTCCCACAGAACACAGTGTGACCAAACTTTGGATTCTCAATTAAGTTACCACCCCTCAGATAATCAATTCTCAGTTCATCAAGGGAGAGAGGAGTCTCTCTCTTGTACCACAGTTGTCCCCAGAAAACACAGTTGAGACTTCCTGTGTTCCCATGTCCCACATGGCACCGCCCGGAGAGAATCTGCCATCCTGACAGCCTCCTCCCATGGACAGTGCTCTCACCACTGTGAATGGGCCAGAACTGCTCCTAGGCTTCCCCTTTTAAGGATGCTCTGCCCANGTTACAGGAAAAAAAAATGGTTCCGTCCATGGCTATACAAGAGAAAAGTCCAGCCAAAGGCCACTCCATCATCTCCTCCCACCTAGGAGTCTTCTCAACTCCTTCTGATATCTTTTGCTTGCTCAAACCTTCACTGCACTGGCCCATTTCCTTCTATCTCGTTCAGATAAAGGAGGATTAGTGTTCTGTAAAGTTTTCATTGTCCCAGAGAAGGGTTAAAATCTCGGGCTCTGCCTGCCCAGAGCTCTCACGTCTGGGGGCGCACCCCCCACTTCTCCTTCCCGGCCTTGCTGCCAGCACATGGTATCAACTTCAACTAGCACAGGCTCTCTCCCTGTCTCTCTCTCTCTCTCTGTCTCTCTCTGTCTCTCTCTGTCTCTCTCTCTCTGTCTCTCTCTCTCTCTCTCTGTCTCCTGGGGGTGCTGCCCCATCTCAGTGTTCCTCCACCCCTCCACCCTGCAGGGGCTCCGGCCCTACCTCAGCCCAGGCCGAATGGCTTCCCAGGGCAGGTTCGGAGCTCTTCACTCTTCACCCACGGGAACCAAGAGTGCTTCCCTCTGGGAGTTCTCTGCTTTTAACCCCTGTGCTCTCAGAGGCGTATCCATGTCCTCAGAGGCCACACCAGGTGCCAATATTCACATCTGTACACTGATTGCTTTTGGCTACAAATTCCCAAAAATCTCACTTCCTTCTCAACCCAGGACATGAATAGTGAAATCTGACTTGGTTTTGAATTGTATCCATTGTATGCCTGATGTCAGCCTCAGACTAGCACTGTAAAGGTAAACTGTTCCCAGCAAAGCCAGAGCCATGTAATTTTTACATGGGTGCTAATTCACATATGTGTTTGCTCTTCCTTTTATTCCTACACCTAATGTACTCTCAATAAATCACAGAATCGCAGAATGGGACAGGTTGGGAGAGATCACAGTGGATCATCTGGTACAACCTCCTTCAAGCATCTACCTGCTCCATCGTGGGTCACCTCCAGAGGCCAGAGGTGGATCTTTGCACCCCCATGGGCCTCCACGGGCTGCAGGGACAAAGCTGCCACTCCATGGGCTGCATCACGGGCTGCCAGGGAATCTGTGCCTCAGCACCTTCCCTTCCTCCCTCTTCACTGACCTTGGTGTCTGCAGGGCTGTTGCTCTCACAGATTTTCACTCTGCTCTTCTCTAGGCTCAATAAGTTCTGCACAAAAATGTGGGGTTTTTTCCATCTCATAAATACAGAAAGTGTTCAAGAGACAGTTTTCTATAATCAAGTAATATCATACTGAGGTATGCTTTTCCAGTATCTCTGTAGTAAACTTTTAAAAATATTAGCATGAAACCAACAAATTCTTATAATATGAAATTCCAAAACAATTCAGGTTCAAGAAAAATTTTAATCTTTTAGTCTGTCAAGTGGCATAAAATTTTACTATCTTCTCAGAAAATTTCAGAAGATTATTTAATTGAAGATCCTCAAAAAGACAAAACACGAAGTGAATACTAACAGTTTTGCTGAACAACATTTATGCTGGAAAACACTTCGATTCCTCTATGCAAAGCTTCTCTTTCAGCAACAGGTTCACCAGATGTGAAAGAATTCTTCTGGTTAAGAATGTAGAATCCAGACACTCAGCTGAGTTAAAAATCATTGAGAAGTTTCAGGAAGTAAAGTTTGCAGAGGAAGAACATCTAGATATAAAAATACCCTCCTCAGACAAACAACACTTTCTGTTAAATATGGTGCTCCTATTATCTTTATTTAATCAATAGTTCAAAACTCAGTTTACATTATTCCTCAGATTAAGAGACTATAAAATGTCATTTCTTACCTATTGAAATAAGTATAGGATATTCTAGGAAAAAATTTCAGGGTTCAGGACTACTACGGTCCAAACATTCTAAAACTAAATATTGCTCAGAGAAGATGCGAATAGTTTTGATCCAAATCAGAGAAAAATAAAATATTGTAGATCAAGTAAACTTTACTCTCATCTCAATTCTTCTCATCTTGCACAGGAAAAACAAAAATCAGCTCTGACCTTGCAAGAGAAGTGTTAATCAAATGTAGAATGGTATAGACTCTCAACTTATTTTAAAGGACATATTTGATTCCACATCAGGTTGCCACCTAGACTCTCTCTGCCAGCTTTGCATCTATGATTAATCATTCAGACTAGCTGAGAGTGTCTTAAATACAAGACTGGATTGTCAATCCCTCTTTGGTTTAGGAAATATTTAAATATTTCAGATGTGTTAAGCAAATGGCCAGAGTGAAACCCCTTTAGAATATTCTAATTCTTGAGCTCTTTTTTTCAATGGGGAGGTTACCAGAATCGACTCTGGTCCCTAAATTGGTCCCATAATTGGTCCCTCCTCCTAAAATCTGGCTAAAAGTCTCTTTTCTATCAAAAGTAAATTGAGATCTTAGCTGTCATTCTCTGATAATGTTATATAAAATAGAGGACTCATGTTTGCAGAGCAAGAGGTAGTACCCCTCAGCCATCTTGCTCCCAAGGGGAGGATTGAGGACTGTCAGATCAAAGGAAACATCTTTTTAAACATGTTGTAATTAAGAGAAACATCTGCCTTTTCTTACTTTTGTTTTTATAGTACAGACAATCCTACTAAAAAGCAAGATTCCCACATATTATTTAATAAAACATAATTTCTAGCTGAGTGACAGAAAAAATATTAGAGCTTAAATGAGGGGAAAAAAATAGTGTCAAGTTCTCCCCATAGTTATAACCTTTGTCTATTTCATGCTTTTGAAGTCATTGCTGAGTACAATTTAAGTGATGAATTAGAGAATTTAATTTTTATTACAAAGTCACATGATGTGCTTATACTTGAAAGTGTAGATGGATCCTTAAAATTGTGGAGAATGAATCCTTTTTCTTCCATCCTAGTAGTATCTTGGTAAATGAGGTAATTAAAAAAATTACTGTACTCAAAGATAAGAGAACTGTATTTTTACCCCCTCCATACTGCCTTTATGACTTTAATAAGAGAAGCTATGACAGTGAAAGACACTGTCTCCTATGAGGTCATTCTCTCCTATGAAATAAGTCTGAGAAAACTGGGATTGTTCAGCCTGGAGAAGAGAGGACTCCAAGGGGACTTTATTACAGCCTTTCAATACTTCAAGGGACTTATATGAAACACGGGAACAAATATTTGTAGTTACAGAACAAGGGGTAATGGTTTTAAACTAAAAGGTGGTAGATCCACACTAGCTATAAGGAAGAATATTTTGCAGTGGAGGTGGTCAAACATTTGAATAGGTTGTCCCAGGTGTCATTTAAACGTCCCCTCCAACTCCAACTATTCTATAATACTAAGGTTATCATAAAACTGTTTGGAAAGATATTTCACATGGAATTTTAAATCAATGCACCATTCATAAAAATACAAATGATTCAGGACATGTAATAGTGAGCTGGGGGTGATTTTCGGGAAACTAAAGGCACTTAACCTTCAGTGCTAGGTTTCTTTTGAGGGATGCACCAACAGTCGACATTCCTATGCCTCTTCATCATGGCTTATTGATGATTTAGTGCCACTCACCCATCTGTGCCCTCCCCAGAGCTCTACAGCAAGAACTCCTTGCCTCCTAGATCACTGCTTCTCTTTCTGTAGGCCATTAACTCTAAGCAGCATGCTTCAGTGAGCAGAATATTCCCTCCTAATTACTTCAGTCAGCTCATGAATGAAAACACACTCCTTCTTGTTGAGACAAGGGCTGCAGGATTTTTTATCTCCTTAGAATACCTTCTAAAATATGCTCTTCACTTTGGCCACTTTTATCATAATTAATTTGAAGGCCTAAAGAACTAAAATATTTATTTGTTTAAATCTTGAGGACAGATGAACATTTCTTTGATGGACAGATCAAAAGATCTGCAGAAAACACTCATCAGTTCTATTTAATTTTAGCCTGAATCAAGTTTGGCTGCTATAGCTATTTAATGACTGAGCATGGGAGCAGAAGCATAATTTATAATATCAGGAAATAAAATAAGTATAGTTACTTTAGAAGTGCAAATTTAATGCTATCGCATAAATCAGCAGACTGTGGCAGAAGTGTTAGTAGTGTTTTATAGAAGTTAGGGCTACTTTAGCAAAGCATTTGGTACTTTTTCCCAGCCCTCTCTTATTCAGACTCACAAGATAAAGACTGCATTGATAGTTTGGGAGCTGAGTAGGAAGCTGGGTAATATTGTACTCAGAGAGTGATGATCACTGGGTTTGCTCAGGCTGGCAGCCTGCCACAAATCCTTCAGGGATCAATATTGGGCTCCATGACATTAAGCATCTTCATAAATCCTTGGCATGATGGGACTGAAAATTCTCACCCAGTTGGCTGGTGACATGGAACTGAGGGATGAGATGGGCATTTCAGAAGGGAGAGATATCTTACTGGGAGAACCAGGCATATCGGAAGAGTGAGCTAGCAAGAACAGAACGAACTTCAACAAGCAAAAAAAGGGCTACCTGGGGATCCTGGTGGGCAAAAAGCTGTAGATGAACTAGCAGTGCACCACTGCAGCAAAAGAGGTCAAACATGTCCTGGGCTGCATCTGCAGGGGCACTGCCAGCAGATAGAGAGATGGGATCATCCCACCCCACTCAGGTCACACCTGCAGCACTGTGTCTGCTTCCTGTCCCCACAACTCAAAGCAGGCAAGAACCGGCTGGAGTTGATCCAAAGGAGACTCATGAAGATGGTCAAAGAGCTGGAGAACTTACATATATGTAAGGACTTAAGACATTAGGTGTTTCCTCCTTTTCTCAGGAGGGACTTCATCACAGCATTTCAGTACTTAAGAGTGGTTTCAAAGAGGCTAAAGGCTTTCTCTTCACAAAGAATCACATGAGAGAAAATAAGGGAAAAGCAGTCCAGATTGCACCATGAGAGCTTTCATCATGATAGAAGGGGTTTTTTTGCAGTAAGAAGGGTTAATCACTAGAACAACCTCCCTAAAAATGTGGTAAAATCCCCATCTCTGGAGGTTTTCAAGATGTGACTGGACAGGATGCAAGTCAATTTCACCTAAGCTCCCCTTTTCATGTAAAGTTAGTCTTAGATTACTTGTTTCCATACTTATTTAGTATACTCAGTTTGCCTGAGGCTCCTGATGATTGAAAATTCATCATCTCAGCAATCAGTGCAAGTTTATAGTGTAAGAAAGAAATTTCCCTATTTATTAGAAGGAGGATTTTTCTTCTGTTCTCTGTGATGTTTTATTCTGTGAAAGACATTTTCAATATTGTTGCATATTTCATTGTGTTCATTTGACACAAATTGGATGAGAAAAAAGTGCTTTTTATTTCTATAAGATGGTTTCTAAAATCTTTTGCTAGATGTAGAGATTTCAAACTAGCTTGGAGGTTCATCTGAAGAAATAGAAGTAAGGAAGTAATTTTCTATGAAGACTTAAAAGTTCCAGAAATTGCACTCTGTATGTGCTAGTCTGGAGCTACAATTCAAACAAGTATTAATTTTAAAGAGAATGCTGAGACGTAAGGATTAAATCACTTCCTCAAGTCCATTTTAAATCAAAACAGCCAGTTTGGGGCAGTGACAAGCAGTTGTGAAGATAGTGATTGCAGTTTATTTGGAAGAAAAAAGTTCATGGAAAATCAAAATAATTTCATGCACAAAAGATTTCAGAACACGTGTTGTTCTGCAAGGTTTAAGGTTAGCTGATTTCCCCAAGGTCAGAAAATGTAAGATAGATATCAGATTAAAAGTGAAAAGAATGAGAATTATGTCAACCTAGAGTACCTGTCCAATGCCTATTTAATATTTACACTCATTTAGTGCAAAGTTAAAGGTAGCATATCTCTGTGCTAAGATTTAACATTAAGATTATTTCACATACTTGTAGACAGACCTCATGGAAATCCCATGTGACAAGGAAGACAGATATCCTGTTTTCCGAAATTCAGCTTTGCATTAGTCACTCACCGCTTCTAAGAACACCAAGGACTAATTAGTCTTCCTTGATTTTGCATCTGCCAATGCAGCATGTACAACCAGATCCATTCAAGTGGAGAGTCATCCTTTTCCTCTCTTCTGGTCCTTCCAGTACTTAAAAATTTATTGTTGCAAGTCACTGAACAGTAGAATATAACATGCTGGTCCTGGAAAAAGGATTAGGATTTTTAATTTTCAATAAGCATATTTCTAAAAAGCTACTGCATGCACGCTTTTTTTGCATAATTTGGGAGATTTTTACTTCAATATCAGTTCACAGTTCACCTGTTTAAAATTTATTTTAGTCACCAAAATTATTTCAGGATTGTTTCCATCAGTTGGTATTTTTATCAATGAACCACAGCACCATGAAATGTTGTTTAGAACAATGGTAATCTCTGTGTGAATGTAGCTCAACTCCACATGACAGGTGGGACTGTAACCTCTACTAGATGGGTCATGTTTGCATTTTAGCTGCCAACTACTGAAAACCTTCAGGGCTGGAAGAGCCATGATTTCTGTGGGAAACCTATTCAGCACTGCACTGCACTTCTGGTGACAAGACTTTTTCTGTGTTTCAGTTCCCAAGCCACCTCTCATACTACACCTGAGTTTGCTACTACTCAGGTAAGAAGAGAAGAGCTTGGCTCCATCACCTTTGAAATTTCCTTTCAAAGGAATTTAAGGCTGTTTGTCAGAGGAAACAATGAGGAAACAAATTTCTTCATTTCGTCTCAAGACTGGTGTGTTCTAGGCCCCAGATCATCCTGTAGCCCTTCACTAGATCATTTTGAAGATGTTCCCAGCTGTAGCATCCGCAGTGCAGCCTCACCAGGGCTGTACAGAGTGTGGAGAATAACTTCCCTCACATTCTGTTCTGTTGGAACTGCAGCATTAATTTTAAGCCATAATAAGACATGTAGAAATATATAATTTGTAACAAATATTTATCATAATTCTAAAATAAATATTTTAATTAGACCAAACAAGAAGACAGTTGAAGCAAAAAACAGTTCCTCTGCATAAGGAGCAGCTGGCTTGGTCCAAAGAGGAATTAGGACCTAATGGCTTAAATACTAGATAAGTTTATTCAGTGAGGAATCCAGGATATATGCCGTGAAAACAGACATGAATACTATGTGACTAAGAAGACAGCCAATACTCAGCCAAGACTCAGATATATGACTTCAGCAGGAAACATCAATGATACAAAAAAATCAAGATGTAGAGGTTCTATTCAACTTATTAAATTCTTCTTAACTTTTTACAAGAGTTTCATAATTAATGTGTAGTGAATGGATACCTATAAGCACTAATTTCATTTTTAAAAAACAAAGTTAATAAAATATTACATCAAACATATTTACCACATAATCACAAGAAGGATCATAAAATGAATGCAATTTCAATTATACAAGTACTCATCTGCTAACATTTTGTTATACATTAGCTGAGAATGTGTAGCAAGTCCAATCAAAGAGGAGTTACAAAAGCCTGGAACATTATTAGATTTTTCAAATTAAGTCCCAGAAATTCAGTTTCAAAAGAAAGCAAAGTATCCTCTTTTCTCATGACTGTTTTTTCTCTCATGCTACATGAATTCCTCAAGGTAGCTTGTTGCTATTTGAAACTAATAATTTCCTGTAGTTGCTCTGCTACACAACAGAAACAGTATTTAAATTAGTATAACTTTCCTTCACTGTACTTAGATTCAGTAATAAAATGTTATCCCTAGATAGACCAGGAAGGCAAGACTTGCTGAAGTTATGCTGCTCTGAAAAAGAGGACAGACTAATTATGACAATGAAAAACCAATACTTTAATGAAGTTATTAACTGCTTATATGTCACAGCAAAATGATCTACAGAAGAAGTAAAAGAAATGCATTAGATTTGGCAGATTCACATTAGAATACTAATAACTATCTTGAAAAGCTTTGCCCATGAATTTTGGGAAGACTTTTAGTCACACCAGTTGCTATCTTAATTCAGTTGATCCTCCTCACAAAAAGAAGAAAACAAAGCAAATAAACAAACTCAAATGAGTTACCATAAAAATGATAAAAATACCCTGAACACTGTTGGCAGAAGCAGTACATTGCGAAAATGTAATTTTCCATCATCCTGTTTATTTTCACAGCGTGTTAAAAAGTGAGGAGTAAGCAAGTGTCCTAGATTTCAAGGCGATATGTGTTCTATTTGCCATCTGTTTGGCAGTAGCTCCTCTTGGGTGGGCAGTTTTCATTATCTCTTCCACAAACAGCCCTCCCTCCAGGGAGGTATCTGCTGACAATGAGCTATTGAATGGCACTGCCTGACTGATAAGAACTATAGCATCCTATTGTGAGATACTCCACCCAGAGGGAGGAGCCAAGCACTCCTCAACAAAATATAATCTGAAATTTTCAAGACAGCTGGACAGCTTTTTCTGCTGGATTCCCAGAGGAGACA
>WBNO01028211.1:0-26854 GCA_013400575.1 Peucedramus taeniatus
GGTCTAACGACCCTGGTTATCTTGACGCTGGTTATCTTGACCCTGGTTATCTCGACCCTGGTTATTTCTATCATGGGTACTTATCGAATGATCATTGCCAGGGTGTTCCCAGATCTGTCCCGGGAAAGGGCCTATCTCCACTGGAGCCACGTCTTTTAGTTTGTTAATTAGGTTTTCCCTCCGCTGCCATCTGTGGTTCCGTAATTCTGTGAAGCAATCTTTCCCCAGCGGCTGCTTGTGGGTTAAGACTTTCAAAGATTTTTCACATACACAACTTATTACATTTATATTTTGCATGAGCACTAATTATTCCATAACATATATTACACTATAAAAAACAGCAAGCACATAGCAGTGGATTTAACCAGTATGCAGTTAAATCCAATTAGGTTATTGATGGCCAGTATCAATAAAATTACTGATGCTTATTCTGGGAGTTAGAGTCAGTGAAACCTGCCCCATCAGAGACAGCACCACTGATTTGCTTTGTCATACCAATGTCTTGTCTCCCTATTAGGAAACTCAACAGTTTAGTCCTACAGCTTATTAGGAGCTGTAAAAATCACAGGTAAAATAAGGATTGGAAAGCTGAAATGATGATTCATCTACTCCTTTATTTTCCAAACTGAGGAAACAGCTGGGGTTGGGGAAGGTGGAATTAAAAAACAAAACCAAGGAAAAAAAAAACACAAAACAAACAAACAAAAATAAAAAAGCCTAACACAAAACCAAACAAATCACCATTAGCTCTCTGAAGCACACGAGAAAGCAACACCTTTAATCCTAGGGGACCATCATTCTCAAAAGGAGGGGCGGGGGAGGGAAATCCTACTGCACATTTGCAAAGATCAGCTGCCTTTGTTGCAGAACGCAGCTGACTACAAATAGGCTCCCCAGGACCCTGATCTTAGTATGCTGAGTCTTTTCAGGGCTCAACTCCTACTGAGACAGCTGAGGCTTATGTTGCAGTGCCTGAAAAGAGATCGAAATGCAGTTTGCACTCAGCTGTGCAGCAGGATTCAGATCACCAGTAACAGGATGCAGGAACGAACAATCCTGTACAGTTCGTACCCACCATTTTCTTCAGTTTCATGCATTGTCATTGCAGAGAAACTTTTAGCTTGAAAAATTTTCTGAGCAGAGTAAAAATCTTTCAAATGGCAAGCAGGGTGTTCTTTACTGTCCTCACACAGTGTGAGCTGGGACAGCCAAATCCTATTCAAAAGTATTGTCTGGAAATGCTAAAAATATTTTTTTTAAAAAATCAGCAACAACAAACATTCCCAAAATCACACAGAAAAACAAAACATGCAGTAGGGCCAACTCAGCCCACCTGAGGGGTATAGGATGTCAGCACAGAGAGCAAGATTTCTTTCCATCTTCCTCTGCATAAAATCAATCTGCTAATTTGAGTGGATTCCCTACCAAGCCAGTTGACAGGTAATAAAGATCCCTCTCATGTCCCTCCAAGCCTTTTAGCATAATATCATGGAGACTGCTTGTTTTCTGGCTGGCCTGGATCTCAGCAGAGGTTCAGTGATCTGAACCACAGCAAAATGTGAGAGAATCAACATTCTTTAGTAGAAATCCAGTAGTGATTTCTTAACATCTGTAGGGAGCAGTAGCCTGAGAACCTTAACCTCTCCCACCCCACTACTACCTTCAAATTACAAAGAGCAAAAGGCAGAAAAAAATCACCCTGGTTATAAATACCATAAGAGCAATTACAAATAATTAATGATTCTTTCAATGCCTAACTATCATTTTTTCAACACAGAATGTATCACCTCAGGTGAGGTAGAAGCAACATCTAATATGGTAGGAAATAGCCACACTCCCAACAGAAAGAAAAATTTGAAGTCATACTGCTAATTTTGTAGCTATACGTCTGCATCCCACTTCAATGAGTTATTAAAATCAGCTAGACCATTCCAAGCCACTGGAAAAACATGGTTTAAGCTAGGAACATATGTAATTCCAATGCAGAAAGAATTAAGTTAGAGCATATGGAGTTTCAACCACAACTCTTTCATTTACAAGTTCCAGAGCCCTTACCCCCATGATGACATTACTGAGTTAATATTGTGCAAAAAGTCATGGATTTAAAGGTTACCTCTCTTTTTACAGACATGTGAAGCACACACATAATGTCATACAAAATCCTGAGCAAATGGATGTTTAAAGCCATTCTAATGAAAGAAAATAAGAATAAATGTCAGCCAAGAGAAAATATCTATTTTGCCGTTTAGGTGCACTTGATGCTCTGCTTCATCCTCTGTACAAATTCTGAACAAGCCATCAAAAGTCAAGGATTATTTTCTTTAATCACCAGCTCTTGCTTGTTGGCAGCAGTTCCAGTCCACAGGATTTCAGGGAATTTCTTTTATGCAGACATGGATTTACTGAGGAATACAGATTTGGCCCTTTCCCTCACCCCTACTCATTGGTCCTGCTTGATGCTGTGCATGAACGCTTCCGTGCCGCGGTCAAACCACAGCTGTCCCCTCACCCGCCTTATTTCATCAAAAAATCAAAAGCCATACACTTTTCTCAGAATTACTAACACTCCCCAGTGTGGGATAACAGGGGGTGACGGAGCCACGCCTTCATACACTTAACAGTTAAATCCATCCTGGACACTACAAGTGATAGCCATGCGATAACCAAGTGATTGCCACGGAGCTCTCACATTTATCCTTCTAACAAGTTTGACCTCTGCTATTTGTGTAAAACCTGAGCTGCAAGAACTCCTGTAGGTAATTAATCTGCCTCAGTGTCGTTTAGACATGAATCCCTTCCTCAAAATCTCCCACTCTTTATGCCACTTTTAATTTTTTTTTATTAAAAAAAAGGCAGAATAAAACCACAAAAAAACCCAAAACATTCATACCAAATGCTGAGGGTTTTTAGAGACTGCTTCTGGAAATGGAATTGAATGCAGTTGATATTCTAGGGATTTTTCTGAATTAAACATCTAATATTTAATTGTCTATAGGAAGATATGTGGTCCTGCTCACCAGTTTCTATGAAAGATCCTATTCAGATTAGTACCACATTCCTGTAGTAAAACATCATTTAGGTTTACAGTTAAGTTCAGGAAAAAGGAGAACAGAGGCTTAAAGTGGGCACTTTCTACAAGGAACAGTAGAAGAAATATATAATCAATCTTGTTACAGTAGTTGAAAAAGGCAGAGGCTTGCCTTTAAGTGAGGGTTTGCTGTGTGGTTTGGGGTGGTTTGGTTTTTTTGTTTGTTTGTTTTGTTTTGGCTTGGTTTTTGTTGTTGTTGTTGTTATTTTGTTTCAGAGATTGATTTTGGAAAAGTGACATAAGTCCATTTTCTAGGAAGCTTCATATTAGGGTAGCCCTGTCTTCTGCTGCACCCTGCCTGCCAATTGTCTCTCCTGCCTCAGAGAGCTGCTGCTCACAAGTACCAGCTCCCATTTGTCCCACTGGTTGTGACTGTCAGCTGTCATTTTGTCACAGCAGCAGCTGGCACTGGGGTGGGTTGTGTTCTCTCTTACTGCAGGACTAGGCCAGAAGGAGTGTAAAAGACAGACAGTGACTGATGCTGCAGCTGCTCTTGCTACCATCTGAAGGCCTCGGTTCCTTTAGAGGTGACAGACCCAGCTAACCAAGCACAGCCTTTCTCAAGCCAGTGAAGGGCCCTGGGAACATTTTCTTCAACCTCAACTTCTCCAGGCTGTAGTAACCTTTACAAGTGTTCAAGGGGTTTCACATTGCTCTGAAGACTGGTGTCTGCAATTTATTGTTATGAGCCATATCATGTGCAAATACTTCTGGAAATTGCTAATAATAACAGTAATCATAAACAGACCAAAGTTGCATTAAACCACCCACAATTAATATCAGCATTTTCCACATCAGCTTTACTGGGAAAAAAATTTTTTCTGTAAAATCCAGTTTTTAACCTTTAAAGTTTGCCATCTTCTTAAAGCTATAACAAAGCAAGGATTTTCAAGCTAGGTTAAATCATGCCTTGTGATGTTCACATTTTTTTGCAAGCTGTCTCTATTTTAAGCTGACTCTTGTGGCTCACTTTTATAGCATGGCTCCACATCTCAGAAATATATAATTAAACTTCACTGATCTCTATGAAAGCTTAAAATGTCAATGCTTAGTTGAAGATGTTTATGGACATTATATAATGAATAAATTCAGATATGTAACACAATCTCATTCACCCTTTCTCCACAATTTTTGAAAAAGCTCAGGCATATCTGATCTATTTAAAAGGGGCACAAAAGTTTTTACTGTTTTCAGAAAACAATTCCTACCTTCCTCAAAGCACTCTCAAAAAGAAGATATTTAAGTAGTCCTTTCCTGCATTCAATGCATTCATTAAAAAAATAAACAAAAAAAAAGTATCATAGTCCAAATTCTTCTACATTCAGGTAAAAGAGGCATACTATAATTTAGTTTTCCTTACTCCAAGGACCTTTCCAGACAGCACTTACCCAATGACATTCTGAATCTTTTTCACTGAAGGCCGTTTCTGCAGCTTATGTTTTGACCATACCTTTTGCAGCTTCTCTGTGCTATTATCCATTTTTATATATATATATCCTTACAGGTCTCTTTCTGTCCAGTGTTTCTGTTTAGGTGCCCTATGTTTGACAATATATTTAGAACAACTGCTCAACTCAAACTGCTAAAAAAAACGGGTTTAACCTCTTCATGAACAGTCATGACACCACCTTTGCTGAAGGTTTACTTGGTCCACAGAGAACTGAGGATGCTGCTCCTACTTGAAGTAGCTACTGTAGAATTTGAAGAGATTTGTTTCAGACAGTCCCATTTAGGATACTACCAACCTTTTCCTTTGGCTTTTGATGGATTATCATGATTTGGCAGTCTACAGCTTGTAACCATTCTCAGATGAGACTGAGAATCTGAAAGAAAATTTAAACATTAAAAAATCCCCCAAACCAACAAACCACAGACTGGAAGGACTGACAGGTAACATATAACAGAGATGTCTTTCCTTAAAGAATAAGTCAACAGTTTCAGTAAGCACACAGCTTTTCTTTCTCCAAAGTTATTTTTGTTCATTTTCTGAAATGGAAAAATGTCTTTACTATGGCTTCAATATATCTGAAAGCTTTTGCACCTCCTTGTACAAATGTAACTATATAAATTAGATCTCAAATTTGTCAGAAGCATACATTAATTTCTGTTGTTGTTTGGCAAAAATCACAAGAAAACTTTTTTTTTTTTCTGAAAAGCATCAGTTAAGCTTTGGGCAGCAGAGGTGTTTGTTTTTGAGCCTTTCTAAACACAATAAAAGTTGTCTTGAAAAGTAGTGTTATATTTTCAGAAAGAGACAAAACACATGGTGCAGCTGAAGGCTCTGAAAAACAACTCATGTTTCCATGGCTTCTGCAGGAAGGCAGTATGTGACCATCTCCCAGAGACTGATAAGCTCCAGAGACTGATGGTCCCATTGAATCTGCATGGACTGAAGAAATCAGGCCACAAGGTTCAGCTCAACCCGTACAAGGCCACTAGCACACACCAGCATCAGCAAGGAGCTGTGCAAACCACACCATGTGGAGATAAAGCCCAGGGATATTTGTGTGCCTGCTGGAAACAAGGTCTTTGGAGTCTGGCAGCCTCTGGGCATGCAGCTTGGGTTAGCCCACAAAGGGTACTAGAGAGAAGGTGTGAGTGAGTTAACAGTTACCTACTAATTACTGTCTAATGAACATAGGCATTCTTAATAATGCTGGTGTTCTGTGACTTGCATGCCCATACAAATGGGAAAATGAAAATCACATTGCATGCAGTAATAACATATTGATGTCTTTATAAGGAGAAACTTTGATCAGATATTTGCCACTGGTGCTTTTATAAATGCGTTTATAGGTGTACCTGGAGACTTCTATTTCAGTGTAGCACATGTATTTAGTCTCCAAAAATACTCCCTTAAGTAATTATTATTGCTAATACACTGCATCCCAAAACCTCACTGCTTTCAAGTCCATTTCACTGTCCATTTCAGAAGCACACAGGGCCAGCTTTTGTCATTTTCTCCCTGCCCCCTTTAAGACAGCAATGACTATGCTCCCACAACAAAATACCCATTAAAATTAAAGGAATTATTTGAATTCTCTAATTTGAAAAATATCCACATTACTGGATGCTTCCACATCTTATTTTTATATACATTGACATAATTCTGTTTCATATCTGCTGTCAGCACATATGTTGCTTCAATAAATTCACATTGCATACAAGCTCCATGTCACACGTGAATGTAAGCAAAGACTGTCTCACTTAGCACCTCCAATCTAACTCGACAGAAAATACAACAGGCAACCTGCTTTCCATAGCACCATGCTGATTGGCATTAGCTGTGCTAACATTACTGTCTGATTGCATCCCATATCAGTCTCAATCATCTTGTCTAGTGGTGGTGTCCAGGCAACCAGCCCAGTTACTGAGGTTATTTTGTCTATTTTGTTTAAGTGCTGATGAGATCTCCCCATTTCCTGGAACTTCTCTAGACTAGCAAGACTTTTATATAAAAGAAAATCGCAACCAATATTAATTTTTGCAGCAGTTCTTAGTAGAATTTCTGTGAACATTCAGAAAACTTTTCATAATAGTAAATGAGAAGTCCTCACAGCCCTATGAATATCTTAGTTTGATATACATTAACATGCATCTACCCTTACCCCTGAATAGCAGAAATATTAATATTACAGATTCAACAAACTGGTAAAAATGGTTATGGTAGTTTGTTGTGTTACTATCTATACCTCTTCATTCTGTATTTTGCTCCTTGCAGTTGCAGTCCTCATAGCAGAAATTAAAAAACCTCGAAAAACCAGACTCAGCACCCAGAGCCCAGCTGTCACATTTCACAGCATATTGTCTTAGGCAGTTAACATCCATTTACACTGAAGTGCAACACTGGAGTCACAGCTACACAAGTTTCTCCTCCTATCCTGGAGAGGGCTTGGGAATTGCTGGAGGAACACAACCACTACAGATGCTTACTTTGTGAGACATTTGCAAGAGGCCTAATAGAGAAATGACGTTTTGAAACCACAAGCTGCTACACATGGCCAAATTGCTTTGGTCCGCTTTTGCTCCCTGAAAGTTGTTACCTGTTTAGATTTGGATATTTTGTTCATTTAGGTTTGTCTTATTGAAAATGTTTTCAGTGAAACACTTTTTTTTTTTTTTTTTTCTATTATAAAACTTAAAGTCTGTGTTTTGACTTTAGTGGAGCATCAAAGTATTATTACAAAAGGGTCTGGGAATTTTACTATTTTTTTTCTATATGCTATATTAGCCTGAGGAATTAAAGCAGGCAAGTTAAAATGCCAAACTCTTAAAGGAACTTAAATAATTTCATTAATACTACAGGGGAATTGTGTATTCAAAAACCCAAACACCACTCCCCTGCCTTGAAAAACAGCATCACTAAGCAAATGCAAATTGCTTGCACATGCTTTAGTTACAACTGTCTTTTTTTTCTTTTGTACAAAATTTGTGGCAGGCTGCTGAAAACCCTGACAAAAATTACATTTGTTTCTGTTTCTACAAATTATTTCTCAGTGACAGATAACACTACATGAAAGCAAGAGAAAATTTAATATAAACTAGAAATTCACAATCCCAGTCTCACTGTAATATTTTGTGATTTCTAGCATCCTTATTCTCTTGGGTGAGCAGTTAGTCTTCCAGTTGGATTTGCTGATCTTAAAGTCTTTTCCAGCTGTAGTGGGATGACTCTGGCTGGATGCCAGACCCACCAAAGTCTCTCTATCACCCTCCTCCATAGCAGGATAGGAGAGAAAATTAAAAAAAAATATTAATGACTTAAGGACCAGGAAAGATCACCCACCAAATACCATCACGGGCAAAACAGACTCAAATTTGGGATATTAACTGAACTTATTATTGACAACATCAGAGCAGGATAGTGATAAGTAAAATAAAGCCTTAAAAACACTTTCTCCCCCACCCGCCTCTCCTTCCTAGTTCTACCTCCTCCCCTCCAGCAGTGCAGGGAGATGGGGAATGGGGGCTATGGGAAATCCATTCCATGCTGTTTTTCCCACTGCTCAGGGAGAAGAGTCTTTCCCCTGCTTCAGCATGGGGTCCCTCCCATGGGAGACAGTTCTCCATGAACTTCTCCAATGTGAGTTCATCTCATCAGCAACGCTTCCCCACAAACTGCTCCAAAATAAAAACTGCAAAAAAATATCAACATGGATATTTTTCCATGGAGTGCAGTCCTTTAGGCACAGGCTGCTTCAGCATGCCCCCATAGGGTCACCAGTCCATCCAGGAAACCTGCTCCAGTGTGGGCTCGTCTCTCCACAGGTCTGCAGATCCCCGCCAGGACCCTGTACCAGCATGGGCCTCCTTCCCACAGGGTCACGGCCTCCTCTCAGGCATCCATCTGCTCTAGCATGGGCTCCTCAATGGGCTGCAGGTGGATCTCTGCACTCGCACTGACCTCCATGTGTTGTAGGGGCACAGCTGCACCACAGCCTGCAGAGGAATCTCAGCTCTGACACCTCGCCTTGGTCTCGGATGGGGAGGCGAATCTAGATGCCGGCTAGCTCCAGCCCTGCCTGCCCTCGGCGAACCGTCAAGTATGGCCGCTCCCTGCCTATGCCACCGGCGAGCAAGGGTAACGGTTCGGCCAGGCTCGACAGGGTCCAGACCAGCCGATATGGCCAGTCTGTGGACTTGTGCCAGAGATAGGGATAAAGGAAAGGAGGGAGGGCTTTCTTATGTGATTTTCTAAGCTGCATTATCCCCTGGGCCGGGAACGGCGCTGCGCCAACCCGCAGGCATTGCCGGGTAACCCCACCACGATGGGAAGCCCCGTGCATGATTTGTAACAGCTGCAGCCACCGGGGAAGTGGTAGGAGCAGTCCGGGCAGCATGGGACGGTCCAGGGTTGTTGCAGGAAGAGCTGTGCTGTGGTCTGGTGTCGGGGCGATGGCAGGAGGTCGCTGCTGCTTGCTCGGCTCGCTGCCACCTCGCCGGGACCGCAGAGGAGTGGGGCGAGTGGGCTCTGGCTGTCCGAGATGGCGTCAGGGTGGAGCGGCGGCGCGTGCGCCATCTAGAGAAGTGGCGGGAACCCGGCAGGAGCGGTGGGTGCCACGCGGGGCTCGGCACAGCTTGTCGGGACCGCCATGGAGTGGGGTGGATCAGCTCTGGCATCACCACAGCGACGAGGCGGGCAGATGCAGCGGGCTCGGGCTCGTGCCGGCTCCAGCAGTGCAGCGTGGTTTGCCGACACGGCAGGGGAGACAGCAGCACCGGCGCTGACTCGGAGCGGGGCCGGCCCGGGCCGGGAGGTGCTGTAACGCCAGGTCAGCAGCACAGCGCCGCTGTCTAGAACGGGGGGAAGAAGTCTGCAGCCTGAATGAACACGCGGGAAAAGCCAAGGACAAAGAGGAGTGAACTCCTTTTAAAACCCAGGCTGCCCGGCCCACGGGGGGCTCCCTCCTGCCCTGCGGAGTGGTCCAGCAGTGAATCGGGGCTAGATGGGAGGGGGGTTTCTGGGGCTGAAACCAATAATTGAGGGGGAATATCGTAACTGGCAGCGAATGTTCTCGAAAATGGGTGTGACCTGGCACAGACAGAGAGAAGCTGGGGCTGGGTTTCAGTTATGAACATGGAAAGACCAAGAAAGCTTTTGGGAGCGACCATTATGAGGGACTGAACAGGGGTGAACAAGGGAACAAACCATTGTAACATTTTGAATACATTTCTAAACAGTTAAAACTGTCTAACCCCATTGCCACAAACTCCAGTGCCTGGAGCACCTTCTGCACCTTCTCCTCCACTGACCTTTGTCTGCAGAGTTGTTCCATGAAGGAAGCTTCTGGCAGCTTTCCACAGAAGCCATTCCTGTAACCCCTCCAACTACAAAAGCTTGGCCACGCAAACCCAATACACCAACCATTTCCACCTCTGAAATATCAGGTAGATTTTCTTTTTTGAGTAGGAATTTTAAAACACTGACCTTTAGGACTGTTTCAATACTTGTATTATCAGAATTCCCCTTTCACTACAGAAAGATGAATGGTTCAGCCGGTTGGACTCTGAGCTGCAGTTCAGAAGATCCCAGAATGAAATCCCCAAGAAATCCCCAAGTTATCACCCATTATTCAGTGAGACCTTACACACGTCACTAAGGGAATAAAGGTCTAGAAAGATGTAGACAACAGATACCTGCACCTCTGACTCCAGGCTATAAGACAGGTTAAATACCTCAAGAAATATTAAAAGTTCAGGAGTATCCAAAACCTATCTGGTAAAAAACGGAAAAAATAAAGGAGCACAGCTCACAATCCTATTTAAGCAGTGAATTAATCAACCCTGCTCCCATCCGTACAATCTCCTCTATTTTAGAAGAATAATGCCTTTTGCAATCTTTTTATTGAGTAAACTTTGGTTAGTTTTCTCAGAGTTAATTTTCTGAGAGACTTAGTATATGTAAGTGCTAAGGAAAAATTAAGTACTCACGGTGCTCTCTTCACATTATCAGTCATGCAGGAAATATTTTTGAAACATAAGGGTCAGCCCCTAGGCATTGAATTGGGTACAAAGACAGGAGGTTTAGGAGCCATTGTGCATAAGTAACATCAGTAGAACCTGCAAGGAGGATACAGAGATTACTCCTTGATGGGCAAGGTGCAGCAGATTGCTTTGCAGGAAGCAATGGCTGCCTGCCTTTCCTGTGCACCTACGTGCAATGGAACAGGAATAAGCACTTTCATTCTGTTCTCTTCTGCCTCATGGGGCACAAAGGAAGAACTGTCAAATCGCAAGTTTTATCACAGCAGTGTGACATCATTTTCCCTCTGAAGCATCAAAAAACCCATAGTAATAGCAAAAACCTCGAGAACAGAATTAAACAAAACAAAATTACAAAAAAGGACTCCTTTTTCTTCTGAGAGAGAAAAACTAAATACAAAAGATACAGCTACAATAGTTCATGTTAGGAAGCTTGTTGTAAGAACAGGTGCAGCATTTCAGACAGAGTATTTGGAATCAATTTCATTCTTTCCACCCCCCTCCTTCAGGGGAAGGAGGCCCAAAAAATAACGCCTCTGTAGTTTTTCTGTGTAGTTCTAGAGAAGGCCAATATTCATACTTTTTTTTTTTCCCTTTAGATAGAGAGAAAAATATTACAGAAATGTGGATTTAAAACCTAAAGCCATTAGTGACATTAATTAAAACATTTACCCTTGGTGAGATATATCTGGTGTTACAGGACAAAATTAAAATTATTAAAGAACATTTCAGGAACATGTCAACTGTATTTCTGCAGCCTCATCTACAGGATGCTCTGCAATCACCTTATTCATGTGTTTACTGATTTCTCATCGTTACTAGCTAAAAAAGTCTGAGCACCTTCTGTTCATTTTACATTTATTCATAGCAGATTCACTGTTTTCCTGATACGAATGTTTTCAGCAGTTTATAAAAAGCCAGGGCAGCCATTCAGTTAAAGAATTACAGTCCCTTTTCTTAAACTGAATAACCAGTGCTCAAATCTCCTAAACATATGGGGACCAGACAGTGAGCTCAGAGGCACTAAATAATGAGTTGTTGTGCATCCTCTATCTCCCAGGATCACTCTGAAAATCAAAAATTGTCATAGTTCTGTACAGCTGAACTCCTCATCCAGGACACCACTGAGGACAGCAGCACTGTCTGGTTTTGCACCAATCAAGACATACTCAGCATTTGCACCACTTTTATCATGCTTTTGGTTTTAGCTAGATTTAAGGATTAGCCCTGCTAATATTTTTGTCATATTGTTTTATTATTGTCATATAATTGTCATATTATTGTCATATTTTTGACAATTTCCTTAAATTGTTTAGCTTTATACAGTTTACAACCAGTTTATGACTAGCATCACTGGAGGCAGAACCAAATTCTTGACCTGGACAACACTGAAGTGCAGAGGATTTGTAACTCAGCAGTTATGAAGGCACTCTGAAATCCAGATGGCAGCATTTTGTAGTGCCACTTATGGTGTGAGGTTGCAGAGACTAGGTGGCTGAGAGTTTCAGAAACATTGACATTAAATAAACAAAACTGCTTAGGAAAATGAACAGAAATAAATTTTGATGAAGTCTGTTTTGACATTTGTTAAGGCAAATTCTTGGGTCCCAGTGGGAAAGCAGAAACAAGGAAATATGTATCCTTGAACCTGAAGTACCAGGCCTTTGCCTCAGGACTACATTCCAATTTCAAGGGTTGTTTGCCTGGTTTTGAGACCCTTCCAACTCAGAATATTTGTGATCCTGTGTGTGAATTTGTTGCATTTCACAGCGTATTTTATAAAAACATCATTAATTAGTCTTAGGAAAATAGCTCTACAATACAGTATCCATATAGAATATTGCAGTACTCCTTTCAAGTTTTTCTTTAAGGCTATAAGAATTTGAAATGCTTTTATTTAAAGGAAAAAATATTCAGAAGTAAAACTTCTCTAGGACTGCAGCTTTACCTCTAGGACTGCAGCTTGAACAAAAGCAAATAAACCACATAGATACCACAAGAATTAATAAAAAGACCATCATATACCTCCTTTCATTCCATCTAACATTCCCCAGAGATGGGGAATTCTCCACCCTTTCCCCCCCATGAACAAGACCAGCAGATAAAAGCAACATCATCTGAATAAGATCCCAACCACCCAATTGAGGAGAAACAAGGGGTTATGGGGAGAGAAAACCTTTTTCTTATTGTCATCTTCTCATCTGAGTGGTATTTACATTTAATACTGTGACTCTTGCCATATGAAAGACATTACCATATTCCCTTTCAGGCTGAGGGCAGGGTATTCAAACTAAAGCCCCATCCCAGAGCAATTAAAGCACACATACCTGGCACAAAGAATAAAACAGATTGCAGGGGAATATGAGGCCTTAGTGAGGACTCAGTACGATTGGCATAAAACAGCAGAAGTGTGCCATAATTTCTATTAATCAGGCTAAAAACTACTGATTTCTCTATGTTGTTAATTTTTGTTCTAAAATTCCATATTCGTGAAATTTGAGTAACTAGAACATGAACCCACAATACCTTTGTATATTGGAAGTAGCAAAACATCTCTATTTACTTTAAAGATTTTTTCACCTCTTAGGCACACATCAAGCCTAGCCATGTAGATCAATAAACCTATTTTTCTTCAGTCTTTAAAGCAATGATGTAAGTACAGAAAATATAGCTTTTTTTCGTCATTTAAAATTACAAAGATATATAAGGATCACATTTGTCTTTGCTTTAAGAATACAGAAATCATACTAACACAGACTTCCTGACAATTTCAACTTATCTAGGGATTTAGTGAATGAGTAATTCAAGTACAAAAACATGTTGTATTTGAATTAAAGTATGTTGTTTTGAAGAACAGTGAAAGTAAATAAGGTGAATACAATAAAAAAAGAGGTGGCTGGACACAGCATTAAGTATTGCAGCTAGCCCATAAGTTTATTTACAGTGGATTTCTAAAAGAAAATTAGAAAAAGTTGATTGGAATATAACAAATTAAAAAGCATTGTAGCAGCCACATGTAAAACAGAACACGTGTTAAAGAAATTAAAATAGAAATAGCTTCTTATTAATCTCAACATTTACAATATTTACACCTGTGAATTAATACTAATCTTAGTCCACTGCATCTGTTGATGCTGCTTGATGTGCCTGGGTAGTTAAAACCTAAAGGAAGTGACATGCAGAGATCTCAATAGCAAATGTTGCTTTAAAGCATTTCAATGGAGATGAAACAAACAACCAAAGAAATCCAGCAGCTTTCCCTGAGTTTCTTTATGTCTTTGGCTTTTTTTTTTTTCCTTTGGTAAAACTAACCACAAATTATTTTGAAAAATAATCATTTTCTCCCTCATTTTCTTGGGCACAGATGCCTGACTTATTCACTTTCTATTGTCTGTCAAAACACATACAAAACACACATTTAAATATTAGACAAAGCAGACACAGTTTTCACAAAGGAAGATCAATGAGGGTCTCATATGTCCTACAGTTCACCCTCAAGACAGGCATTGGTAACTCCAGCAATCTCTACAAAAGCATGAGCTCAACTACTTAATTACTTCATTATAAGTAACCAGTTTAAGCCCAAAATTTCAACATATTTTATTCATCTTCATGTTTTGTCCAAAAGCCACATTAAGTAGGGAAGAGAGGCTTTCCGAGGATCATATAAAGGACTCTGATCCAAGACTGGCTCATGGAGGGAAGAAGAAAAGTCCATAGTAAGTTGCTAAATTTGTGCTTCCAGGAGAGAAAGCAAAGTGAAAGTACAAGAGTAGTTTGAGAGGGAAGACTTGTAAAGACAAGTCTTCATCCTGAGACCATAGCAGGAGCTTTGGGATAGATGTCAGGAATTAAGAGTTTACAAAAAAAGGGAAGAACCAAAATTCAGCATCAGTTTGGGAGTCTGAGATTAAGGTCAAAGATGACAGCCTTGTCAGCAAATACTTAACAGCAGAAATTAGTGAAAGGCATAGTTTGTAAGCTCCAAGAGAATAGTTCCATTTAGCCATTTATTATACTTAGGAAGGCATCTGAATTTTCAAAAACCCTAAGAAACAGTGAGCAGGTACATAACCCTTAATTAAATAACTTCACTTCCATGTACAAGCCCACACATGGAACAAAGGCTGAAACGTGGCTGGAGTGACTTGTACAGTGGTCTGACCATGAACCATTTGTCCACAGCCTAATCCACAGTGTCAGCCTGTCAGCAGCTTGTGTGTCACTATCATCACTTTCTGCAGCACTGCCGGCGGCAAGAGCTCCTGCTAACACGGAGACTTCTCTGCAAGGGCCACAATGTTTTGCTGGCAATGTTTTGCTGTGTTGGATGGCACTGGAGAGGATATGCTTTTGCAAGCAAAGCATGATTCCCATTCAACCCTAAGGGTAGATTCAAACTTAGTCCAAATACACTTACAGCTGTGTTTGCTCTTTCAGCTGAAATTTTGGAATTTTCACCAACCTTTAAGAAAAAAAAACATCAGGCAACCTGACAACATCAGGACTAGGACTTGTTTTTTTTCCCTACATTAATCAGGAAATGATTAATATAATTTATTAATACAGAAGTAGAGAATTGCGATGTTGGTTCAATTCATTTGTCATTAGATTAAAGTGTCAAAATTTTATTATTGTTTTCTATTCACTTCTTTAAAAGCAGAAGTTAAATGCAGGATCCCTTTAACAAAGTTAGAGTATGAATCACTGGAAGATTGTGGATGAAGTAGCATTAAGACATATTGCTTTGCTTGTAATGTCTCCTGCCTATGAATGATCTTGTTACTCTGTGAGGAATTTTAATGGCCTTTAGTTTTAGAAAACACTGGTATTCAAATACTGGACCTCTTAAAAGTAATTCAAGTAGTCCCAGAAAAAAAAAAAAAAAAAAAAAAAAAAAAAAAAAAAAAAAAAAAAAAACTGAAGGCAGGTTAAATCTCCAGTACTTAAAAAAACGCTTTTAAAAAAAAAAGTCCTGTTAAACTCAGATGGGTTTTCTTCCTCTATCTCTCTATATAACCTTACAAAAATATATCTTTTGGCTTAGAGTCTGGGTGTTTGTTGGAAAAAGGAGTGTGAGATGAGGAATTAAGAGAAAAAAAAATTGTACACTCTCAAGATTTGTTTAATACAGGAACAATTTCATTGATTTTCAGCTCAATTTGTTTTGGTTTTGTTTTGCTTTCTACAGAGAAAGACTGATAGGTTTTAATATAGTTCAATTTCAAGAGCTAGAGATGTGACATTTCCCAGTTCTGACCCCATGCTCTGCAACAGTTCCTGGGGCCAGGTGTTTAGAGTGAACCTATTACTGTTCAAATTGGAGTATATTTTACCATGAAGTAAGCTTAGCATTGAGAAAATATGAGAATCAAAAAGAAAACACATTACGAATGTGTGTTCAAGCAAGAGAATGAATGATTCAGTACTGAAAACAGCATGTTTAGCATTACACAGCCAAATTCTTAGTTCAAAATATATTGGTTACCAGTCACATCAGTACTAAAATAGAAATAGTAATTTTTTAAAGTACTTTTTCCATTATTTTATTCCAAGAGTATTTTAAATTATCAATACTTAAAAAAATAGCATAACTAAAAAAACCCACTTTTTTTTTGGTCTTTTGATTAATCAAGCCCTGTATATTAACACTGAAGACATAAGTATTTCCATAATACATGCACTTACTGATGAATCTTTTTCCATATTTATTAGGTTATTGTAAGTTATTATTGTAATACTATACACAAACCTGCAATACTATACACAAATATACACTGTAATACTATACACAAAGTATACACTGTAATACTATACACAAACCTGCAGTTGCTTTTGAGCAATCTTTCCTGGAGTTTTCCTTTTTCCCATTTTAATTGCTATTCACTGTAGCTGCTATATACATTAAATAAAAATCTTACCATTAAAGGAATAATAACTTTTCACATGACTTATATAATTCATAGATATTAAAGTATGTATCTACAGATTATTATATAACTTGCATTGTTGCTTGCATTAGTGACAAAATGTGATGTTTCCTGAGGATCTCTGAGCTATGAACAAAGTCTGCTGTAGAGACTAGCTATGCTAACCTGACAGACAAAAATATTCTGGACATTTGTATGTTAGTTTAATACTTATTGAAATTCACTGAAAATCTTCTACCTGTATAAACCTGTTATGTTGAAATCCAATCATATATATTCGACAAAACCCACGGATGTATAGCAGGGGAGGAAGTACGATAAGGTATTTATTTACACATCACGATTCTTCAGTATTATTGAATCGCATTTCTCCCAGGGAAGGTTACACAGAGCTGAGTGAACACGCAACATTAAACATCCCCAAATTACTGTCCCCCCCTTAGAATTCAATGCGGATGAAAGGGCAACATTTCCCCTGGGTTTCGACAGCAGAGGGAAACCCCGTCTGACGGCGCTGGCTTTGGAAAACACAGCGTTAGACGATTCCTTCCGTGGGGCAGCAGCCGCACATCCCGGCGGGAGCGGCGCTCCCCGGCCGCCGCTCTGGAAATCCTGGAGCGCCGCCTGCCGCTGGCGCGGCCGCAACCGAGCTTCAGCTGCTGAACAGCGTCTCGCACGGACAGGGATTTCCTCCCGCTCTTTTCGCTGCCATCGAGAGATAAGTAAATAGATTTAAATCGCATCAGTCACTAAGAGCACATGCTGAGGCAGCATCGTTCTACAAGACAAGGTTTTAGGGGTTTTTTTTTTAATAATGTCGTAGCTCAAACAAAAAATTTTAAGGAAAAATACACTCTTCCACATGATAACGCACATGGAAGTGGAAGGCACAAATGAAGCCTAGGGACTGAGGAAGGTAAATCAAGGACTGAGACTGGAAACATCATAGAAACATGGTTTGGCTCGGGAGAGACCTTAAAGACCATCCAGTTCCAATCCCCCTGCCATGGGCAGGGACACCTTCCACTAGACCAGCTTGTTCAAAATCTCATCCAGCCTGGCCTCAAACACTCCCAGCGATGGGGAATCCACAGCTTTGCAGGGCAACCTGTTCCAGTGCCTCAACACCCTCACAGTAAAGATTTCCTCCCAATATCTGATCCAAACCTGCCCTCTTTTAGTTTATAGTCACCACCCCTTGTCCGTTTATTCCATGCTCTTGTAAAGAGTCCTTCTCCAGCCCTTGTAGGCCCCCTTTAAGTGTGGGAGGCTGCTCTAAGGTCTCCCTGGAGCCTTCTCTTCTCTGCATTGAACAGCCCCAAAGATCCATCAAGCTCATGTGCTTAATTTAAAGAGATTCTAAATCTCCTCTTAGTCTTTGAATAGTGAGAAAAATACATGAGAAACTCAACTTCCATGGAACTGCACATCTTTCCTTCTGTTTAATGTGAAGGAACCTTTAGAAAAGTTGGTGCTTCAATAGATTGCCTGCAGTTAAGGAGAGGGACACGGGGATCTTGTGCTTAATATCACCAATGATCCTATCTCACAAATACATATCTCAATTACCATAATATTTATGTTTAAAGTTAAATATATTATTAAATTCTGGGTAAAACCATTTTGTATGACTCACCATTCCAGAATACCATTGCTAACCTGGAATCCTGGAATTAAAGACGCGAATGACATCTAGAAATTCAAACAAATTGGTTGCTTGTCAGAAATGCAGTGGTTGCAGCTCTCAATTCTGACAGGAAAATGGATTTGAAGCAATACAACATATCCTCCCACTTGTATGAAACACTACAAAATATTTAGGCAAGTATATTTTCTACATCATCCCAACAGCAGTCACTCAATAAAGTGATAATTATCAATATTCCTACAGTTTCCAAGGAAATTAAAGAGAATAATAAAGTACCGTACTTCTATTGCATGACTAACAACTTAGGGAAGAATGGTGATTTATTATTATATTTATAGAGTCATTCAAAATAAAGAATCAGGAACACACTGTACTGGCACACTGCTGTCATACAATCCAATAGACGACATTCCTCTCAATGTTTAAAAACATCTTTTGATACTGTAGAACAACTTCCACTCTACAGACAGCAACAATATGTTTTTCTCTCAAACCCCTTGCTATATTTCAAGAAAGGTTCAATGTCCTTTCAGGAATTTCCCTTTAGGGAATGACAGCTTTCTTCCACGTAGACTCTTTGGCAGAAATTGATAGAGTTGACTGAAAAGTCTTTTGTTCTTCTTATAAAAAAAAAAGAAAGAAAAAAGAAAAAAAGAAAAAAAATCAAACAAGCAAATTCCTTTACAATTTCTCAATATTTTCCTATTTTTTTTTCTTTTTGTTTCTTTCTACCTGTTCAGTGGAAAAAAATTAAAAGGAGACACTCTTTCCCCCTAAATTCTTTTTGATTGGTTGGTTTGGTTTTGTATTTAAGAAGGAATTAACCCACAAAAACTGTGCAACAGCATATAAAACATTAATTTCTTTTCCTTTCATTCCAAACAGAGTCAGTTTTCCCCACCAATTCTGTTAACTGTTAACTGGAGGGAGAATTGGACATGACACTTGACATCTTTCAAGCCCCAGGGCCAGAAAATCTTCAATTCATGCAAAGCTTTTTCCAGGATAGCAATCTGCTTCCCTAATTCTCCAGTGAAGCAGCAGTGGAAAGGGAAGCACTCATCACTCATCTGAACCATGCCTAGTTTTACGAACAAATGTTTTTTATGCAGAATTTTATTGAGTAATCTCTCAGTTCTTTTTGTTCTCAAATAATAAGACCAGTAATCATGACACTGGAACATTGTTAGCACATCTCTGACCACCTGCAAACACTATTAGGCTGTGCGTTCCAGCTATGTCAATCTCACAAGCCCAAAGTAAATTGTCTGAACAGAAAAGCTGACAAACACAATAAATGGTGGGAAATGAAGCAAAAAATGAGTCAGTAACAAAGTACAAGCACTTTCTGTGACAACGTACTTAGGCTACTGATATTGTTTCCAGCAATACAAAATAACAAAACAACAACAAACCCAACCCAAACAAACAATTTTAAGAACAACAGCTATTATTCAAATGATAAATACATGGCATGATATCTAAGCTTGTGGTCTCAATCTCTGTTACTGGCATTAGGATTCATGTCAAAGCAACTTGAGAGGTGAACTGTGTCCTCTCTTAAGCAAGGATGTATTAATCATTGATGATGGTGGTTTAATAAGGGTTTACTGATGGTTTAACAAGGCTTGACTTAGCCACCTGTGTGATTAAATTAGAAAAGAAAACCAGATCTGTGACAGACAATTATATGGCTGCATGTACACAGAAACAATTACCTACTGTCTTCAGTAGACAGCTGCACAGCTACAAATGCATTTAGCACTTCTCAAAAAAATGGTAATATAAGTGTTTCCCCATGTATAGAATAAGGACAAAAGAAGACTTGAAAAAAAAATAAAACCAAAACAAACCAAACAAAACCCCCTCCAATCCTACATCCCTATTCATCATGTTACTATATTCACTGCAATTTAAGCCCAGTTCAAATGAGGTAATTAATCACCAGCTTGTTTTTTCCCTCAGAAATTCTTTGTAATACTTTCTATTCTAAAGTTGGTGCAAATAAGGACTTCAAAAGACATTCTTATTGAAACATCAGAAGTCTGGAATCCATTTACATTTGGCTTTCAGCAGGACTGTCCTTTGAGCGAAACACTGTACAAGTGATATTTTGTTATTGATATAAATCCACTGGAATAAGACCAAGAAATACAGATATAGCATAAGTCTACATTCCCACTGCAAGTGGACAACAAGAGAGTACTTATTAAAGCAAAGCCATTTAATTTTAGGTTTCATCTTCCATCCTACACCTCCAAAGCCCTTTATGAAAGAAAACACGTAGACTGTCCAGGTGTATAAAGTGAACCAAATTCTGTTCTCGAAGCAACATGCAACCTGGAATCAAATCCACTTGACTCAGTACATAGGGGCAAAGCAGGTCATGGGGAACTGTGTTTGCAGTAAGCATACAACAATATATTACATGGCTGCTGCCCTCAGCAATGACTTCTGACTCAGTACGAAATCATTGCACACCTTTGAAACTGCCCTGCTTCCATGTTTGAAATACAGTAGTTATTCCTAATACTGTTACTAAGGGAAATCAACTGACAGTGCAGAGAAAGCTCCTGTCTGCCACTTTTAAATCCATGTTCACCGTACCTCAGAAAATCTGTTGCAGAATCAGAAATATCTCAGAAAAAGATAAACTGTCAAAAGAAGACTTAGGAATAATTTTTATGCAGGCAACAGGTAAGCAAGCAGTCCCCAGTCCAGACTTAGGAAGGATGTTTCAAAGGTCTATAAATGTCTGTATCACTAACAGCATTTGGAAATTGATTTGTTTGTTGTTTCTTCAAATAGACTGATCTTACATCATATTAAGACCTTAGAAAGGAGCTTCAAAATAAGCAGAGCTAAGTTTTCTATTCAATGTATTGCTAAAACTATGGAAATCCATGACAAAAGATGTTGCAGAAGGTAGAGCATCCCAAAGTTTTAAGGTTGCACTGGGGAAGGTCATGAAGAGAAATGTGTTTAAGATCATTGAATGTTAAGAATGCATCTCAGAAAAGTTCATCCTTCCTTTCAACCATTTGAGGCTCAAGTAGTTGGAGCACTGTGAGACTGCTTGGAACAAACATTAAAACATTTTCTCTGATGGGTTACTTCTCCATAAACATGTTTTTGACTACTGACAGTTTGCACACTGGGCTAGACAGAACCCCCGGGATGCCCTTTGCAGATACTCTCTGCATTCTCATGTTATATTTATTGCTCAGAAGCAAAAAGCTCTGAATTTTGTCATGCACTGGGGAACACACTTTTAGTAAAGCAGTCATTTGGGATTGTGTATGTCTGTTTTTAAAATCTGTTGAAAACTACTTTCATTAAAAAAATCACCGTGATTAACTGGTACAATTTGAAAACCCTTCGCTCTTATTTCAGTCCTTTGTTCCAACCCAGATTCAAAGAAATACTTGACAGTTTCTAGAATCCGCAGAAAATGTCAAAGCTTATAGGAAAGCTATTTCTCAAAGTACATGTTCTTAAGCTCCTCTGTCTACTTTTGATGTGATTGTGTGGTAGAACCTTATCTAGTGAATATACAACACACAGGATTTTTTTTATTTTTTTTAGGATACAGAACATATGACCCTTATTACTAGAGGAAGAGAGCCTTCCCAAAAGCCACAACTAAAACCTGTCAGTGGTATTCAGGTCCTCTTTTCTTTCAAATTAAGTCTTAGTTTTGTTATTTTCATCTACATCTAGGCCCTGGAATGAGAAGTCAGCTTTGAAAAAATGCAGAGTACAGCAGGTTTACTCTTTAGTTTTATTACAGAATTTAACACTTCATCTCAATCTCAGAACACAGCTGCACTTACCTGTGTCCCCAGGAATATAAATTTTCACATTTGGAACTAAGAATGTGGACCCAGGATGCCCAAGTTCTCTGCATCCTCCAGGGCTCAGAGAAGTCACACACATCTGGCAGAAATCAGCAAGCACCTGTCTTAGGAAATCAGAGCACAGTGCGACTGTTTAACCTACCTTTCTCCTTGAAGATTAGTCCTGATTAAAAATTCCAAAATCTTTCCTACAGATTTGCATAATCTATGATGACATCTTCAAAATTAGCAGGGTATTAAAGAGTAGTAAAGAAATAAAGATCCTATAAGAACTACTCAACCATGGTAGCATTTAGTGTTTCTCTGGCATGCCTAAACCCGTACCTAGCTGCTAGAAAACCACTCTGGCCATCCAGCAAGGTGAAGCCATGCAGGCAGATGGTGCTCCATGACAGACTGTCAAATGCAAATAACTAGAGTCCAAAGAAATGCATCTTAATGGCAAACATCAACTAATTAGGCTGTGTAAGTCATTCCAAAAACATCATACCTGCTCCCATCTGTTGGCAACACAAAGACTTTAATCATCTTTCTAGGCACTTTTCCCCAGCACCTTTTCTGCTTAGGCACCCATTTGAAGTACTCTTCTTAGTATAAAAGATTATTAACATTCCATTTAGCACACAAATAATTATATACAGCTGTTTAGAAACCAAATCAAATAAACAAACAAAACTGGCCATTCACTTCAAGGAATAAGTATCAAGGATCAGGAAATTTACTTGATCAGATAAATCACTGAAAACCAACAGTTTCCGATGTACAGAACAAAAACACTAAACCTGTTTAAGACAGATATAGTAATGTTATCTAGTAATAATATCGAGGAAAGGCCTACATTTATTTGTACATACATTTCTATGAAAGACAGTGGGACAGATCTTCCAGCATCTCAAACAAAAGTCATTGCACAGATGTTTTTTTTCCGTTAGAGAACTGAAATAATAACAGTAATAATAACAGAATCATCTAGTCCAACATCTGCTTTACTTAGCCCAAGTCACTGTCAAGTAAGTCATACTAGCTGTGTACATTCATATTCACAATCTTATATATGCTAATATTCACATTCTAAAGATAAAGAGCTCAAAATACAGAATGAATGAAAAAAGATTTTGCACATTCAAATCTTCAACCTTATCTTTTAGGTCTTAGTCTTTAGGTCCTGAAAGTCAACTTCCCTGTCATGGCTTTTGGGGAGTAGCAAACACTGGTCTCTATCTCTGTATGTAGGAAGTTTTGGTAAAACTACAACAGGTAAAACCCTGCTCTGCTCCTGGAAACCAATACATCTGCTCTAAGGTGAACTTTGTTCATTTGAGAGAACCAGTTAAAAATGCATCATTATTAAATACATTATTCTTTGGAATACTCATTACAGTGAAACAGAGATTAATGGAAAAATAATGCACAAATATCTGAATGTGCTGTATCTTTTATCTAGTGTCTAGTTTTATGAAAATTCCATTAAGAAAACTTGTCACAAAATGTCTAGAACTCACTGATTTTTGACAAAATATTTACAATTTACTTTATACGATTTTTTTTGCTACAATTTTATTTATACTTACTACAATTTATTTTAGCTACAATTTGCTGTTTATTAGTTTTGTCCACCATCTCAGTCAACATGTGATTTTTTAATATAACTGTTAACAGAATAAATTGCCTCAAGCACTAAATCTATACATTTACTCTTAGAACACATGGCTTTTGAGTTGTTTTCACATCTCTTCCCAAAAACTCTACCTTGGATACGGCCCCTGGGTTAGTGCAAGGTAGTGTGTCATCCTGGTTGCACCAGCACCATACCTAGAATCACACTGAAATCTAGAAGAAAGCAAACCTTAGATTTTCTGTAATTTGGAATATATCAAGTGACCCACAAAAATTAGAGAACACAACTTGCAGATTTAAGGCCTAAAAACATATCATGATATTCACATATTGGGAAGTCAAACAGACATGAAACACAAAAATCTGCACCAAAGCTCTGTGTACGCAAAGTGTTTAACAAAAGGAAGCAAAAGAACTGGGGAACTCCTGACAACTCGCTGTCCCTGTCACAGTGATTAAATCTTTCAGGGGCTTCCTAATGAGTGTCGTGATGAAAAATAAGCACCTACAAGCAGAATTTACAGGTCTTTTCAGTAATTTATCTTTTAAAGCTTCAGAGGAGTAATTTCAAACCCAAACCTGAAAGAAAATCTTTACTCTGTGGTTAAAAATATACACACAAAAAACTAAACCATGATTTATCAGTCTTTATTCAGAACTTATTTAGCAGACTGACCAAGAACAACATTAAATCCATTTCATTGACAAAGGAAAAGATTCTGCTGAAAGTAAAGGAGTGCAACTGAGTATCTTCATGGTAGATTTAAAAAAAATAGGGTTCACAGAATTTCAAGCTGCTGAACAAACACAACAAATCTCATATATATATACATATATATACATAAATACACACACATACACAGATCCAGTAATTTTTTTTTCATTTTCCCCTGACACGAGTTTGAGTATTTCATCTAAAATTTTCTATTGAAGAGGAAAAATATTTTGTTTTTTCTAAAGTAATTCTCTCCAGTGCTTTTGAAAGTTCACTGCCACAAAGGTAAAGGATTCTTCCTTCCCTCATAATAAGAGCAGAAAAGAAGCTTTGGAGGCTTTCACTGAAGGTGGTAAAATTATAACATTATAAATTCAGTTGTAATCAGCTGTACATTATCTTTCTGTCATGATTCCACTTGGGACAGTCAGTCTGCTTCCTGCACACTTCTGAGTGCATGCAGAGAGTTCCAGAAGGATGGGGAGCAACAGTGCAGAATATTCACTCACAGCAGGAAAGAAGTTGCCTTCATCAAGCAGCATTTCCACCATCTGCTCCTTGGAGATACCATAAAGCAAATTCTTTCTATTTGATGTAAGACACCTACCATTAATGTTACAAAAATAACGTACAAAAGGGTCTGGCTTGCAGATTTCATATAACAAGCTAGTTAAATGTAGATAACCAGCTCCTAGAACACAGGCAAAAGAGGAATCTTAACAAACAAAAGTGGAGTAGGAAGTAAAATGTTAAGCTGGCATTACATGTGCATTTCTAGTATTTAACATAACAGAACCTTTACTTTCATTGTAAAACTCCATAATGCTTTTGGCTGGCAACATTCTCCAAATCTTATTAAGGTATTTAAAGCACCAATAGGTGACAAAGTAACATCCTTCTTGAAATCCTGTATGTTAAGATGACATTGGGCAAGGATCTTTCTTTTGAATTTGAAAGTCTGGAAGTAATATTTCTCATTGTTAATAGTGAGCAATTTCCATCTGTTTTACACCAAAGTTCCATACTGTAGTAGAAGAATGAACATTCTAACTCATAGTTGCAGGTTTTTGTATTATTTTCTTTCCATTGTTTATTGTTATTGGAGTTTCTATATATTCATTGAGATTTGCATAACAATCTTTAAGTGTTTTCCATTAATGACTCTCCCTCTTCTCAAGAAACCACACTGGTCACAAATGAACAGCTGGCTCTCTGAAAGCCCTCACAAACTTTTCTGACTACTCAGTAATGTAATGTTTATTGCATAAACACCTCTCAATAGCCATCCTTTTTTCTTCATTGTGAAAGCTAAATACTATTAAGTAATAGCATAGCATTTGCATAGCTTGCATAAAGAATAGGAGCCCTCTGCCATAAATTGGACATTCATTTCTGGCACTTCTTAACCTGTAGGTTTTTATGGAGTCTATTTCATGGCAACACTTTAGATCCCACACCTACTGCTATGTACCTCCCTTACTATTTTACTGTAAAGTACTTTCTCACATGAACTTTCAAACATTTCAAATACTTTGCCACAATCAGATCTCTGTTGACAAGAATTATGGAACATAAGAAGAAAGGGAAAATGTCATGATATGATAATAATCTTTGAGAGGCCTTGAATATCTGAAACATTTATCTTTAGTACTTTCAAAAGTGTCTTTCAATTTATAAGAGAAAAAAATAAATTTAAGAAATGCAGAATGGGATATAAGATATTTGTAAATATTTGTATTACATTTACAAGCATAGATACCGGTTCCTACCAAATGCAATGATTCATATATATGTGGTGAACCCACTACTCAGAAAGACAATACACATATAAATATTTATTGTTTATTATTTATTCAGCATCAGAATTATGGCTAATGTTAAATAAAAGCAGAGCCCAGAGACTAGAATCAGAGACTAGAATTTTATGCCTGATTCATGTATCTTATTCAGTATATTCCACATACTTTCTTCACAATCACAAAGCTCTTTTATCTCATGTTTTGTACACACTTGCTTCCATATTTCTTCAAACCTTTCATTGGCAGCATTCATGCCCATATTGTGGAGGACTTGTTTAATCTACAAAAATAATACAAAATAATGCAATTCATGTAATTCTAGTCAGCACTTTGTTAAACTCGAGACTGTCTGGCTTTGACATATTTAGCAATCTCTATTTGCCAAAGAATATTTTCCCACTCTTAAATTCTACAGACCTGAATCCTTAATGAAAGAAGTCCCAATTTAAGTAAATCTGAATCTTATTGCAAAGAAAGCTGTACAAAATTGTCTATAATTAATACAGTAATGTTCATGCACTACTTCAACACTGGGAAAAAATCAAATACAGAAGACTCACGAAAAAGTAAATGTTTTTTAAAAGCCCTAAGTAAAGTTCCATGTATCCACTCTTTGCTGTATGCAGTTACCAACTAAATCAGACTATATTATTATCTGCATTTCACAGCAAGAGTACTATACACAGGGTCATCAGCTGGTAGAGATAAGTGGGTGAAA
>WBNO01028218.1:0-25686 GCA_013400575.1 Peucedramus taeniatus
GGTCGGGCGGATAAAGCTGCTCCGCGTGTGCGTCCCGGGGGAAGCGCTGCGAAGAGGTTGGGCTCGGGTGCGTGCGTGTTTCCTGCCTAGCATGGAGGTGTTCCCGTCTCCCCTGGAGTCCGCCAAGTTCATAGCCGCGAACAGCAAAGATGTCTCCGTGGACGAGGAGGGAGCACGGCGGGTGGCGGAGAGCCTGTTCGACAAAGCCTCGGCGGCGGAGTTTGGGCTGGCGGGGGGGAAAAGCCTCCACGAGCTGAACCCCCGGACCGCCGACAAGGCGGCTGTAGACTGGGTATTCTTGGTGGACACCCTCAACTTCTCCTTCTGGTCCGAGCAGGAGGATCGCAAGTACCTTGTGAAGTACAAGGATAAAACCTACAGCGGCTTCTGGTCGCTGTGCGCCGCCGTCAACAGGGCCCTGGACGACGGTCAGTGAGCGCCGGGGAAGCGGGGCCGGGCCGTGGCTGCGGGCGAGGGGCGTCGGAAGCCGAGCGTCGTGTATTAAATGATGGCGACGCCTCGGAACTGGGACACGCTCTTGGGAACTGCTGCTCGCTGTGTCAGTAGTTCTGTATGCAGGCGTCCCGTAGAGCTTGGGGAAGGGAACTGGAAGTGCTTTCAAAATACCCCTGTATGGAAACTACCTAACTCTTGGCTCTATCTGGGTTATCCCTTCCGTTCAAAAGACTTCACATGTATCCTTAAGTTGCATATTCCCATGCCAAATTAAAAAATGAGGCATAAAGCGAGAATCCTCTGGACTAATCAAATACCAGAGTGTCTAAACTAAGTCTGAAAACCCATAAGTCTCTCAAACCAGTATTTTAAAGTTTCATATTGAAACCCAGTACTTTAGCACTCACTCTTTTTGCTGTTCTCAGAAAAAAAAAAAAAATCAACGGTTAGTAGGTATAGATGAAAGTTTTAATTAATTTCCTGCATAGTTATTTAGTAAATTAAGGGGGTATTAGCATTAAGATACTTTTTGTGAATGCACAATATGATTAAGATCCGTGGGAAAACAGGCCTATTCTGACTAAACTAGTTATATACTGACTGTATTTGCCAGTGCTATGTAAACATCACGCTTAAAATACGAAAACGAAACAGCTGGGGAAAATTACATAGAAAAAGTAACAACAGTTCTATGGTTGTATGTTGGAAATTTGCTGTAGAAGAAAACATTGTGTGCACTCAAATTTAGTTGTGAGCAGCTCTGTGGATGGAGTTATTGCTGAAAGCAAATGTGGGTTTAAGAGTTGATGGACTTAGATCTTCCTATAGAAGTGCTTTCCTTTAGCAGACCACTGCATTAGGTCTATATGTGTTGTGTTATGTGATAGCCTAAATTCCTTATTTTCCCTTTTCTGAAGGAATACCTATCACCAGTGCATCCTATTTTGCCACCATGACGCTTGACCAAGTTAGGCACGTATTTCGCTCTGACACAGATGTGCCTTTGCCTTTGATTGAAGAAAGACACCGGGTGCTGAACGAAAGTGGAATAGTTCTGTTAGAGAAGTTTGGAGGGTCTTTCCTCACCTGTGTTAAAATGAGTGAGAAGAGTGCTCAGAAACTGCTACATCTCGTATTGGAAAATTTTCCTTCTTACAGAGATGAAGCTGTATTTGAGGTAAGCTAATTCTAAAGCTCTGCAAAAAAATCCTACTATTTAATAACAGTAAAAGACACTTGATAGTCCACAACTAGTCAGGACAAGAGTCACTTTCTTTTTTCTCATATGCTGTCTCTTTATCAATTCACTCTAATTTATTTTGGTATACTCTGAGTTCCTGATTAGATCACACATCCTGTGTATTCCTTAAAAATGCATAGTATTTGAGATAATTCCTGCCTGAAAAAAGGGAATCCTTTTTCCGTTTTTTTTTTCGCTTCCCTTGAATTGCTGACAGCCCTCCTTCCACCATCTTCTTTTTCTTTTGCTGTAAGGCTCTCTGCAGCTAATGAAGGAAGTGAAACTCTGGTAGAATTAATGCACAGCTACTGGGACTCCACCCTCTAACGGCTGTTGATTCAACAGGCATTACTCAAATCATTACAGATTAGAAGTAACCCACATTTTTACAAATGTTGACAGTATACTGAAGTGTTTACTGAAAGAAACTGATGGGAATTAAACAGGGATCATCTGATATTTTTTGTCTCCCAGTTTTCACCTGTACAGGCATGGTTTTCATTTAGCACCTGTGACTTATGCAGCAACTCCTGTGCTCAGTTGCATGTGAAGTAGTACTCAGCTGTTACATCATTAAATCTAGAAGACTTTAGTTAATGTCAGTACAGCCTATACTACTAGTCTGTGCAGTCTTTTCAGCTTCTTGGAATACCAGTCACTGAAGCTTTGAACCTACTGCATTTATTGCCTTTCAGTAGGAGGTGTCATTTTATTTTCCTTTGTCTCCTGCTGTGAAGCAAAACATATTTACATAAAAAATCAGGTTCTTTTGAATTAATCTTTGAAGGTACTGGTTTTGTTTATTTGGGTTTATTTGGGTTTTTTTTACCATATAAAGTAATATTTTTGACAATTTATATGATCATAAAGGGAATATTTTCTAACTGATATTTTCTTATCATTATAGTGACTGTACTTATTGATGTTATAGCTTTCATGAGATGATGATGAGTGCTTTATAAAGCAAGCCTCCTTAAAAGCAGCAGCAGACTACAGAATGAAAAGCTGTTCCAAAAATGATCCCAGACTGTAAGCACTGACTTAGTAAAGCCTGTTGCATGAATATGGAAGCTTTTTTTCTGCTTTCACTAAGCAAGATATGTATTTTGAAGGGGGTGACATGGATCATATTATTTTTATGGCAGCAGGTTGAGCTCTCAGAAGTAAGACTTCTAAAGGGTTAGGAGGGAAGTGGAAAGATGGTGGAATATTCAACAGCAAACCAGTGCTTTTCAGTAACTCTCCAGAGGAGAAATATATATGATTAGAAGTTAATCTAATCCTACATTAGAATCATACTACCACAGACTGCTACAGCTGATCTTCTAGGGAAGCTTCTAAAATTAGCACAATTATTTGACTGTATGTTTTTCCAAATACATATACAAAATACTTTTAATAATGACACATGTAATCACAGAGATTGCCAGTGTTAGTTTTTCTGAAAAAGAAAATAGAAACCAAAACCAAAATCTCCAAAACATTTTTTTCTCCTTGGTGGATAATTCATATTTAGATGCTGTGCTACTTTTGATTCCCAGCAGTAGTTTAAGTCTTAGACTATATTGTACTCAAATCAGGGTTTTTGTGTTCTGACAGAGACTTAGTGGAGTCCTTTTTGATCTTCCCCTATATTGCACGTATTCATCTTTTACTTCACACCCATCACCCGGGAGGTTGTAAAATTCTCATTATCTATTCTTTGCTTTTTTTTTTTTTTTTTAATGATTGTGCTATCACATTTTGCTCTTTACCAACACAATACTCCTCCTTTCTTTTAATGTCAGCAGGTCATAATTAGATATATTCCTTAATATTAGCGCATTGTACTGCAGAGAAAATGCAAATGTTCCTGTATATGGTACTGTTTTCTGGAAAGCCAAGGTCTTACAGAAAAAAAGATAAAAGAGGTATAGTTGCTTTGCCATGTAGAAAAAAGTTCAATTTTTTGATAAATTGTACTATCTTTACTGTCTTTCACAGACAGAATCAGAGATGGGTAAGGGTTTAAGGGACCATACCATAAGTGGGTCCAACCTCCCTGCTCAAGCAGGGTCATCCCAGAGCACATGGCACAGGATTGTGTCCAGACAGTTCTTGAGTACATTCCATGAGGGAGGCTCCACAATCTCTCTAAACAGTCTGTGCCAGTGTTCGGTCATTTGTGCAGTAAAGGAGTTCTTAAGCTCTTCTAATTTGACATGTAGTATCATCCACCTAATGCTTTTCCTGCTTTCTGATAAATAGTGGGAAAATTTACTCAAAATGCCTCATAGTCTTTTTAATATTGAGATTTTTTTTATAAACTTAATATGTTCTGTGCAACATAAAAGTTAACAATTGAAGCAATGAAATTATAAATTTATTTGCTCAGTGATGAGTCCCAGACAATATTTTTCTTCCTAATTAAGCTGCAGCATGAAATGAAAAGTTCTGTTCTAATTCTGCCTTCCTCTACTCTTTTGAAATGGTGTGGTGCTAGAGACAATCAGTTCTTTACTACTGGAAAATTCCTAATGCTATGAAAGGATGACACCCTTGCTTTGGGACAGTAGGAGCTATGATAAAATTTGGTCTGTTAATTATTTACTTGTTACTATTTCTTGTGTGATGTTTAAGGTGGTGTTTTGTTATTTAAGGTACAAAATCACTTATGTTCTCTAGAAGTAAGTTTGTGCATCTATGTCAAGTATAGAATGAGGCACAGGGAAGGCAGGAGTTTTGAGGATGTTTCGGAAGTTGTTCTTTGAAATGTAATTGAACTTCTCAGTGTTTTTGGAGAATATTATTCAAGGACAAAAAATTTGCTGATCTGCTGTCAGGAATAGTTACAGCATCTTGGCAGTAAACAAAGAGGAGCATTCATTAAAGTTTTCACCTCAATTCTATTTCTTTAACAGTACAGATAAATGGGTTAACAAAATGTTTTAATTGTCTAGTACAATACATGCCTATTATGCTTCTCTTGTCAAATTAAACGCTTGTATGTACTGCAGAGTTTCTGAAAATTATTGTTGCTGGACGTTCAACTATAGTGTTTGCCAGGTGGCAACCATGAATGTGTTATGAGATCCAGGCGTGTTCTAAACAATTTTTATCTCAGTTTATTTATAAGCATTCCACATAATCCATGTTTGTAGTTTGATATTGTTTAGATTTTAAGAGTGTTGCAGTTTTATTCTGTTCTAGTTAACTAATTTTTGCTTAACAATATGATATTCTTAATGTGTTATTTGCTATATTTATTGAACAGGCACTTAAATAATTCATACATTTCTTTCTTCAGAAAAAGAAGGTGTCTTTCTACAAACGGGCACAAATACTTGTGGCTGACACGTGGAGCGTGTTAGAAGGCAAAGGAGATGGCTCTTTCGATGATATTTCCAGTCTGACAATATTTGCTGACTACAGAATTCCACAAGTTCTTGTTCACTTAAAAGCAATGAAGTATTCTGAAAAATTAATGAAGAAACTACGTGAAGGTTTGTTCTGTCCTTGCTAATACCAATTAATCTTACTGCCCAATATTGTAGGCTAAGGCTAGTTCTAAAGTGTAATACGGTCTCCGTGTAAGGGTTATGTGTCAGTTTTTTTTCCTCCAGGGATTTCTTAGGTACTGATGAGGTAACAGGAAGGAGCTTTTTCTCTAACCATGATCTTGAGTGAGATCTTAAGGTTATGTTTTTATAAAGACCCAGCTGTTTTGTGGATTAAACATTGATAAGGGAGAGATTAAAAAGACTCAAAGATAATTTGAGTTTCTGAAAAGCTGCTGTTGCAAAACCACTTTTCAGCATGAGAATAGTTACAATTTTTGAGGTTCACATAAAAGATAGAATGTCATAAATTCAAATATGATGTAAAAGCATGGGAATTCCTCTTTATTTGTACTGAACTGCTTGTTAATAAGCAAAGTAATATTATAAGCATCCATTAAAAAAATATTGCTTTAAATGAAGTTAATTGCATATGTCTAGGATCTAATATTTTAAGCATGGTTTCATCTTCCCAATACTTACTAACCATGAATTTTAGTGGATAAAAATAAGCCAATCTCTTCTGCACTGTAAAATGACTGTATTTAGATGTAGAACTGCTATTATGCAATTTCAGAAGTACTCAGGAAGATAAACAGATTAATGCAGTTGCACATGAACTTTAAAAGAATGGCCATACATGTATTTATGTCTTTATGTGTATCTCTGTAACTAAACAGACCTCACAGACATTTTATTCTTCCATGAATCCTAATGAGAACATTCCCATTTAAATAATTCCACTGTTTCTCTTTACAGTCAGTTCTTTTGGGGGGCTGTTTGTTTTTAATTTTAAAATCTTAGACTTCAGTCATCCTGGTAGAAAATATACTGTGAAGTATAATAATTATATACTAAAAAGTATACTATAACAGAAGACTATCTTTTTTGTCTCCGCAAGCAAAGAACTGATCATACAATTTGAAGTACACCCTGCTCCTAAAGCAGTTCCTTAGAGTACAGAATGTTGCTTGAATTGAATGGGAGGGAAACTTCTAAGTGCAATGTGGTAATATTAAAGTAACCATTAGAAAATGTATAGCAACACTGTTAACAGTTGCAGGGTAAGTCAGGAGACCTGGAATCCTAGAACGGAATAAATGGGAAGGGAAAAATATTGCACAAATTTTGGCAGTCCTTGGCCTTCTCTCTGTTCCATGTAAATGGATTGCTGTCTCTTGTGTTTGCAGGAACACTTTTCCAATCTGGAGACAAAGAAGAGGTAGAGATCCGTGGCTGTTCTATTTGGTGTTGTGCATTGATTTGTAAATACCTTCACGAGCTCTATCAGAAGAAGGGTCAGGACATGCAGGAAAAGATCAATGCAGTTTTACTCGATTATTATCTTTGGGATTATGCCAGGGATCACAGGGCAGACATGAAAGATATCCCGTTCCACCGAGTACGGTGTATATATTACTAAGTCCAGTCTGATAGCTCTTGTATTGCTGCCTTATCTTTTAAACTGCAGTTTTGATTTTCAGGGTGATTTGTCATGCCCTAATTGGGAACTGTTAAATCAAATGCTTCTTTTCTAATGATGTAGTAACAACGTGCCTTTTTTTTTATTTCCTCATTCCTTTATTACCTTTCTTGTAATCTTTTTAATTCCTGACTGGAATTAACAGTGTAAACTTTGCGGGCAATCCATACTAAGGTAGGGTTTATTACTCCTGCCTTGACCTTTGTATTGGTGTACCTGTGTGCACAGTCAGATATGTGTGCAGATCCTTCGGTGTACCTTGCTCCTTGGCCCCTCCCTGTTCCTGCCTGTCCCCTCTCATACCTGCACAGAGGTGGCAGGTGCTTCACAGATGCTTTACTGCTCAGAGATGGAAATGTAACCAATCGTCCAATAAACAATGCTGTGACATATGTGCCATGGGGGTGTATTAGTGTTTTTTTTACTGCCAGGGGTGAGATGGGACGCCTCAGTCCACGCAGCGAGGGGAGGTAGGAAGGGAGGGGAGGAATCACAGAATCACTTCAGTTGGTAAAGCTCTCTGAGATCATCGAGTCCGACCTGTGACCCAACACCACTGTGGCACATGAACACCACATGGCACCGAGTGAGTGCCACGTCCAGTCTTTCCTTAAACACCTCCAGGGACTGTGACTCCACCACCTGAGCAGGCAGCCTATTTCAATATTCGATCGCCCTTTCTGTGAAGAATTTTTTCCTGATGTCCAACCTGAACATTCCCTCTCACAGTTTGAGGCCTATTTCCTTTAGTACTGGCACCTGTTGCCTGTGAGAAGAGGCCACACGCCATCTTGCTGCTCCTTCCTTTCAGGCACGTGTAGAGAGAAGTAAGGTCCCCCTGAGCGTCCTCCAGGCTAAACATCCCCAGCTCCTTCAGCCACTCCTAACAGGACATGTGCTCCAGACCCTTCCCCAGCTCGTTGCGCTTCTCTGGACACACTCCAGCGCCTCACCGTCCCTCCTGGACGGAGGGGCCNNATACGATCCCGGCTGCTCCTCAGGTTTGAAGACGTTGCAAACGCGGAAAATCTGCTGGGCCGCCCTCACAACATCGCTGCAAGCGAAAAGGTTGCATGCATCTTTGCCTCTGCCTTATGGCAGCCGCGGGCGTCGACACCCAAGTATCTCTGTAGCCTTGATGTATTGGGAATGTTTCATATTCCCACATGCTTTTACAAAACAGATTCTTAGGAAATGCGGTTTCCCTCCCACACCCGGGACGTGGTTTGTTAATTTGTTTGTTTGTTTATTAATTTAACTTTAAAAAGAGAGTAGGAGATGTTGGCACTTAAGAGCACCACTTGCTAGAGGGTAAAAAAATAATGCACCCAGGTAACTAAACTCAGTTATCAAGCAAAATGTGTTTTTAACCTGTAGTTAGTATGTTTATGTGTCTGTTTCTGATTGCCATGTCCCTCATGATACAAGTCTTGGCTCATTCTCCTGCTTTGCTTATTTGTTCTTGTGCTCAGTCAATAAAATTGGGCTTTTTTTCCCCCCCACAGTTCAGCTGTGGATAGCCAAGTCCTCAAATTAAAAGGAGTAAAATGAAGTGCAAAAACTCTTCTCTTCACTGCTGTGAGATAACACTGTTTTAAAATATTAGTTTTCAACAAACTAGAATTTTGGGAGCTTAGCTGATTTCTGCCAGTTCAGTAACAGAGCTTTCTTGAAGACAATGAGTGTGAGAGCAGGAGGTTGAGCAAACTTTACCTTGTATGACAAAAATTCTCAGAGTTAGTAACAGCAACAGAAAAGATGTGTGTGGGATCCCATGCAGATTTTTGAATTCTAGTGAAAAACAGCTATAAAGAAATGCAATTCCTTAATATTTACAAGTGTGCAGTGCCTATGCTGTAAGAATGAATATGCACCAGGCGGTGTAAGGAACCATGTATGCTAAAATTATAATTACTAAAAGAAATTACATATGTGCCTAAAGTTTCAGATTAAAATCAGATGAATGCTTTACTAGCAAATAGATACATTTAAAACCACACTTCTTTGTGCTTGTTGAGTTAGAAATGTTTGGTGCTTGGTAAGTGGAAGAGGGTATTGAAACATATATGTATATACAACTTTTGGAGAAAAAGGTTTTGTTTGGCTGATTTGTGTTGCCTATGCAATATGAATGCAGGAACAGGAAGATGAGAGGATCCATTTTAAGCCTTTGCTTTATCAACAGTGTTTATTAAAAACTCTTACAATATTGTTGCTTTGTATGACTGTGTTATATTCCAATAAGAACTCAGGCAACTTTCAGACCTAAGTCTGCTAACTTGGAAATGAATAAATGCAAAAATAATTTGTATAGTTTATATAAACTATGTATTTATATAGTTTAAAAACTAAATATTTATATTTATATAGTTTATATAAACTAATTATATTGTTATTAAAAGAGCTGCATTTGTATCAGGTACTTTTCAAGATTGTAATGGTGCTTACATTTTCCTTACATATTCCAACTTTTCACTTCTGGAGATTCATTCTTTTGTATTATATTACATGGAAAACTTTTTTCCTTAGTTGCAGACAACTGTGAATGATGTGAACAGAGCACTGGTAACAGATTTCTTCTGGACTATGTGAATACGAAATGGGAAGTACGAGGGTGGAGTCTGGCATGGAGGAGATCCCAGTTAAAGTTGCAGTCCGAGTCAGACCTCTGCTTTCCAAAGAAGTACTTCATAACCACCAAGTGTGTGTCAGATTAGTCCCAAATGCCAAACAGGTTATCATTGGAAAGGACCATGTCTTCACTTTTGATTTTGTATTTGGCAAAAACTCAACCCAAGAAGAAGTTTATGCTGTTTGCATTAAGCCTCTTCTAGTGTCTCTGACTGAAGGATACAATGCTACAGTGTTTGCCTATGGACAGACTGGTTCTGGGAAGACTTACACCATCGGTGGTGACCACATTGGTAGGTTATAGAAAGGTTTTTGGAGTTTTTTTAATCGTTAAAGGGTGCATTTTTGCAAGTTAAATATTTATTACGTAGCAGATAATACTGCAGAACTTAAAGAACCAAGGAAAAAACCTTGTAGTAAAAAAACCCCGAAACTCCCAAAGTTTATGTGATAATTAAAGTTCTAAAAACTTCTCCATAAATTAGGCTATACCAAAAATATATAAGAAAAAACCAATTTGTTAAGGGTTCTTTCACATTCCACATTTTAACATGCAACTTATATTAGAACTTTTTTTTTCTGAAATGTAGTGGTTTTGAAAATTTTTGCTACACTTATATTACCTTGAAAATGTCTTTATTAGGCACTTAATTGTGTACTTGCTCATTCTGTGTTGGATTTGTTTGCTTTTTTGGGGCTTTTGAGAGAAATTTCTGTGATATCAGAGAAATTTATTATTTTATTCTTCCAAATCGATACAGAGTATTGTAAATATCTTGGTAGAGTCTTCTTTTTATTTAGAATCATAGGATCACAGAACTGTGTAGATTGGAAAAGACCCCTAAGATCTTAAAGTCCAGCCATTAACCCTGCATTTCTAGGTCCACAACTGGGCCCGTTCCATTGAACCACCACTGAGGAAATTTTTCCTAATATCCAATCTAAACCTCCCCAGGTGCAACCTGAAGTAATTTCTTCTTGTCCTGTCACTTTTTACGTGGGAGACGAGACTGACCTCCCTCCTGTCAGGTGGTAATAGAGAGCAATATGGTCTATCCTGAGTCTGCTTTTCTCCAGCTTAAACAACCCCAGCTCCCTCAGCTGCTCCTCACAGGACTTGTGCTCCAGACCCTTCCTCAGTTCTGTTGCCCTTCTCTGGACACGCTCCAGTCCCTCAATGTCCTTCTCACAGTGATGGGCCCAGAACTGAGCACAGCACTCAAGGTGTGACCTCACCAGTACCCAGCACAGGGGGACAAGCACTGCCCTGGTCCTGCTGGCCAGACTACTGCTGGTACTGGTCAGGATGCCATTGGCCTTCTTGGGCACACGCTGGCCCATGATCAGCTGCTGTCAGCCAGCACCCTTAGGTCCTTTCTGGCTGAGCATCTTTCCAGCCACTCTGCCCGCACCCAACCTGTAGTACTTAAGGGGACTGTTGTGGCTCAAGGGCAGGACCCTGCACTTAGCTTTGTTGAACCTCATACTATTGGTCTCTGTTTATTGTTGTAGCTTTACTTCTATTCCCTTCACGAGCAGTTATTTAATGTTCCTATAAGTACCATTGCTAGCTAAATTGTTTTGTAGTGGATGTCAGTCTAAGGCTGATCGTAGCTCTGCAATTACACCCTTTTAGTGTAATGAATATATTTACTAAATTAATAGTTAGATGTGAACAACCCGTTAGTTTTCTGGTAAAAGAGATTCTTGGTATTGTCTCATAGGCAAACAGTTTCCAGAGTCTTGGATAAAGAACACAGATTGTTAATGGAAACATTGCCCTGTGCTGAATATTTTAAACAAAAGTGGAGTTTAGCACCAGTGTTCTATGTCTATGAAAAAATAGGAAATTACTGTTAATGTTGGTCATAAATCTTGTCTCACTAAATTACTGATGATTTTGCTTTATATAAGTAGAATTTATAGTTTCTCAAACTCTTGGGATGTCTAACCTATTGCTAACCATATTGAGTAGGGATAAAAAAGAAATCTGTACTCTGAGGAGTATGATTTTAAAGCAGAATCCATATTTTTCATAACTTTCGTCACTACAAAATGATGTCATTTAGAACTTAAATTTGAATCCTAGCACTGGATGCAAATAAAACTTCTGACATACACACAAAATAAAATTACAAAAGTCCTTGTGAACAATGAACTCTTCAAATTCCTTAGTGTGTTGCATACTAAATATTGCAGGCTTCTCTCAAATTTCAGTCTTTGTAATTTGTGTGACAGAATGACTGCAGGTCTCTGTGACATTTGTGTTTATATTTCAGCATCAGTTGCAGTGGATGAAAGGGGCATAATCCCACGGGCTATTCAGGAATTATTTCATCATATTTCTGAACATCGTAATATTAACTTCTGTGTGAAGGTATCCTATATAGAGGTTTACAAGGAGGAACTTCGAGATTTGTTGGATTTGGAGACCTCTGTAAAAGATCTACATATCCGAGAAGATGAGAAGGGAAATACAGGTAGGATTCCAGCTCCCAAATTCTTTGTATTGGGTTTCAGTTTGTGTCCAAATTATTCTTGCTTTCTCTTGAAAGTATTCACTACTAATAAATACAAGAAAAAAAAAATTAACGTTTCAGAATATAAACTCAGTTTAGGTGTTTGGAAGCAGTTTGGAGTTTAGATGCCTGTGAGCAATACAGATATTCTGTTATATGGATGGAAATGAAAATAGATATGTCTAGAAACAAAATAGTGTGTGATTATTCACTTGAATAAATATTTTAAGATTAAACCATTGCTTCTTGGTTTCCTTCAAATATTACAATTGATAAGTCAATTATACTGTAAATATCTGCTCCCCTCTAACAATGAAATGAGTGGAAGAGACCACTTTATTAAAAGGAGGGGAAGTAGATATTTTTAGAGGCTTCAAGATTAATACTTGCCCTGTAGGTATCCTGTTCATCCCATGAAAATGCTAGAAGAATCCACATCAGAGGTATTTTATTCTGAAAGTATCTAATCTGTTTTAGATTTGGATTTTTTTTTCTCTTTATATTCTAATTGATGTGTTTACTCTAGTATTATTACACTGTTATATTAAGCTGTTGTGGGTTTTTTGTCTATAGCGGGGAGAAAGCACTAGTTCAGCACAAATCTTGCAGACAATATCATTGCTTGAAAAGGATCCCATAATATATGTTAAATTATTTATTTTCTTCAGTACGGTTAGAGTCAGCTTCTTGTGCTAGGACATTTTCCATTTGTCATTAAAAGAAAAATATTGTAAGAAAGATAATTAGTAATAGTACTTGGTAGAAGTACACTTACACTTAATTAGATTACTAACAGATACCTGTCCCAAAGGCCCAAATATCTGCATTATTCAGAATAGAAATTATTTTCTTAGTACAGGCTTGGAATAATTTTTACTAAAGGCGTTATAGTTTTTAGTCTTTTTTTTAACTGGCAAAGTATCCTTGGAGCTGATTTGCTCATATTTTTTCTAGCTAGCACTACACTGTAAATTGTAAATGTGCAGTGTGCAACATATAAATGAGGTGTGTCTTGCATCTAAGATATTGTTTCAAATGCTACGGCACAATAGACCCATACATTAAATATCTGCAGGTTTCAGGTGTGTTGTACCTTATGCTTTTCAAATATTGTATCTTCTATTTCTATAGCTATGTGCTATGACCTCATAGCCATAGCAAGCTTGCATGTTTCTCTAATACATGATTATAGTTATTGCTGGAGAGTTTTGAATTAATTAAATTATTCTTACTTTCATCTGGTTTGGTGTTTGAAGTGATTGTCGGTGCTAAGGAATTCCAAGTAGAATGTGCAGATGAAGTGATAAGCCTGCTGGAAAGTGGCAATGCAGCTCGTCACACAGGCACAACACAGATGAATGAGCACTCTAGTCGATCTCATGCCATTTTTACCATCAGTATTCACCAGAAGCAGTCTGCAGAGTATCAGAATGCTGCACAGGATTCGATCGCTTCAAAGTTTCATTTTGTGGATTTGGCAGGATCAGAAAGGGTAGCAAAGACTGGAAATACTGGTGAACGCTTCAAAGAATCAGTTCAGATCAATAGTGGTCTCTTGGCCTTGGGAAATGTCATCAGTGCCCTTGGAGACCCAAAAAGGAAAAGTGTACATATTCCATACAGGGATGCTAAAATCACTCGTATTCTGAAAGACTCCCTTGGAGGAAACGCCAAGACTGTTATGATAACATGTATAAGTCCATCTTCACTGGACTTTGATGAATCCTTAAATTCCCTCAAATATGCCAACAGAGCAAAAAACATCAGAAATAAACCAGTAGTAAATTACAACCCAGAAAAAGACCGAATTGATGAAATGGAACTTGAAATCAGATTGCTTCGGGAAGCTTTGCAGAGCCAGGTCAGTAATCAGCATTTACATGACTTAAATGAAGAAAAAGCCCGTATCAGTTCACTTGAGGAGCAGCTCACTCGCCTTCAGGTTCAATATTTCAGTTACAGAAATTGTGTAGATGAAGCCTTACCTTTTCTGGTTGATTTGAATGATGATGTTAGCTTAAGAAGAAGTCAGCGGGACAGGTTGCAGAGCTGGATCACTATGGTACAGAAAGTAAGGAAGGAAGCTCTCACCATCCAGGAGGCTGACACAGGGACTGAGACCAGCCCAGTACCACATCACATTACAGTTCTTCAGCTGAAGAGGGAACTAAAGAAATGCCAGGTATTTAATTATAGGCTTTTTATTTAAATGACTAACTAACACTGTATTTAAGTGAAAAAGCTTTAAGTGAAAAAGCAATCTGCCAAAATTTGAACTGCATTTTGAAAGATGGATAAAATTGTCACTTGTACTTAATTTGACAAATTTAATTTACAGCTTTGTAGAATTTCATTTGGCTAATCTCGGGGACATAGGTTTTTTGTAAAGGATGTTTGAATACACAATCAGTGACAACAGAGATAAGTGAAGTAACGTTATATTTTCTCTAGTCAGTTTCAAGATGATTCTTGAGGCTGAGCTGTTTTATCTGTTAGATTTTTGGATTTAGCTAGGCTAGTATGCTAGGTCTGGCTGAGATGGAGTTAGTTTTCTGTATAGCATCTCTGAGGGTGCTGTGTTTTAGATTTGTGACCAATACAATGGTAATAACGCAGTAATGTTTTTGCTCTTTGTACAGTGACAGGCCTTCTGTTTTTCTGCCTGTGCCCCTCAGTAAATAGATTGGAGCATGCATGAATAGTTGGAGACATAAACATAAAACAAAGCAGATGACCTGAACTAATCAGAAAGATTTCGTACCACATAACATGATGCTCAGCAATAAAAAGGGAGAGAAGGAGGATTAGGGAGACTTAGCTGTATTTTGCCCAGAACTGGCTGAGCATTAGTCAGCCTTGGGAGGTGATGGGCGATAGCTTTTGCATCATCTTTTTTTGCTTTTTTTGTTTTATTTTCTTTCTCTCTTGCACTTCATCATCACTTACTGATCAGTTTCTATCTTGACCCACACGTTTTCTTGCTTTCACTTTCCCTTTGCTCTTCCTCTGTCCTTCTGGGAGATGGGGGAAGTGAAAAGATAGCTCTGTGTGCTTAGCTACCTACTGGGGTAACCCACAACAGTCTATTTTGGAACCCAACCTGTGGGTCAAGGCTTTCAAAATAATAACAGATTGGATTATAGCATGCTAGAGTAAACTTGTTAATACCTGTTTAGTTAAGATGTTTAATGGCTGTTGCAGGTCATGAAGCTGCATATTTGCTTTGGGTGTTGATTTGTATATGTCCTTGAATATTTAGATGCTTGATTCCTTTCTAGATGTACAACCGCCTCCAAGAATCATTAATGACTATTTTCAAATTTTGCTGTTTTGTTTGCTTTTTATCACTTTGTTTTCCTTCGCTTGGGAGAGCTATGACAAAGCCACTGGCCGTCACCCCAATCTGGTACTTGGGTCTTATATTGTGGATGTCCCAGTACTCCAAGAACCACCTCATGGATAAAATCAGCAACTATACTTTTCCCCTCTTCTTCTCTGAAAGACTTTTTGCGGAGAGAGGGGGAAAAGTGGCACCTATCTCTTCCTCTTCTCCAGGACAGGACAGTTTTTTATAGCCTTGATGTAGTGGTTTCTGAGTTCCTTCAGTACCCTTATGTAATCAGATTGTTCATACTGATGTGCTGTGATCCAACTTTGGTTATTGTTCATAAGGTTAAAAAGCTATTTGGGGCTGCCACACAGGAACATGCTCTAAGGTGATTGATCCCTGGGGTGTCTGTATGTATGGGAAGAGTTGGGCAGGATCACAGGGCCATTGCTGCCTCTGACAGCTTGTGATTTCGTATCTGAACAGGCTCATTAACCCATCAAATGAATACATTATTTGAAGGAGTGAAGGTGAAACACAGTGACTTCTATAGCTGTGTTGGATCTGCCCCATGCCTATAAAGTCAGTGCCCTCAGAAATGCAAGAGGGTCTGGTCTAAAAGCCCACAAACAGGCTTGTGGTGGTCTGAGACTGAGAAGGTGTCTTGGTCTGAGGCCACAGAGACACTAAACCAGAGACTGAACCCTCAGCTATAATAGCTGATCTTGTAGTAAAGAAACAGTGGAAGAAGAGATCAAGTTAATAAGTGAAGAAACATCTCCTTCTCAGAGGAGGAGAGAGGAAGAATCAGAACAGGCAGCCTGTTCTACAGCAGGATAGGAAAGGAAAGAGACAGAAATCATGATAGGCAGAAGCTACCTGGTCCTTATCCATGACCTAGCTGCAAGATAATGTGTAAAGATTTTGCCTGACAAGATGAGCTAATTGCTACCTGGTTGCTCCAGAGCTGGAGTAGTAGGGCTGAGAGTCTGGAACTAAAAGGTAGGGGAACACAGCAGCTGGGGTTCTTTGCTAGGGACTGTGGGACTGACAGAGGGATTGGAAGAGGATCAGCCACCTCNGAGAAGTAGAAACATACTACCCCTCCATGGATCTTAGTGATGTCACATTGATCCTCTCCATCTGGTCTTCTTGGTGGTGATGGTCCCCTGCCAAAAGCATAGTATCCAATGGATTAATATACGTTCTGGCCAGGTGGGAATGCCCACGTGTCTCCCCCGAGGGGGGGGCATGTTTAACACTGTCCCTTGAAAGACTTTGTGTCAGTTGCATCATTTTACATCATGAACCCCTGTTCCTCTGGCACAGGGTCTGGGGAACCCTTTCAGGGAGCCTTTGGTGGACCTTTACACCCCCTCAGCTCCCCAACATGTGAATGTGACTTTCCTGGGGTGAGGGGCCCTGCACCTGAGCTAGGCTGCAGAGCAGAGGATGTGTGTTCTGACCGAGGTTTTACATGCACCCGGAACCCTTCTTTCCCACCCTTTGGTGGGGAGAGGGTGGGGGAGTTTCTGCAGACCTGGCAATAGATAAGCCTCGGGCTATGGCCTCCACCCTGAACCCACTGGGCTTGGCTGCTCTGTGAATGCTCTCCCGGCCTTTACTATTACTTCCCAGGCCTGAGATGCTTTAACCAATAGTGTCACTTTTCTTCTCTTGAATAGCCTTAGTTTAACTCACTGTCCAGAATTTCAGTCAGGAGGCACATTGACTGTGGGCCTTGGTGGTGCAGCTTCTTTGCATAGTTTTGCCATAACAAGCAAAAATCGTTATGACAATGTTTAAGCCATGAGTGATAACATTTCAGTCTCTGACACCATGAAAGGAGTGTGCTGGTCTGTTGAAGGATCATACAACAATTCTTGTAGCATACCCTGGGCTCCTGTCCTGAGTGATCACTGTAACCAGACAGTACCCACATCATGGACAAAATAAACTCAATGGACATTTTATGGGTGTTTTACAAAAGTGGCCTATAGACTAAAGGAATGATATCTGTGCATAAGTCAAAGGATGAGAAGGGAAGAAAGGATGGTTGATAAGGTTGCATTGGATAGTGTGGGGCTCCAGCATGACATAAATGGTGGGGAATATGAAGTGGAGACCGGGATGGAGTTAATTTTCCTCATAAATGCTTGCAGGTGCCATGTTTTACATTTCTGACTAGTACAGTGCTTATAAAACACCAGTGTTTTAGGTCTTGCTGCAGAGTGTTTGCACAGCATGAAGGGTCCAACTCTCTTTCTCTGTCTGTGACACCAGTGAATAGATAGGTGGGTGTGCCCAGGGACAGGAGGAGCACAACCAGGCAGATGACCCAAGTCAACCAGAGATATTTCACATCATATGACCTACTCAGAAACTGAAAGGGGGAGGAGGGGGATTTAGTTATGTTAGCTGTCTTTTTTCGAAGGAGCTAATGGGCATCAGTCTACCCTTTGGAGGCAGAGAGTTACTGGCTTTGCATTAATTAACTACCTTTGCATTACTTCTGTTGTTTTCTGTGTTCTTTCACTTCACCTTCACTTACTGAACAATTTCTGTCTCGACTCACAAGTTTTCTTTCTTTTACTCTTCCTTGGGACTGGGGCTTGGATGTGAGGGAGTGTACTTAGTTAGGGAAGTTAGTTTTCCCCTTAGTTAGGGGAAAAAAGAAGAGAAAGAGAGAGAGAGAGAAAAAGAGAACTTTATCTTCTCTTGGAAGAGTGTGCTTAGTTGCATGCCCTCAGCAGTTGTCCTGTGAACCCAGAAATTGTTTTGAATCCTGCGAAGATATTACTCTGTCAGAAGCATTACAGATATAATTACAATACAGATATTTTCAAAGATATCAGTGAATTTGCGGATAACCCAGAGACTTAGTTTTGCAATATTTGTCTAGTATTATCTAATACTATATATGTAATATGCTAGTCTGTCTAATATTATGAAGTTACAGTCTCATCTCTTATCTCTTAGCAATTTCCTAAACTGTATTTCTTCAGCTAGGGTCTCAAAAAAACATCCTATATTTCATTTTCCATTGCCATGCCTTTAGCTAACTGAGTATCTAAACTTTTTGCAGATTTCTTTGTCTAATCACTTTGTAACATTTGCTTTTGTGTTAAACGTCAACTTTTGCTTTTTGGTGACATCATACTTCCTTATGGTTTTCCAAATAAGGTGAAAATTTCCAAACAACATAGGGGAGTCTTAGCATGCAGATATCCCATGAGGATCCTGTCATACTGCTAGTGCTGATTAGCTGTTTCTCTCACAGCAGATAATAGTCCTAGAGATATGACCTGTGGGGAGAAGAGCTCCCAGCCTTCTGAAGGCATGTCTCCTGAGAGAACTGACACATGATCAAATAAATATTCTTTTTTGAAACATCCCCATATACATTTAGGAAGTACATATATTGGATGTGCTGAGTTAATGTTGACTGTGAACATCAAAAGAAAAGAAATGCAAGTTATTGTACAGTGAAAATAATCTCAAATCAAATTTAATTTTATGATTTAAAACAACTGTACACCAATTGGAATCTGAGTGAAGTTCTGATGCCAGATGAACACCTCAGAAAAACTAATTTGAGTTTGTCATGTGTGGAAGGAGGCAGTGCTCCAATAAGTTAGAATTTCGTAATGTCAACCCATTTTTAAGTTTGCAACCAAACTGATAAAGCTATAGATTGTTATCAGGCAATTGCATAAACAAATTTTGTCTTTTCTCTGTTCTCAAGCAATCTAAACCACAGCTTTTTTTCTCCCTTCTTGATTTTCTTCTGTGGCTTGTTTTAAATCTGTTTCCCAGGTTTAAAACAGTGTAAAAGCCGAGCTTAAACTTAGCTTAAACTCCCTTCCCCAGGTAAGTATGCCATCCACAGCCAGGAAGAGATGGTTAGAGAAAGGCTAAAATAAATGAGATGTTACAGAGCAGGGTTTGTATATGGACAGATTTAATAACTAGTAGTGGACCTGTTCTTGTCTGTGCATACACATTTCATTGCTAGCAGCTATTATTGCCTGGATAATGCTCTCTTACATATTAAAATACTGGATTGGCTGTAGCTAATGCCCAGACTCATTCATATGTCCACCACCAGGACTCTTGGATAAAAAATAGGAAGGACAGGTACCAGAAGGTTTGTGGGTTGATGTAATCTTTCAATACTTCGGCTTCTACAGGCCTTCTGGAAGACTAACATTTGGAAGTCTCCATCAGTCAGTATCAGTTCATTCACAAGAACATATGAACAAGCATTCTTGTGTTTTCTTTAATCTTTAAACTGTTATCCAAGTTCCAGATTGAGGACAGCTTTTTTTATTGTTTTCATTTGGGAAGTATATAAATCACAAGAGGCTGTGATCTTGTAGCTACATGTAACAGCATACTAAAGAGAATAATTGAATGTAATACATACTTCAATAAATTAGGTTTGGTTGTGAGTACATTATCTCCTTGGGAAGAATGAAACTTGTCAGAACAAAATCAATAGATGAAACAGAAGTGAAGAAATAGCTGCTAGAAACTGCAGATAATCACTTAGACAATTTGCTATACATGCCTCAAGACTTTGCAGTTCTGGTCATGTCTTTTAACAATAAATGAGGTTTGATTTTGGTTCATATTCCAGTTTTAGAAATAATAATGTCCCTTTTGCCCAGCTGAACTTTTCTATTATTATCTAGCAGGTACTAGTTATGGATGAAGAGCTATTTAGCCAGAAGAACCAGGAACTGCAGACACTGCAGAATCAGATAAAGACATTACTTCAAGAAAAGGAAGAGCAACAGGAATTTTTAAAGGAGGCTCAAGAAACACAAAGATTACAGGTATTTTTCCGCTGGTACACATTTATCTGCATTGAACCATCCTTCTACCATGTAAATGCATTCAACAGGTTCCTCTGAGTTTTTTTTTTTTTACTTAATTACCAGTCAATATTAGGGACATTTTGTTTTAATTAGAGCTGTTTCACAGAATGAGTTGGGTTCATCTAGTGGATGTATCACAGTAATGTGATTCCAAGAGACTGTATATGAGCCTAGCTGTGCCAGAAGCCTTCTGCATAACTTGAAGTGAACCTTTCATGCTCTCCATGCTTCCTGAAGCATAACACACAGCCCTCTCCCCAGATTTATATAATTGTTAAGGAGTTTCAGGATAATTAATAGATTAGGATTTGAAAGACTGAAAGATGCTTTAGAGTTTAAAAAAGACTATATGGATCTTATAGAATGCTTTAATTGAAAAGTTGTATAGAAACTTATTTTGTTACAGCTTTATTAAGAATTAGATTATTGGCCCCTTTTGACTTTATAAGACAGAATTCCATCCTAACTTTCTGATCATTTGCCATTAGAGAAAACTGAGTGACACAGTGGAAAGTGAGGTAGTGACAAAGAGGCTGCTTGCCGCTTTCCTTCTGTAGATCTTGAGCTTGCTAATGAAATTACAGTGGCTTGTATGTGCATAAAATTTCAAGGTTGAGAAGACTGCATATAGAATAGTTAATATTCTGCTGGTATTGCTGGACATGTGGATTACAGATAATTTATTTTATGAATTTTTAAAAGAGAAAAGCATAAACATGGATAGCTAGTGCTCTTCTCCTTATTATACTTTTTCTCTTTTTTCCCTTTCTTTTCTAATGGCTTGGGGAATCAGTGCATTAAAGGTAAGTAAACTAGTCATGATCTTTTCCTTCCTTTTGTCACTATTTTTCTTTTCTGTCACTTCTGGCTAGAAGTTTTTTATTTGCCTGCACACCATAGTGTCAACTTATACTGTAATAATGCTTATATAAATTTTGGAGGATACAAGATAGCTGTCACAGTGTAGATAGGAAGTTCTTTCAGTGTCAGAGAGAGGAGGGAAGCATGAGAGCTTTCAGGCACCATTTTGGCATTTAGTTTACTAAACTGCCACTTCTGTTTAAAAACATACAATGTAGGTAGAATAATGAAAAGCAAGTGCTTCTGTCAAATATTTTACATTGTACTCATAGGCATATGTAATTTAATGGTACATGATAGAATAAGGACTTTTAGAGTAGCAGGTATGAGGCAGGAGGTAATAAATGTTTATACACATATGTATTTATACAATGGGTGTTACACTGTGGAGTTGTATGTGCAATTTTATCAGGGAAAAATAGCTTCAAGGTGGATCAGTTGGCCGTTACTTCTTCCAAAATGATAACAAATATGATATTCATACATATATTCTATTTTCAGTGACATAGGAATAATATATATTGTATTCCAACACACTGTCAGCTTGTAAGACATTGTATGTTTGTGTTTGGAAGGAACTTTCAATCTAAGACAACAACATAAAGAATGAATAAAAATGTGTTACTCGAAGTAGAACAATGCAGAATATATCATGAGCTGTATTTCAACTTCCCTGTTGTAGCTAGGCCAGATTTTAACCATACTTCAAAAGGAATAAAAAATAATAGAGTGAGTTGGAAATGGGTATAATCTTGGCCTTATGGATGAATCAGTTTAGATAACTTAAGTACATTTGAACAATGTACAGAGAATGCCGTAGGAGAAGCAGATAAGGTCTTCAAACTAGCATTATCAACAAACCTGAGGCTGAGTGGAAGAAAAAGCAGCAAGTGATCCTGGGATCATGTACATGTTTATTAATACAAGTAGTCTTTAAAGTGGGATTGTTTAAAGTGGAAGAGGAAGCTCATATACATGTTTAATTATTAAGACTCAGACTGTAAGTTTAATTTGAAAATGTGTGTTTAATTCTCATTTTATTTCTCCATAAACACACATATAAAGCAAACATGAGCTCCTAATAATGTCATCTACTTCTCATTAGATGCCTGGATAGGCTAACGTAACTAAACCAGGTGTGCTGTGGGAAAAATAAAACCCACACAATTACATTGAGAGAGATTTCAGGTCAGAGTTACAATTTAATAGAAAGGTTGAAATAAATGTAATGATACACATTAAAACTGGCTTAGACTTACAAAGTCAGATTATAACCTGCCATCCTCTTGGCCAAGGTGATGGTTACAGTCCTATCAAGTGATGATTGCAGTCCTTTTGAAGTGATGGTTGCAGTCAAAAGTGGTGGTCCTGTGGAAGTTCTGGGCCTCGTCTGGATCCGTCCAGGCATGATGGGGGTTCCAAGTCCCCAGTTATATATGGTCAGGTTCAGGGGAGAGTATTCAGCACCTCCCCCAGGGTGGACACTTGCACAATGGGAATGATGTAATCCTGTGAGTCATAGGATATTTTTGGGAATCCTTGGTGGTGTAAGTTGTTACAGCTATCCATTATGGTGGTGCTGTTGTTGAGCCATTATGGCCCATTGGCAGAGTTGACCCCCTCAGGATCCATGGGACTGCAGGTGTTTCCCCAGAAGGAGTTAGCACTGCAGAGTCCTTTGTGAAGAAAAAGAAACACTCTCCTCCTCACAGGATTTGGCTCTTTTCCCTTCTCTCATTTAACACCCAGCTTGTAGCCTGAGGGGTCAGCTGTGCACTGGGCATCTACTGCAAATGACCCATCATTGACAGTTTGTCAGAAATGGCATAGAATACTCAGTTTGGTTACAGCCACATTGGTACTCTTTCTGTAACCCTGGACACTGGGGTAGGTCTTTCTGAACAAAAATGTGTCTAAACTTTACTGGACTGGGGAGTGGGAGGTGGGGAGGGGGCTCTGAGACTAATGATATGTCATAGAATTCTCAGTTTGTTGCAGAATTTGCCTGTGCCCTGCACAATAATTTAGGATCAGTGGATGATTTATGAGATTAATGACCTTTGTGAGGAACTAGAAGTCGTGAATATGATACAGAGCTCAGTTTTGCTTTTGCTTTATTTTTTCCCCATGAGACTGAGAAAATGGTGGAACAGCACATAGTCATTGATCAGCTAAAGTTGAAATTAGAGAAGTTTACAGATGTGAAAGTTTTGGATTTCCCAAGTACTTATGAAGATGGGCCAGCTGTCATGGCATTTGCTAGGAGGCCCTACAGTGTCCCAGTCACAAAAAACCTGCTATGCCCCCTTCAGCTGCCTTCAGGGACAGAGATCCAAAAGGTAAGGTCTACCCAAATTTTCCACCTTCTATTTTGTAATGATTATAGGCCAGTGATTAGATATGACATGATAACATATGGTGTCTTTCTCAGATACTGCTGCTTAACTTCCCACTGAAAAACTAGTTTTGCAACATTTGTTTATGCCACAATTATCCAAAATATTTAGGCTTAAAATTCCCACCTACAAGTGCTATGGCTGTCATGTTTTCACCCCCCATCTGGTTTTCTAGGGGTTTTGAGGGTTCAAGTATGAAACATTATAACAAATGAATTATTCTTACCACTATGTTCACACAGGATAATGAATTGCTACCAGTGCCCTCTTTCACATTAGAATGACTCCTCTAGGCTCTTGCAAAACATTTTGATACAAAGGTATTTAGAGTTATTATAGAAAACCTGGTAATTTTGCTTACCAGCTCGGGTGGTGAAATATTTTTTAAAATATGAGTAATGAATTGCTAAATTGTTGCAAGTATTTTTACCCATCACTATTTTCATGTACTTTTTGACAGGGGTGTACCAGCCCCCCTGTCTTGTCTCTGGCCCAGATAATGGCAGAATTCCATATTCGCAGACAGATTATACTGAGCAAATTAGAAGATCAAGATAAAGTCCTTCACTGCCACCTCTCTGATCAGAGTGATGAAGAGGAAGACAATACAGGCAGTGAAGAGAAAACCTCATATAAGTAATTTTTTGTTGTTCTTTAACTTTTGTTATAGAAAAATGTATAGCAAAGATAGCACTAGAACCTGTGGACCAACTGGCCATACTGCAAAATAAGTTTAATATATGCACGTTTAGCAAAGATTGCATAATCCTTGCTTGGGGGTCAGAATCTACCTTGAAGACTGAGGGATTGGGTGATGGTGTGTGTGGGAGTGGTGTGAATGAGGAAGAAGGTGTAAGTGCTTTTTGTAAGTTTGAGCTTCTTCTCTGTTAAGATCATCTGTTTTGCGTGATGCTTAAAGAAAAAAAATCCCTGTGTATTTGCAGAGTAGCATGTTTGTTGTTCTTTTATAGGCATTCCATAAATCAAACATGGACACAAAATCAAACTTCTCTGTGCTTCCTTCCTGATGTAAGTGACATGAAATGTCAAGCAGACAAGTCTGGTTTGTCCAATAAATCTGCGCTACAAACTGACACAACCACAGGTATAATGGAAGTCATTAGAGCAAATCTTACAACAGTATCTGAATATGCAATAATGTCTTTAGCATATAATTAGTTTTCCTAGCAAAATATGTGTATTTGTTACAAATATTTTTTTGGTTATAATTCAATGTAGGTTTTCCAATTTCTGTTTTTCTTTCCCATTCTGAAACTGATGTTAGTAACCTCTAAGTAATACCTACTAGCCAGAAAGCAGTTCACTTACCAAAAAGCCAGTCAGATATAAATCTTTAGTACTGCTTCAGTGAAAGAAGATAGATGCTCTTATCTTACCAAAAATACTGAAGTGGTTTCTGGAATATTTTTCAGCCTTAGGGTCTTGAAATGCAAGTGCATACCATCCTTTTTTTTTCCCTGTTTAGACACATGGCAGGAAAGAGTACCCTGCTTTCTTCTCTCCTTTTCATTCTTGTCCTTCATATGGAAGAACTGCACACAGTCAATATTGCAGAGCACTACCTTTTGAGTACAGTATCTATTCCAGATTTTATAACTCTGTTTTGCTTTGTTTTTTTCAAGGTGAGGAGATTGACAGCCTCCAGAAAATTCATGTTTTTAACATGCAGAAGTTAAAGAATTCAGAATTGAGACTCGCTAAGACTGAGCAAAAAATAAGAGAACTTGCACTTAATATCAAAAGGAAAGAGGAACTTATTAAGGAGTTAGTAAGAACAGGTAACTGGCTACTGTAGGAATACAGGATACTGTAGGAAATGAAGATGTTCTGAAACAAAAGAAAAGGCACGGAAAACCTGAAGTCCTGTATGTCTTAGTTTTTACATAATTATCTTAGACATGATTACAATTACATAATTATCTTAGACAAAAGGATACTTTTAACAACCTAAAAATCCATATATTTTGCTAATTACTTGCTATGGTCACACAAAAAATTTTGATTACAGCCTACTTTAGTATGATATGAAGATTATTTGTTAAATATTTTTGTACTTTGTTGATTATTGCTTTTATCCAACAGTAGTGTAATTTTTAATGTATAGTCAGTGCTACTGATCTCTTTGTAGAGGTGTGTTCATGACATAGTGCCTGGGATTGGAGAAAAGATACGTCATTGTATCTTCTGTATTCTATAACAGTAGAGAAATGGGAGTCAGAAGTGGATGAAGGAAAAAGTCAGTGTCCCTGGTAGCATACATCCCTTACACATCTGTCCTGATAGAGAAACTAGCCTTGTGATGACAGGAAGGATCTCTTTCCTCAGCCTCTTCAGT
>WBNO01028221.1:0-13002 GCA_013400575.1 Peucedramus taeniatus
TCCACAGAGAATCATAATTCTTCTCTGCTTCTTTCTCCCCTCCTCCTCTCCCCTTAAGGTGACAAATGGCTCTCTAGAAGTCACCCATTTCTTCATTTTGACCTTCTGTTCACCTCCTCCATTTTTTTTCCTCTGCCCTGGCCGATTCCAATTTGGGTAATTATTCTGTCTACAGTACGTAAAATTCTCTCTTTTGTTGTAGTCAACGATAATATCCTTCTCCTTCTGTTCTTAAATGTAATGCAATGCCTTGATAAATCATTACTGTGGTTTACCCCAAAAGGGAAAGAGTGAGTGATTCAGGACTGATATCTTTTTATAAGTCATTCCAGTGTTTAGGAATACTTTGGGATGAGTGGTGTTATATTATTAGTCCTTAATCCCTAGATGATTTGCATTACAACTATTATTCTCTCTATTGTACAGCTTTTTAAAGGGTGCCTATTTATTAAAGTGAATTGACACTAAAAATATGTAAACCTTTGCCCATGCAAAAATGAAAATAGCCATAGCTTTGGAAATGTTTTAGCAAACTGAAATTCTAGCTGTTCTAAATACAGCAGTGGAGTGACCTGAAATCCAAACTATGATATTTTTCGGTTTTTTTCCCTTAAGCCTGTACTTAGATACATATACTCTTATTCTTATTATTAAAAAAAAAAAAAAAAAAAAAGACAGAAAAGATGTAACAACCCTTTATTTTTTTTCATCTTTCATCTTTAGAAAGGTCCAATATCCTTCTGAAAACTTGAGCACATCTTAAAAGGTATTTCTCTTACTATGCACATCAAGTCATGCCTTGGGTTTCAACACTTTGTAGATGAAGACAGCTGTTTGCTATGAAGTACCCATTGTTATTTTTGAAACAGATGCTTTGATTTGTTGGAAAGAACTAATATGTGCTGATTTTAGCCCCAGTCCAGTATGACACACAAGCATGTGCTTAAATCTATCGTTACTCAGAAAAGTACTTATGCATATGTTAAAAATTAAGAATGTGCTTAAGTGCTCTGCTTAATGGGGATGATCTTGAACACATATTTAAGTGCACTGTTGAATCAAGGCCAGAATGACCAACCTTAGTTATTGTAAAGTTTGCTATCTTTTTACTGCTCTAAGTTCAAACAACATAGCAATGCTTTATTTCATGTCCTTTGCAAAGGAGGCAATTGCATTCTTGACAAGAAAAGAGTTCATTACATCTTGCAAGCCAAGTAGTGGGGAGGATGGGAAAGTCTGCATAAAATTACCAGGCTCCCCTTTCTTATACTGGTAAGCATGTGAGATGTGATTCCATCTGTAGCTGCTCTTCAATGGCTGTGAATCTGTTTCAGATCTCAGCTGGTTATTTATACAGCAAGAGCTCCTGATTTTTGCCCTGCTTCACAATCTGACAGTGGTCAAAATGACATTTTCCCCACAGACTGTAGCTAATGTGCCCCAGATTCCTGTTTGCAGAAGGTATCAAGGAAAAGCAGGTGTAACTCTCACTTTTTAAATGAAGATAAACACCATCTGTCAAACCCTCCACCCAATGTTTTGATAATTCCTTACTTGAGGAAAACTGTCAGATTCCATACCAACCTTTTTTTTTTCTGTGATGTTTCTGACATATAATTCCCTGTGAAAGCCATCTACACCCTAATATTCTGGGAATACCTGGATAGATTTTCTTTTGCTTATTAGACTGTGTAGCATTAGGACTTTTTTCAGTCATTTACAATATCCATAGTGTCAGACTCCATGTGAATTTTCAAATACAATGAATAAGAAAAACTGGATGCTTTTTGCAATTTTAACAATTTTAACTCTTCAAAATGAGAGCAGATTGAAAAATTATACTCAAATCTTTGCCCTCCTTTACATACAGATCTGAACACTTGGACTATTCTGAAACAAACAGCTAGACAAAAAACCTTGGTGATTTACTTTCTTGGGTTTAGTTGCAAACTCCCACTTTTCAAAATTGTCTGAAACAAGCAATGCAAATTTGACATGTGACATATCAAGCCTCAGCTCAATCTTCAGATCATATCTGTTGTCAGCAGCAAGAAGACAATGAATCTATGTGGGGAGCAAGATGGATTCCCCTCTGCTTTGAGTGTCATTGAAGATGCCAATTATGTTCTGATTACGGAATATTTCTATTAGTCCTTATGATGAAAGGGTGAAAACTGAAACAAAGCTTGTCTCCCATGTTTCAGATTGAGTTTGCAGTGCTGGCTGTCAGAAATATTATCTTTTGAAGTCCTTAATGCCATTTATACATGTTCATGCATAAAAGTATAATTGCCATTTATCTAATGAAAAACATATCCTGATAATTTTCCACATTGCCTCACATTTATTGTATGTTCTGTTCTGCTGTTTCTTCTAATATCCTCATCTTTACTCATATTGTAGTAACAATATACATCAGGCTTATAATTAAAACAATATGAAAATCATGAAAATAAGAAAAATGTAAAAATAAAGATCAATTACATTTAATAGTTTTGTGATGGAAATGCACATTCAGAGCTCAAATTTACTACAAAGCCACACTCAAAATATTTCAAAGCTATGGATCCACTACAAACAAACCTGCTTCTGTAATTGCCAGAAAAAAACCTAGCAGTGGTACTGTTTAAAAACATCAAAGAACCACTGTTGTCTTCTTCCCTACCTCTTTGAAGGAAGGGATTAGTTGAAAAGCAGTTCAAAGTGTAAGCAAGAGATGTTTCATGGAACTTCAGAATTCGGAGCAGGTGCTTTTGCCATATGTGCTAGTAGTACATCCAGTAGCAGTGCAAGTCACCCTGGCTTAAAGAAGAGGAAAACCTGACTCAATATTCCCAGCAGATCTCCCAGACAATGAATCACAGGTTGAGAAATCGGAAGATAGGGACAGGCAGAAAAAGGAATATTTTATGAGGGTTACTGTGAGCATGAAGGAAAGGAAATCATGCTTAAAACATATTACCAATGCAGTAAGTCAGAAGTTTCTCATTTGCTAAAACCCCACCAATTCTTAGCTAAATTCACACAGAGGATGTGTTTTCATGACAGACCTATAGAAGACCAACACCAAAATTAGTGCATTCAGATTGCCCTCTCTAGCCATAATGCACTGTTTCTTCTCCACTGTTACTGCACACACCTAAGGCAATACTTTCCATAATTCTCCTTTCTACAGTGCACTGGACTGCTCACTGATGATTTCCTGGTGATCAACTACAGAATTCACCTGTTCCAAGCCAGTTTGGGAGCTTAAAGGTGGGTACTAGAAGATATTCAGCCTTTAAATTCTTGCACAGAATTATGTTAGGTGGTTTTTTACATGGAAACAAAATCCCAAGATTAGTTGGATGGTTCCAGACAGCCCAAGCATAAAGCACAAATCATTTCAAGTGCAAGAGGCTGTGGACAGAGAGGGTTTGGGCCCCAGCTAGCATGCAATGTTATATGTGAATATCTCTCAGATTTCATACAGAAGAAGATTCTATTCAGTAGTATAAACCATGAATAACAGGCCTGGAATCTGACCTTTTAAAAATATAAGCAAAGGAGTTGTTCCACTTGCTCTGTTCTGTGAAGCTTCACAGATAAAAAGCACAATCACTCCCAACTTCTTGTCCTTATTAATATCAGTTATTGCTGTGGTACTTGGCTAAAAAGACAAGTCAAACCTTCAGTCTGCCCTTACCAGAAAGACATCAAAATCATAGTTTCAGAATACATAAACCAGTGCTCAGTGGAAATGTTTTGTACTCAAAACATTAGTAGGAAAGGCCAGACAGTTTTGCTATGCCTACTCAAAGAGAAATTTCACTTGCAAAAGAGTCAGTATGGAGACATGCCTGCTTCTTAGCATCTTCTCACCAAGGAGGTTAAAGGAAGGTGGGGAACTGCAGTGTCCAACTGCATCACTCATCACACTGTGTGACAAAGTGTGCACTACAAATCACTATATTTTATCCAGTACCATTATATACTGTAACTGTCTCCAGAGTTGGGCATCTTAATATTGCCCATAAATTTCATGCAGAGGAGATCAAAATCCAACATTACTCTCTATAGGGTAGTCACGTCATTTCCTCTGTGGAATATGACATCTGCAACCACCAAATGCTATAGAATAATTTTGCAGAAGGAGAGCTGATGAGTTAATATTCCCAGTGGGAGCCAACTGAGCAGTGTCCCACAGTGCCATGAGTTGATTATTATTGCTGAACAGTCCGTGCCTCTGCACAGTGTAGAGCAGCACCATACAGAGAAGCTGTCCTACCTTCTGGGAAGAGATCAGCTTGGAAAAGCCTATCATATTTGAATAAATTCTCCACTAATCTGCTAAGTCACTTTCAGTCTTGAGATCATATCCTGAGAGCTGAGAAAGGAGGTAGTTACATTTTTTTCACCCAGTGGATAGATTATGGGTCTTGCAGTGAGATACAGTTTACACAGTTTTAATGTTAACATTTTAGATAACTGTATGTGAGCAAGTGACCATAGATTGCCTGCATTGCCCATGAAAATAAGTCAGCAGTTTTGGAACACAATTCCTCTGGCCTATATTAAATGACTGTGAGCTGACTCATATCCCAGAAATGCCTGCTTGTCTCATTTATGGAAGGGAAGTTTAACGTGGATTCTTGAGAAAGAAATAAAATCCCTTATGTTATAGACATCTCCAGCCAGTCAGATGAATCCTGTGCAGGGAGACTAACAAGTCACAGAGCAGACAAGACTTAAGCCAAAGGTACTGAATATTTTTCACTCTGATTCACTGAGAAATTGTTCTGCAATCTACTCAGCACAAAGTAAATGAGTACAGTACAGCTGCCTTTCAAGAGTGCACTCTGAAATATGGGACTGGCTGCAGGAATGATGAGGCCCACAAGAGATTACTTAGTTTTAGACAAAATAAAACTTTTAGTTTGTCAGTCTACTCATTTAGGTCTGCATTTTTCTTTACCTTCCTCTCTTTCAGAAGACATATTCACCAAAAAATTTTGAAAATTTTGTGAGGAAACCAGAAACGATATTTTCTCCTTGTTACTCAACAAGATTGGAATTTATTATTGATCTCACTCTAACCAGTGCATATCAGAATCAATTACATCAAAACTGATGGCAGTAACCTAGTAGGAAGCAAGAATCTGGACCTACTATTTTTAAAATGGCAGCAAATCTTACCTTACATGAAGATGGAATGATACAGTTTGCTTCTAATGAAATGGTGTGGTCTTTTTTATGTAACAGAGAAACAGCATTGTAGCTGAACTGTTAAATAAAAGTTTTCACTTAGCTTACAGTACATTTTACTGTCATCAAAAAAGCATTTGGGAATAATAGTTCCCAATGAGTCTCTGCTGAAATTTTGGGATAATAAACTTTTATATCTTAATATTTATGATTCTAATAAACTACTACAATATTAAAATGAAAGATACAAACTCTGAGGTCAAAAACTACCATTTGTTGTAAGGCAAAACAATTTTGAATAATAAACCACTATTGAAATCTAATATCACTTCCTATAATTTAATAAGTAATCCCCTTGGTGATATATCCCGGATATTAAACTAGTTTAGTTCACTTGGACCAGCTGTTTTAAATTGGTACATAGCATTCTGCCAAATGATAATACAAAACTAAGCATGAAATTACATGATAACCATTTATGTTCTGATTTTTACCTTCATTGCTGATCACAAATTGGCTAATCAGAAGCAATTAATTAATTCATTATTGTTAATAGTAGTGAATGACAAGTTAATAAAGATAATATTTTGTTTATTAGCTCAGCTATAGCACTGTAGGATGTCAGTTGACCAGATGCAAATGTTTGATTGGATAATATATCTCACAGCTCCCAATCCACCTAGCACGTGCCAAAGCAGTTAGTGCTTTTTCACCACAAGCATCCAGCTGCAGACTATAAGCATTTCCATAATGAAGTCAGTATAGCTTGTATTTTAAAACTTATTCAAATGATACTTTTTGAGTCTTAGAGAAAAAAGTATTTTCAAAAGGGTCTGCCATGTGCCACCAGAAATAGTCCATAAATGTATCTTTCACTATATTTCAAGGACAGTGGTGTTAGATTGGTCAGTCGTTAGAGGAGAGGAAAATTTATCCACTCTCGTTCCATATGAAAGTCTGCTGATGTTGCTGATGCACCAAGTTCAAACTTTTCAAACTTTTCCTATGTGTGATTCACCATGGAAACTGCCCTATAACCACTTTTAGAAAGACTCTGAGCCAAGGTCAAAACCATGGCATATTGAGTCTTGATGCTCAGTGGTTACAGTTTGCCTTACTGCTGCATGAGGATGTTCCCTTCCCACTCCAAATGAGTGTGTGAACCCTATAATCTATCGGAAAGGGAAAAATGCTGTTCCACTCTACAGCATAACACTTTGCTCAAAAACAGGGCTTTGAAGTCATAGAAATACAAGCAGCAGCCAGCACAACTGACAGAGAGTAACTCGTGGTGTCTGGTTCCCAGAGCAGCTGCTGATGCTGATGGGCACTGCCACCTGCTCTGGTGAAGGAACTGAACACTGTGTTAGTCATGCAAAAGGACAGTCTGAAACCACGGGGATGTGGAACAACATCCCACAGAATCTGATGTGCTTGAGAACTATGTTGGCTTGAGGTCTATAACAATGACAGTTTTATTTACACAATTGTTCTATTATGCAGTACTGAATGGAAAAGAGAGAGATTGCTTAACATGCTTCCAATTTGTTTATTTGTTTTCCTTTATTGGGTAAAAGTAGTGCTCAGGAAACAACTAATGTAACTGACAGCAATGACTTGAATGAAGAAGGGGTGGTGGCAAACAGGGACAGTTCTGCTGGAGAGTTGTGAATGACAGGTTCTCTACCAACCCAGAAAATCCTTCTTCAAAAAAGCGTCCTTTGTGTGTGGTTAAAGATGACCAAAAATATTTCCATTTGTGAAAGAACTGTGGTCTAACCTCAGATCAACAGACCTAATCAACACTAATCCAAGCAAGCACTTAGGCCTGTTGCAAACAAGCACAGACTGCATTACTTTGGAAGCTCAGGAAACTCAGCTATGAAATACAAAATGTAGGTCTACCCTCGACATTTCTGACTGACATTAATGGAAATGACAGTTTACTCCCAGAATAAAGATAGGTTGTGCTGGGGAAACATAACAATTCCCTAAGAATTACCACTTGATAACTTATTGCCAAACCCTTTGTGGTGTCAAATATTCCACAGAGGTCAGGAAAGAGCTGTGTAGAACTGTCAATGCTCCTAAAAGTTTGTGCCGGATCATTAGAGCGCGGCTTGTGGACTGAAGTGGCCACAAAGAAATAATGTTTCTTTGCCACTCATTGAGGGATGCCAAATACCTTCTGAGTTTTGTGGTAATTGATGTAACAGCCTGTGTGCTGAAACAACCCTGCCCAATCAGATCAGTGGAACAGCAATAGCATCTCTTCTGGATATCATATTTGTGGTTCTCCTCTTTCATTAAAGTTGACCAAGTCAGAGTAACATGCTGAAGCAAATGTAAAACCCATTGCTTTTAAACATGACATCTTCGTATCTGATTCCCATCTGACTTAGATGGGGAATAACTATGATGATAACAAAGTTATACCTCTTTACTCCAGTCCCTAAAGCAGCTGGGTTTCTCTATTTCTGTAATTTAGAAAACACAGCAGAATTCTTTAGAAATAGCAGTTAGTATTTCCTCTGTTTTACAAAGCAGCAAACACTCTGGGGGGCTCAGAAATAATTCTCAAGTACTGTTTCAATGTGTTTGAAATCACTGACTATTCTCAGCTATATGGGAACACACACACATGCATACACAAACAGCTCTTGAAGGAAATCAGAGCATCTGATGGAAAAGGTTTACTTTACTCTGGGTGATCTCAGCTACATTATTTACACACAAAAATCTCTTAGAGGGAACCATAAAAAACACATCAAAGTGCAGTGACTTTTTGTGCCCCTCCCTCCCAAGCTCTACAACACATTTTGCAGTTTATCTTCTCTTCCTGGTCAGTTTCTTCCAGATCTCATAATAAAACATAGTACATGAGAACTGAAAATTTTCAGGGAGAAAATGTTCTTAAATATTTGCTCTTAGAAACTGATTAGAATGTTTAATTCTTCTTTCTTCTTGCTCTGTAAAGATCTCCTTTAGGAGATCTATACACATATGAACATGGGGATGAAGTCAGACCCCATGCCTTGTGTGCCTCATGTTTGGTACCATTAAACTAATCTAAACCACCATCTCTGCATTTTGTTCCTCTCCTGAGTAGGGAGCAAGGCTGTTTGCAGAGCTACCAAGCCCTTACAGTTCGTGTGGTCCTTCAGAAATCTCCTAGGATGATCTGCATATGTGACCAGCCATAGCCAGGAAGCATTTGGTTTAATTCTGCATGTTTAGTCACAAAATTGGAGCAGAGCAGGGAAGTTTGCCATATTTGCTGAAACTGGACCTGTGTGCTATCACTTGTGCATAAGAAATCAAGACTCAGGAGACTCGAATTCTGTTCAAAAGAAGATTTCTTATGTAGATCTGAAATAACTGACTCACCCCTCCACACCTCTGGTCTTTCCCCATAACTTTGGGATCTTTAGGGGAGAATAAATACCATACATTTAGGACGGGGTAGCAGCCAGATCTTATGATAATGAAGATTGCACAAGCAATTGCACACTCTTCATTTTGTTTTCTGGACTATCATTGGATATCCCACACACAGAACAGTAGGACAACCTACACTTCAGTTCCTATGTGGGATACCTCTTGGAGGCTGGGATTTAATTACTGGCTGGATTCTGGTTATACACAGGAATTCACACTCAGGAAGAGGTGGAAACATGACTCAGGCCCAACAAGTCATCTCGCAGCTGCAGAAGGATGCCTGAATATCTTGCTGCAAAAAACACTTTGCAATTTCTCATACCCATATCTTCCCTCTCAGATGGAGGGGAGGAAGGAAAAGTCACAGCTTTATTATATAAACCAAGTGTCTTCTAGTAACAAATTTGTTTTCTTCCACAACTCATAGCAAATCCACAATCTGGCCTGAATTTTGAATAATCATATACTTTCCTCCTTCTTTAGCATTCTTGCTACCTCTGTCTCTGCACTTGCCCTGCTTGTCATGTCTCCTCCAAGATGCACTCAGTGAAAGTTAAAATTTCTTATTTCAGTGAAATGCAAGACTGTTGTTCTGTCTTACATCTTGCACCATAGCATGACATTTGTGTTGGCTGCTGTGCTTTCAAACTTTCGAATTACCCTTGAGTGTGTTTTGGCCATTTCCATCATTTTAAGGCCTCCCTTTTCCTTATGAGCCCACCTGGAAAATGGCAATAAAACTTACAAGCTTTAGGGGGCTTGTTTTCCAAAGTTCACCGCAGCTCTAGCTGCTTTTAAGAGAGCTTATCACTTTATCAGGCATAAAGGATTGCTGTTGTTCTGTATGCTTAAATCTAAGCAGTTAAATTAATAAAACAGTTTGGTTTGTGCAATATCTGTTCAGGATGGGGTCTATAAAAATACAGGTGACAAAACTCTCAATAATTTTAATTGTTTCCAAAGTATCTTACACAACCCAAAAAAATAATTCATTTTGTGATGTGTAAGCTCCAACTTGGAACAAGAATATTGGAAATTCATTTCAAACAGCTGAAAACCAAAAGAGTCTTAAAAAATTAATACATGGTTATTCATCTAAAGATGTTGCCTATGACAATTTTGTTCTTTGTTGTCTTAAATACAGCCTTTTGGTATTCAATACAGGTGAATGACTCTTCTAGACCAAAAAATGGTCTCTCTAGACTGAAGGATGGTGACAGCCTAGAGACCAGCAATCATGATCCACACTCCTCTAAGAATGTAAACAAAGACAATTCCCAATCAATGGCATGTTTTCTGCTTTAAAGACATAATTTCTAAAAGGTGAGGAATGTTATGAGCAAAATTCCTGGAAACTGAAATGTAAGCGGAGAACTTTGAATGAAACTTGGATGTCCTTCTAGAAGAGTTTATTAAATGGCTAAACCCCTACAGTTTCACAATCAAGAAAAAACAAACTTTGGCTATAAGTCCAACATAATTTTCTGGAAACTGTGAACATAAAAGCAATGGATAACGTGAAAGCAAAAAAAGGCAGATTTAGTTAACAGTAAAAATGAGAAATTATCAACAAAATGAAATAATTAATATGAGAAACTAAAAGCATGGGAAAATAATTCCTGTCTATATGAAAAAGAGCAGTAATTTAAAAAGTTTTATTAAAGATAAAAACATGCTAGAAGTGATATAATTCTGACATTAGATAAGGGTATTAAATCTGTTAGTAATCATAGAGAAGGATAAGGTTTCAGTAAATATTGCCTTGTAGAAAAACAGGTTCATTTAATCACTTCACATGAAGATGATCAAGATTTTTCCAGTCCTTCAAGTAGCAAGGAGGAATTTAGGCAAAGTCTGTTAAATATTTTTAAATCAGTAGGCTGGGTAGCTTGAATCCAAGAGTCCTTATTTTCCTGAGGAGTCAGCTGAATCACTATGTTGCTCTTGAATAAATGTTGAAATATTGGTGAAATTCCAGAAGACTAAAAAAAAGTACAAATCCTGAGCCAATATACAAAAAGTTTGATTTAGGCAAGTTACTGGACATCAAACCCTGTCAAAAAAAAAAAAAAAAAAAAAAAAAAAAAAAAAAAAAAAAAAGAATAAATTTATATGGTTAAGATGGGCTGAGGGTTCCCTAAAGTAACCAGTCATGGGGTACACTTCTACCCCTAGTCTCAGCTCTCAAGGATTGGCTCAAGCTTGACCACATGCAATGTAAAATTTTCCTTAAATAGTGGCAGAAGACAGTTGTAAATGACAGATGTAAAAACCAGTTGAAGAACTTATAATGATACACAAAATTCGCTGACTTATTTAGCCTGGTGAGACAATTTCAACCAACAATGTGCTACAGCCAAGCTTCTGCAGCAGTTCTAAAATGAATCTTTAGAGATAAGCAACAGAGCAGAAGTTCCTAATGTAATTCTGAAAATATATGAGCCTTTTGTTGTGTAAACTGAGTAGCACATACAAGCAGGGTGATGATTTTGCCTCTGTGCATAATATTGATGAGATTGATACTAGAATATTGCATACACATCTGGTGTCCATATTTGTGGGGGGGGGCGGAGAAAAAAGCTGAAAATTTGAAAAGGATGCAGAAACTACCTTAAAAATCATTTCAGGATGGAGAAAATACCTTAAAGTGGGGCACTGGAAATCCTCAATCTATTTAGATTATAGCAGATTTAAGGGTGGCTTGAATATATATGCACATACATTCATTATAAAAAGCTCTGAACACTTAAAGGACTTTTAAACCAAAGCAAAAAGGCCTAAAGAAAATCAGTAGATACAGGCTAAAACCAAACAAGTTTAGTTTGGAAATAAAGCACATTTTTCAGCAGTGAGGAAGATTAGTCAGAAAAAGAATCTAAAAGGGAAAGTAGTGAATTCTCCTTCTCTTCATAATAATATTGGCTGCAATTCAAAACGATGTGCTTCGGCCAAACAAAAGCTATTCTTAAGTCAGAGATTTTTGCTCAGCTTAACATATTAAATTGTCCAATTATTTCTTCTGCACTTAAACACTTTATTTAGGATAAAAGTAATTTTTCTTTAGTTGTCTGCAGTGTAGTTATCTGAACCTCAGGTAGCCTCTGCAGGATTGCTTTAGAGTCAAAAGACACTTAGCTGGATTTATCTCACCCATTTTAGAAACCTGCATTAGTACATGATTAATCCTGAGAGGTTCCTCTTTCCCTCTACAACAAAAGAGAAGTTATAAAGGGAACAAAAAGAGACTATAAAGGGAGTTTGAATAATTAGCTCTGATTAGAGATTTCCAGTAAAAAAGCATGCATTTAGTCAGGTGAATCCTAAGTTTTGTGTCTGAGTGTCAAAAGGCATTCTGGCAATTCCTGAGCAATGTATCTAGTTCAACATGAAAGGCAGTGCATGGATTTCTGCTTGGATTAGGTGAGGTAGAGATTTACAATATTTCTTCTGTGACTAATGTGTAGCTTTTTAGATACATTTATTTAGATTTTATCTTCCATTTTTTCAGCATGAGATGTAATTTAAGGCCAAACAATAAAAAATTATGCTTTCCCTACATTTCAAAAATAGATCTTCAAAAGGGAATTATAGACAAGGAGTTCAATGTCTGTATTTGCTAAAGGCCCAGCATCTCCTTGCCACCCATCCAGCCTCAGCAGGAGGACACAGAACAAAACGATCTCCAGTGTGAAATAAGAACTTGCTGTGATTCTGAATTTTGAGATGTTTTCCTGTTTGCTTTGAACTCCACATTAAAACAAGGTAGAATAAATATTTCCAACAACAGAAGAAGACTTGAGAATGAAATATAACTCAGAATTCTTCCTGGACAGCAAGCCTCAGTCACTGGGAGCAGGCACATGAACACACACAGAGTTAAAGGGCTTGTGAAGATTGAAGGAGTTTGTATTTGGAAATAAGCAAAATCTCCCACACCAGTCCTGGTCAACTTTTTACACAAACAACAAGGCTTGAAGTCAAGGGAAGATTTGCCTAAGGAAGGACTGGAGGGTTGGATTCAATGTACTGTTCATTAGGGCTATTTTCCTTTTCTTTATGAGCCACATGGGAATCTATCTTCCTGTTTCAACTGACATGAACCATTTTGTTTCAACATTTTTTTACTGTTATAGCCTGTACACTTTATTGATGTTGATTATAATTTGGTTGCTCACCAACTTATATTGAAACAAAAAGCTTCAGTCCAAACACATTTCTGTAGTGATTTAAGAACAGCTAACATGTATGATGCTTGGACCAACCTTTCTCATTAAATAGTTATTACTGAAGTTTTATTTTTGCTAAGAAACCTTTTAATACCAAAGTACATTTAACTTATACCCATTTTAGAGTGTATAAGACTTCTAGATAGACTATTAA
>WBNO01028224.1:5928-37546 GCA_013400575.1 Peucedramus taeniatus
TTTGATAACAAATCAATTTTTAGCACGGCAAAGGAAGGCATAATAAGACCCAAAGGTTATATTGAAAATGGTGAACAGTATTTTGCAGCCATCTAGTATTTTGATAAACAGAAATCAGGCTTCTCATAGTTTCCATTTCGAGCTGTTGACTTCTCAGCTTACAACTTACTATATTTTCTCTACAGTACCTTTCTGACATGCTTTGCAGCTCTTACTGCTGAATCTCCTGTGTAGTTCCCTGGGTTCTCAAGGCAATGCAGTTATTTTCATTTGCTATCCTGATAATCTAAGATTCCCAATACTATACTATCAAGATACTCCCTCCCCACTTTTCTTTTATGACTATCAGGGAAAATATTTCTCTTAATACAGATGGTTCCTTTTCAATAATTTCCTAAATCACCTACCATGGTCATCTCACAGTTGTGCTCTTAAATTCCACTTTCTCCAAGCAAGTAAGCAGTTTTCTTTTCAGCAGCATAATGAGTGCATTGTAAAAGGACAGACAGAATATGCCCCCTTTATTTCCTTTCTCTAGAAAATGAAGTCATTCTATTTAAAAGAAAAGAAAAAAAAAGAAAAAAAAAAGAAAACCGAAGAGAACAGATTAAGTTAGTTTGGCACATCCTGCTTTGGTAAACCAATATTCTACTTCCCTTTTATCTGTAGCTTTAATGGTCTTTCCCTTCAAAACCTGTTATAAAACTACATGCATTATTAAGCCAGACTGACAAATCTGCAGTTGCAGACAGCAGTTTCCTCTTCTTAGACACAGGCGAAGCTCTTGTCTTTGTACCTAGTACTATCACTAATTCAGTAAGCTTGATTTCCAATAGTTACTACTAGATCTGTATTAATTGTAGTAAATCTCTAGTAGAGAATTTTGGTGCAAATTCTCTGAAAGGACAGCCACTGCTGCATTTGTTGCCCTTTTAGTAAAATCGCCTGTAATACTTTTTTTTTGTTATAGTTATTTCCATTATTTCAATCCCATTTATACTTCATTTTTCTCCTGTTGCCAGTAATCATCAACTTACTGAAAAGTAGAGCAAATTACTCTTTTGTTTTATGTCAATAGCTATGCTTTCTTTAACCTCTTTACCATTCAGCTAATTATTTTAGGTTTTTAGCTTTTCTTCATCCCTAGGTGTCTCTATCATTCTGTTTAGTGCATGAACACGGTGAAGAATTTCTGTAAAGTAATCATCTTTTTAACCTATAGTTTGTCTGCTGCTTCTCTGTGGTCATCTATGCCCATCTGGTGGTTAAATGCAAGGCAGCTGATTACTTTCAGTGAGGCTTGAGCTAGTGTGTTTTTTCACGACTGAGGAGTGTTTACAGATAATCTCTGTGCTTCAGATGATAGGTGGTCACTTGTATAGCTGTTGCTGTTCACTAAAGGTATGTTCTGTACCCACAACTTACCAAACTCTGGCCTTTTGAAATACTAAATCCACCTAAAGGTCTAAATCTCTGCATCCTTCTAATTTTCCAATTGCCCAGTCTAAAGTTAATTTTTTATAACGCCTTTCTTAAATGCAAACTGCTCCAACTACTTACAAGTTTATTAGTTCTTTAAAATGCTCTCCAGTTGTGTCAGAAATTGTTGGTGAAGAAATGTGTGTGTTGTAATAGCACAGAGATGCAAGTCTGTCTTCAGAATGGTATTTTCTAAAATACAACTAAATTAAATGTAAAATGAAAGTCTGTCATAATGACATATTCTCACTGAAATTTCTTTCTCTAGTATAAGCAATGAACCAGATTATTTGAGAAAGCAACTATATTTTTCTGCAAGTAAGAGTGATAAAACCCATGATTCCTTGCACTTTTAATTAAAATTATGGGAATTATGAAATCTCTCAGATTGTTGGGGAAATGATTGACTTACATTCAGTTTATTAATGTTTTGACCCCAGCAGTATCCAGGAGGTATCACATTACATTAAATAAAGAACACAAACTATAATCCAGTCTAGAAGCCACCTCCTTTTAATAAATACTTCCTTTTGTCACCTTTGCATGTTTATATGTGGAGTCTGTGGCACCCAAAACTCCAAAGTTTTGAACTAAAATTCCTTGTGATCTCCTCTTGTGATCTCTCCCTGCCTTTCATTTAAGTGAAGTGATTCCAGAACAAAAGCCAACCAAACATTCTACACTTTTTGATGGTGGAAGGTGAAACATACTTCGAGCTGCAATTATAAGCATAATCTTGATACTGGCTCCTGTTTATTTCCAGAACTAAAAAAACTTCTAAGAAGATTAACTATGAAACTTTATTAGTTGCCTCTCAGTTATTGACTAATACTCTCCCCAGGCATGCATTTTTTCATACTTTGACAAAAGTACCTACCTGAGTGAAACCATAGCCCTTTTGATGTCAAAGGCAAAACTCAATTTCATGACTGGATTTTAGCCTCTGGTTATATTTTCAAAATATACACTTCAACAGTATAAAATGTCCTGTAAATCCCATGCCAACACAACCAGCACCCCAAATAGTAGGACATTTTTACATTGGCATGAATAACCCTGGCACCTCCCTTCCTGTGGGTTTGCTTTTTCTGTACATAAGCATTTAGTTTTAAATTCTGGGAGGAAATGTTATTTATAATTCTATCTACATAACACCTACATCAGCAGTAGAAACAACGCTGGTAATAAATAACAATACAATTATGCCTAGTTTGCTTTTTACATTGCCTTTATGCTGTCCTTAACCAATGCTGTATTGATTTTACATTTCTTTAAAGTTTTTCTATTTTAAAGTCCTCCGCAGTGCAGGCCTCTATTACAGCAGAGTGGCTCTTGACTCTCATCATAATGAGCATGTTCTCAATACCAGCAGCCTTTCCAGCACTCTCAGTGGAGTGGAGTGCTCATGATGCATTCGCTGTAGTGTGGTGAGTAATACACATTTAGAATTTGGCTTATCCATTATATTTCACATTACTGTAAAACCCACCAGAAATAAGTAAAGTGCTTTTTAATGGACACTGAATTATTTCTAGAATGTGCATCCTTCTTGAGAAAAGATTTTTTTCTTTTCCCTGTTAGACTGAAGGGTTCCTTTTGATCACAATTCACTCTTGATTTGACTGACTGCAGACTCCTACTTACCAAAAATTCTCATGGCTTGGCTCACCATAATATCAGAGAACACAAGCCTTCTTCAATGCATTAAAGATGCAGTAACCAAGGAATAATAAAATGTAATTCAGAGAGGAAAAATTACATGTTTTAACACAAGGATCACATAAAGATAGATCCAGAGAATCAGGGATGATGGACCAGTGCTCTTTCTCCAGTCCTTTTTTTTTTGACAGAATCCTTCTACTTAGCAACAGCAATACACATTTTATGAAAACAAACAAAAAAGGTTCTATTCTATCAGAAGGATTTATTTTCATAAATATAAGTTGAATAACAGGTAACTATGTTTCTTAAAGAAAAAACAGCATTTGAAAATTATTCTGAAATAACCTCCTGTGGTAAAAGACACTCATAAAACTAGACATGAACCACAGGCACAAGAGCTTTTGGCATGGATAGAACATAATTATAGGAACAGCACTGAAAGGATTACTTGGCTTTTGGGAAAACTTGTCCCTTGCAAGCTTAGGTAATCCTCACCAGATTTGAATAATAGAAAATTTTATTTAATATACAATCCATGGTTCTTATGTTTAGAGATATTATCGCTTTTTACAGGTCACCTTGTGTGAGCATGGATATATGGAAAATATATATGTAAAATGTAAAAACTGAAATGGAAGATCGAACTCATCCAGTTTTATAACAAACAAACAAATAAACAAAAATTATACATGGGATTTAAACAGATGTCTTACATGTGGAGACTGCTCGTATTTTCCGACTCCTTATGGAGCTTCTGCATGTAGTTGTGCTGCATGTTATACAATTCTAATATGCCAGAGAACTGTCATACACTACTCTTGTTTTCATTAGGTGAACAACCTATGCCAGAACTCCTTGCTCAAACACCATCCAACAGTCACACAAAATTCTATTAAACAGAACAGAGAAAACTTTGCTATCAACACTCACGCTTACTATAAATATTATCTTCTTACTCAACTGATCTGCTTCCCGTCTGATTATTAGGTTTGTATCAACTGACTTTATTGACAAAAAAATCTTTCCTTAATTTTTTTTTCTATAAACCCCACAAACCTAAAAAGTGCTTATTACTACATTTACTTACATTTGTGCAAAACTAAAGAATTGCTTGTTTGTTCTAATCAGACTCAGGTTTTTCAATCCTATTAAGAAAGTAGAATTAAATGGAAATCACCAAGAGACTAACTTATCCACATTTTTATAACTGGTGAGAAAATGTAGTCAAGAAAGATCTCATTTTCATTGTTTGCTCTCACAATTTGCAGCTTTGGCAGTTTACATAACACGTTTTTTTTTACTTTATAAACTGAGCTCTTTTATTTTTGGACTCTTGAGACTCGGTGAACATGAAACATAAGGATATCAGTTTTATTCACTTTTCAGATTAAAAGTAGGCTTTAACTGTTCTTGAAAATCCATTCCCAATCCTATGGTTCATGAAGCACAAACTACCCCACCATGTGAGCTGTGCCTTCCTGCACACCTGACCTACTCCAGTTTCCTGGCCTATCTTCACAGCTCAAAGAGAATTACAGAAGATAAGTTCTGATGCAGTCGAGTGGCTACAGGGTACTGAAAGCAGCATTAAATAAATGAACAATTGTTGGCTATCAGTTTGACTCTTTGCCAACCAGCTAAATGAATCACTTTGAAAAATTAAACAAAAAAAAGTTTAATTTGACATGACTGTTGTTTGACTTTCCGCTTTTTTGTTTTAGTGGGGACCCAAGGCTGATGCCATGCCATCCTAGGCAGAGAATAAGCACTACATATTTGTCCATTACCAACCCATAACTAATGCATTAAACCCTCTTCTTTTTCATTTCTATTGTTTGCTATTAGAAATCTGTAGTGCAGACTCATAAGTCTACAATAATGCCCCTGGATATTTTTCAATCAAAACTTCTCTATCCTCTTAAAATATTTTGCTGGTTTTCTTAACTCTTTATGTAGTAACTAAGCCTGTAGGGATACTGAATACAGATAGCTAAACAATTATTGGTCTTTTAGCAGTTTATGCATGCCCTTCAATCTCTTAGAAAAGGCAAAGGGCAGGAGAGGCAATAAAATGTTTTACACAGCAAATTTGGCTTGGTTGCGTAAAATGTTGATGTTGGAGTAAACCACCAGTTTGGCAAGTAAAGTTAGCATGAGGCCTTTTGCATGGCCATTTACAGTTTTGTGTTTCTTCTCTTCAATAGGTTTCTTTTCCTTGTTGCTACTTACAATAAACACTCTTGGACAAATTTTCCACCGTGCTGCTGCATGTGACCACATTGGCACTAATTCAGTAACACTGGTGTAACCAAGGCAGAGAATTTGCTCTTCACGTTTATAGTCTCACTTTCATCTGAGGATATCAAAGAACAATCCTGACCAAAATCAGGTTCCAAGATCTAAACTCTCCAAAGCTTTGTGAGAGTGTAGAGCCAGACTTTGCAGCCAGATCCATTTCTGATCCATATTTAAGGTACTTTGCCTTGATCTGAGAGACGCAATTAGTTACAACACTCCCTATACAGAATGGAGCTTGAAGGGAACACTGAGAATTATTAAAACCTGTGGCTTATTTCAAAATCAACTTCTTGTTCGGAGACATAATTGTGGTTCTAGAGGGCATAAGCCCAAAACAGTTCTGGATATTTTATTTTCTGCTTAGTGCAAACCCAATTGCATGAATAGTTTTGCCTGAGAGGGAAAAAAAAGCCTATCTAAGGAATTTGGAAATTAAGTTCAAGTTGCCTGCAGAAAGAATTAAACAAAATAAACTGTTACTATGAAACACATTATTCCATGCCTTCTAATCAAAACAGCAGAAAACCATTTCTGGGACTTTAGTCAATCAATCAATTCCGTCAATGTGATACATTTCCTGCAAGGTTCAGCAACTAGAAAGTAAAAAATACAGAAGTGTCATCACTACAGAAGAGAAATAATTCATAATGTTAAAAGAACCTGCAGTAAGGGTCATTTGGATTGAGCTGGCTTCCATTACGAGGGCTGGTTTAAAACGTGCCCTGTCCTGCTTAGGGACTCTGGCTTTGCCAGATACAGAATTCACCTGAGCAGATAGCTGGGCTGATCACAGCCTGTTTCAGCTTGTGAGGAAGGAAGTAACAGGCATAACTCTTACTCCCTCCTTGCAGGGGAAGACAGGGAGGTCAGTGAAGTTTCCTATGACCATGTTCACGAGCAGACACTAACCTCACAATTTTTTCAAGCTACTACAAATTGTATTTATTTTAAAAAAAGGAAATTTAAAAGATGAACATAGGCCGGTAAATTACTTGGTAGAAGTAAATCTTGAACTGAATTAATAGCTTTTAATTTTTCTCATTGATTTCTAAAAGCTTGGGGGGAGATGCAGGGGGCAGGGGGGAGGAAGGGAAGAATAATTACTAGAAAATACACAGCTAAGAAATTTAAATACCCCAGCCTTAGCATGGCACAACACCCCTTCTCTACAGAGAATTCAGCTGTGGGGCAGATGAGAGCAAAACAACATTTTTAAAAGCTGTAAGTCTGCTTATGTTGTTCTAAAGTATGACCAGAATGCTAATGGGGCAGAGCCAGGCTCTGTTTCATGGACCTCCCACTGAGTTTATGCTTCATGCACTACACAAAAAAGACAAGTTTTGCATGTTAGACCAAAATTAACTCTTCCTTTTCCTCCCTCTAAATGAAGGAAAGCAGCACTGTGCATGATGCTGCTGTGGGCCTGGGAATCCAGTGCCCCCAGCTGCTCTCAGCGCCACCAGCCAGACTGTGAGGAGCAGTACGGCAATCAACAGCAGCACTGCCATCAGTGCTGCAAGCTAGGCAGTCCTTCCAGCAAAAGCATTTCCAGTCACAGGATTTCTATCTGCCTTGATCACCCCTGTGAGCTGCTGGAAAGCCATGTCAGAGATGACTTTGGCACAGGTTTTTATGGATATACAACAGGCAAGTCCTCTTGACAGAGGACTTAATTCACATTAAAGGGAATTTGAATTTTGGGTTAGAAATGAATGGATGTAAATCAACATAAGTATCAGACACACTCCTCTCTCAGAATGATGACTGAAAAAATGTACCTATCTTTTGCAGTCTTTTCTATGACTCAAATATCTGTTCCTTTACTACTTGTATTTTACAGGCTGAAATTTTTCATTGAATAATTGCCAACAGGCAACAGCTACCTTCTTATTTTCTGTGTTTTATAAAATGACCCTGAGCTGTAAGCTCTTAAACCCCAATCAGCTACTTTCACTATTTCAGTGTTTAGAATTTGAGGGCAACCTAAAAGGTTGATGATAGCTGTTTAATGCTTTAGTGCTCCTGACAGATTAACTGCAGGTTCTCTGCTTTGAAAGGTGGGAGAGATTTAAAGGAAGTTTTAGATGCAAGAATATTCTTTTCAAGTTACTGAATGTAACACATTTTCCATTTTAGTATATATATATAATTTTGAATAGTAGTAATGTAATTGTTACTTGAAGTTTCCCCTGAGAAAGTACAGAACTATTGTATTCACCTTTTAAAACATTTCTTCTAACAAAAGAAATATGTGTACACAGCTTCTAGGTCAACATTATTCAAAAGAAGGTCCCTGTGTATTTTTGTAACAACTGCCCTTTCTTTTCACTTCATTCACTCTACAAATCTCAGATTAGTAAATGCTAAGAAGTGAGGATTTTGTGGTATTTGAAATTAGATTAATTAGCTCTGACAAATAAAATTTATATGCCCAGAAACACATATTATACACTCTTCTAACTTATACCTTACTTTGCAAAAGCAATAATGAGACCTGAACAATATCATATTGGAGAACCAGAGACCTCCAATCACTTTCTTTGGAGTAGCTGAGCCCTGAGCATAGAGAAAGGAGAAAACTAATTACGTTTGAGACCTGTACAGAGCACCATAAACCCATCAGGCTTTTTTACTCAAAAGTGAAAAAGACACAACACATACCATTGTATAGAGCGCGAGGAACACTAGAGAATATCATCTTTTCCTCAGGGCTTCCATGCAAAAGCACACTTGTACAAAGGCACTAGTATTCTCTAAAGCCTTTGTGTTGTATCCAGGAAGGAGGCAGACACTTAAAGCAAGGCTGAAGTTGGACCTGAGATCCTGAGACTAAAATTGAAATCCAAATAAAACTCATCAACTGTTTCAACTGTTGCTTAATCTTGAAGTTGCCTAAATTTACCGAGTATATATATATATATTTATATGATTGATTCAGTACTTTTTCTGATATTTCCAGCCTATTTATGATCAAGATCCAGGAAAAACATGTTCCACAAGCTTAAAACCTCTAAGTAACTAAATGCAACAGACATTCAGAGAGACATTGAACACATATTCATGGAACTGGGCTTTCTAGATGCAGGAGTTGTCAGACATTATGTTTATTTTTTCTGGTATTTGCTCCTGAGGTTGGAATAAGGACAAAAATCCAGAATTTTCACTGTGATGTATGTAAATAGGAAGCACACAAACAGGTTTCTTCTTGGCTTTTTCGGATCAAATACCTCAAATGCTTTTCGGGATGATGTCCCAACTTCAATAGTATAGGCAGGGTGTAGTTTAAAGGCATTTTGTGGGAAGTAAGAAATTATAATTTCCTGCCCTTGGTTACATGGAACTCTTGACTCTCAGTAAACGCCCTCCCACACCAACAACCCAAAGTGGAACAAACTGCAGCTCTACACCATCACCTCCATGTCCAGAACGAAAATGATGAGTACAGCCTGAACTCAAAGCCTCTGTGTTTTATGGCCAAGTTCCTAATGAGATCACAAAGAGACCAAGACTGCAGTGCTCATTTCACTTGCCTGCATGCAGATTTTCCCCTCAAGACAATGGCTGTGATCTCAACTCTTTCAAGTCCTCAGATTGTTAGTCCTTAAGCTGTCAACCCACTAAGAGAAGCAGATGGCTGTCACACTATCAAAAAATGAGTAATCAAATATGCTGAAATTCAAGGGTCTTCCATGAAAAGAGCTCTAGACAGACATCCAAAGTTACAAATATAAACTCTTTGAAGCTGTCAGATTTGTTTCTTCAGAAGAAAATCGAGATTCCTAGTGTTTCTTCCTGACCCTCTGCAGAAAGCTGCCTGTACAGATCTCTTGCAGATTTTTTTTTGGTTTATCCTCTCTCCCCATGCTTAGCACAGCTAACCCTTGCACTTGGCACAGGATGTGGGATACAGTCTGGAGTGCCTAATTGAAAAGTGCTTAATTTTTAAGCAACCTTTAAAAGAGCTAGCCCTTAGTCTCTGGACTAAACCAATTATTAACTCTCATGAAAGTGTGTGTTCAAAGGCAGTCTTTAAATAAGAATCTGTGAATAAATTCTATGCTCTTCTGTTTTGGCTCAGCTAGGTAGTGTCCACAGTACTCTGTGAGACTTCTTATATAAAAAGCTTTGAAAACCTTGCTATTTCAGGTCAGTAAGTCAGGAGCCTATCTAATACTTAAACTAAGGAAAGCATCCTCACTGAGTTCTTAACTGAAATCTATTTAAAAATTTAAGTTAAACCAACGCAACTTGTTTCTACAAGCTCAGGGCACACTGCCCTGCATTTATTCTGCATATACAGACTTCTCCAAAGGGAGCACAGGTCATAAGATCCCAGGTTTGAGAACAGACCATTCCATATAATCCCAAATTAACTTGCAAAAAGGCCAGTCAGTGTTGGTTAATGCCATTCTGGCTATGGGTTTAGTACATGCTGTTCCCTCTACTCCCTCATCTCTCCACATTCTTAATTCACTTGAGCACTGTGAGTGCTCAGTTTTGGTGCAACATTCATATTTCACCTATCATGCAAAATTCCCCCTGCCATCACTAGCAGGCCTTCCAGGAGATCTGGAGATATTATTGCCCTTATTCATAGTCCTGACAAAAGGCAGCTTGGTTTTTTGCTCTGTCCCTATCAAAGCCTTTACATTCAAAGCCATTATATACAAGAAAGCAGGCACAAAGTCGACTGTCTTTATTTCACCAAAGAATAGGTGGCTATATGAGAAGGGAACTAAGGTAGATAGAGCAAAGGACACATCCTCTTCTATGTGTCACCAGTTGTCACCCTATGTTTGCATGATCTGAAACCCAAATTTTAAGAAAGATGGAATTCTAGTTATAAAAAATCTGCTCACTTTTTAACTGAAACTAAACTCAAGTTTCATGCGTGGAATTAGGAGACTTTCATAAAACCTCGTCTGGCCTTGGATGATTCTGAGGTATTTTTGTTGGGCCCCAAACTCTATAAACTAGCCACTACTAACAGCTTCCTTCTGTGAAAGGCTCTGGTTCAAACTACAGCAAAACTCAAAGGCTAAGTCCAAAATAAACAGTTCCTGTAAAAGTAAATTGATAAATAGCTCCCCTGTAATCATATAATTAGTGGTACAATGTGCTAACCACTTTTGTGAAAGCAATTTTAATGCTTGCCATTCACATTGTCAAAAATATCATTGACCCAGTTGCTTAAAAACAATTGCTGAAATGGATGTTGGTCTCTGCTGTGGTTATTAATGGTGGGGCAGATCTTGCTGTATACAGACAGCAACAGATCCTTCATTGGTACACATCCATGCTGTGTTTTTTATTATTTCCTAAGAAAATTTGGAGATTGAGGCAGAGTGGCAAGGATCCACATCTGGCCTGCTCACCTATCCCCAGTCACTGGATCCACTAGCCAAACTTCCTGCACACTGAGGATCAGTAGCAGGTAGGAAAAATTATGTGACAACAAATTCAAAACTTTTGATAACTAAATCTTCAGTCATACAATCATACCTCATAAAACATAGATGTGACCCCCTCCCTAAAGGCTTTCTCATCATAGACTCCTACATTTGCAAATCAGGCAAAACCCAGGGTAACAAGAGGGACTTAAAGGAAATTTTGCACCACTCACTGGGAAATAGAGTTCAAGATGTTTAGAGCTATGTACAATTAGGTCTAAGTAAATGTTGGAATTCAATCACTAGAAGAAAATACCCTCCTTTTTAACTTTATCCAAGATCATCATCAAGACTGCAAAACTTCTACAGTCTACAAAATGTTTTATCTTTGTAAAAGCTTTAGTCCTTATGTGTGAAAAGAGTTTTTCACTTGCCTGCCACTAAGTCAGTAATTATAGAACAACATTTCTCATTATGTAGACCATTCCTAAAGAAATAGACTAATTTTGGTGGGCAGTTTTCCTAACAGAGGTTAAGAAACCATTATTAAAAAGCAGAGCTCTAACTCTTGTGGTTGTGATAGGTTGCCTTGTGGTTGGGTCAGAAGGATCTTTCTGCAGCTCTTACTCCTAGACATGCACTAAATGCACCAAATGCAAGAGGTTCTAATGCTCACTATTTCACTCCTAATGCAAGTTAAAAGGAAGTAGTGCCTTAAAAGAAATTCTTAACCCCGTGATTCTGAGGGTAAACAGTAAAAAAAGGCATATAATAAGGAAAAAACAGAATATACATATGCTAAGGTGTTTGAAGTAAAAAGCTCATGAAAAAGCAATGGGTTCAATTGATTTCACTTTGGAAATGAGCTCAGCTTTTGAAAAACTGAGAAGTACTGTTACAGGAAGATGTAAAGATTTTACAGTAACAACAGATGCCCAAAGAGCAACAAAGCACTACACACAACACTCCTGACTTGCAAGTAAACAGCTGTGCAGCCCTTGCCTATTATTTTCAGCTCTCAATTTTCAACTCCTTGCCACCTGAGCTTAAAAGAAAATTCTTTACTAATAAACCAGTAAACTTACCTATAAATATTATCTTCCATTCAAATGTCATTTAACCATAGTTTGACCCAGATAAGTGACTCCCAAGCTTTCTTTATCAGCACACCTAATTTCAGGACAATAAACCCAATTCTGGCTGACCACTCCCCATGAATGATACAGCTTCCCTGTCTGGGAAACACTAACCTTGACTGTAAGACTTGCAGAAGAATGAGCAGAAGTGTTGCCACCTTCAGAAATAGGGGTATAGTCAATATACCTTTCACTTTGAGTCCTCAGTTTAAATACAGACACAACCTTATACACAGGTACTCTGGTGTTCATTCAGCCAATCTATAAAATAAGGACCTTTTTCCTACACTCTGGACCAAGTAAAAGGAAAAAAGGAGAAGCTTATATTGCTACAGATATTTTTATTTCTAAATACTCAGGAAAAACTTTGATACTTCAGTAATGGGCTAGATGGACTGCAGAAATAATTGTGCAAAAAATCATATCCAGGGCAACAGCATCAGGGTTTGATGTCTAAATAAAACAGTATTTTGGCATGTGCAGCTCCTGTGATGGACCTGGAAGAAGACAAACCAAATTTCAAAGGAATAGCAAGCCAAATCTATTAAATACAAACATGGTGTTGAAGCCAGTCATTCAGTCCTCACTAGTACAAATGTTCTTCCATACCAACAGGGCTTGGAATAGAAGTCATAGCAAAGAAAGCCATTTAGCATCAGTAGTGGAAATAAGGAAAATTAAGGCTGGAGCTGTAAAAGCAAATGGAAACATGTGATGTAGGATCACGATTGTCATGTGCTGTTTGTCGTGGAAAATACCTCGAAAGTAACTTTGTCTGTAAAATGGACAGTATATAAACTTTTACAAGAAAGACACTAAAAAAATAGCTCTAAATCAACAGGAAACACTGAGAAGGCTAGAATTTGGATTCGTATTCAGCCCTTCAATGAGTTCCATTCTACAATTGTTCTTGTTCAGAACAACTCCTTTTCTACATGTCCATACTATTAAAAAGAACAGTGACTACCAAAGACCATCACCTGGAGGCTGAGTGTCAGCTCCACTCACAGATCATACCATGCAAACACTGTAATTTCTACCCAGTCTCAAGAAACGCAGCTCAGCACAGATCTAGGAATAGATCTTTTGCTAAAGGCAAAACCAACACACTGTTACATTAAGCAGGTAGTATTTCTTTGTGTTTGCTTTCTACTCCTTTTCTCACTTTGAGCACATACTGCCTTTTAAAAAAAGTAGAATTAGAATCTACTCAGTCTTCATATTTTTGTACTTTTAAAAGAAAACAAGAGTTAAATCCCTTCATGATACAGCTGTGTAGAACAGAGTAGAAGAAAACTTGATCATGTTGGGGAAGGCACGGGGAGAAGAGAAGGCAATAGTCACTCATTGCTTTGTTCCGGACATGCAGGAAGAAAGACAAGATGCAAGGGATGTGGTTTATTTTGGCTGCAGCTTTATTAACTCAGCTCCTCTGGGAAGTGCCATCAATAACTTGTACAGCACAGGTCGTCATTCTTTCCCTAATCATTCCCACCTGCTGGGGAGCTGCAGTTGGCTTCCTTTCTACCATCACTCCTCCCCTCACTCCTCCCACCCCCACCTCCACAGCTGGTCTCCAGCTCACCACTGACCACCATATCCCCCAAAAGAGAGTAAAGGGGCTGGAAGAGACAGTTGATTCCTTGCTGTTACAGACTTAAGCAATTCTTACTCTCTCTCAGCTTTTTACCTTTCTCCAATTCTTCCTTCAAATCCATTTTATCATGGATTCAGATCTTTGAGGAACAAATGCCTATATTGCACATCTGCCTTATGGAGGAGACAGCAACAAGTTTGGCTGAGCTTGTCCACCCCTCCATCTTGTTTCCCAGAGAGTTAACAGTGCAGATTTGTGGCTAAGCATAAAGCTGCTATCACACTTTGCGTGTACAGACTCAGCAAAGTGTATCAAATAGAAATAAAAGCTTTTTATCCAGAATTTTGATTATCATGACATTTACAATCGCTGTAACATTTTGAAAACAACATTTTAAATACCAAAGGAAGTGGGTTTTTATGCTGGTCAGCGAAAGTGAGAAGCAGAGAACAATCTCATTTCCATGATTTTTATATACACATCAGAAGATCTCTTTTCACTTGCACATAGTCTTTGGCTGTAAGAGTGGATATGATACCTGCAAAGAGGGAGACCAGAGGGCTTGGAATGAGAGGGACAATGTGGTTCTCAAGTGTCAAGACTGCATCTAAGGGGGGATGTACCTACTGACTATCTGCACTCACAATCAATCCCTTGGACTGTTCACACATCAAGTTTTTATGAAATGTGTGTCTGCATGTAGACCTGCTCCCCACATTTCCTGGCAGAAAGATGGGCCCAGTGTGTGCAAATTCTGTGTGAAGGAATGAAGGATGAACAAATGCAGCAAGAAATACACTCCTACCAGAAGTCTGTCTTTTAAGAAAATAGCAAATATACAAAAGCACACAGAGAAAAGGTTTTCTGATACAATGCCAGCCATTTATCAGGTAAAAGCCACAAAAGTGTCTATGGAAAATTCCATCTGGTATTCCAATGTTATGACTGCTGCATCTTAAAAAGCAATCAGTCTATTTTTGTACTTCTGTTCGTCTAAGACTTTTTTTATTTGTTTTGGCAATGTATCTACATTTTCTATGAATTATCAGTGAATGTGGGAAAGGCTTTCTAGGACCTTCAGTGCAACAAATGTGTTTGGAAATACTTATATTTCTTAAGCCATTAAAATGCAGTTGTAAGCAGTAGCTATGCTATCACTGCCATGTCATTTTAGATAATTATCTCCTTTCTACGAATAACAGCTAGTGCAGACCCACTGACCCTTCTCCCTTCTGAACTAATTCTCTTTTCTCCTCTCTTACTGCTTCAGTAACCAAATTGAAATAATTAAAAGCTACATCAGTTTTAGAGGCACTGCAGGACTAGAAATGGATCTATTCCCACTGACTTTAAAGAAAATGGGACATCAGCATGCATGATGCTGGCTCCAGGAATACAAAATTAGAAGAACTTTGCATTTCTGCTTTCATATTTATTTATTTTTCACACAAAATTCATTAGTAAAATCTAATGCATAAAGAAAAAATGCGTTAATAAAAAGGGAACACATTTTCATCTGGGTTTTATGTTTTCTAAATTTATTCCCTCGAAAATTAAATACATAATTGAAACAGAAATTATATATTTATTGCTCACAAAAATATATCATGCGCAAGATGTTGAATGTTGAACTACTTAGAGAAATTTACTCCTTTGCATTTTTTACATGAAGTTGCATTATGGGAACTGATGGATCTTTTCTGGAATCAAGGACATTTGTCTCTGTTCCCAAATGCAGAAGAATGGAAATATAGTATTCAATCATTATGCTGTGCTTGGTCCAGGTCCATTCAATTTTTTTTCCTCATGTTTTGGAAACATACAGACATGAAAACCAATGTCTGCCTGGCCCAGCAGGAGATAGTAAAATGCTTCGCAAACGCCAGATGGGATTTTAACAATGTTTGTAAAACATAAAATGCTTGAAGCATTCTCTACAAACCAAAAAACTGAGCATGTTTCATCTCATTATAAGTCTTTTTTTTCACCTAGTGGATTTTTTAACATTTTGATTATAAGACTGACACTAACAGATCTCTGATGTTTAAAAGAGACCTAAAAATCAATTACTTTGGAAACTAATATTGATACAGATACTTATGTGATGCTACCAGTGTAAATACTATGTAATCTTTATAATGTGACATGCATGGTCTCAATGCTGGAAAAAGAAAACAAACTACATTTTTGTTTCATTCTTCTATTAAATAACAAAGGCATTTGTGGGTTTCAAGATACTGTATTATGTTTATGTTTCTAACCATCAGATAACATTTTAAAAGTACAAAAGTAGACTGCCTATCCATCATCGCATCGGAAGAAATAATAATGAGCTCCTACTCCTCCAGGATTAGGAATGCTGCTGAATGGAAAATTTAAGAAAGCTGCTTTTACCACAAGATACAAAATGATTTAAACTGAAATTGTCTGGGTGAGATGAGCCAAAGGCACTGAATTTCTTATTAAAAAAGGAAAACATTTCAAAAGTATTGAGAATAGTTATTTAGACTATTTTCTAACTAATTTTCTGTTAGTTCAGTCTTCCTTTCAAAGCTATCATCTTGAAATGTATGGCACCAATAGCTGAAATACTATCCTTTAAAATGGAATTATATATTTAGAAACAATCAAAAAGAACAACTCTTGTCAAAGTAATAGTTAAGTTCACAACCATTCTGAAATTTCAACATAGTGCTCTAATAATGGATGAACAGAACCATCACAATCTTGAAAGCCTTCCCAGGATGGAAAATAATTTTAAGCTATATGAAACAATTAAGTTAATTTTCATGTAATACAATATAATATAACAAAATATAATCTAATAATATAATATGGTTCTCTAAAAGAAGAGCCTACTGTTCTCTTAAGTCCAAACACAATCTGAATTAACTGAACAGTTGAAAGCACACTGTACAGAAGTATTCTTATTTCTCTTGCTAAACATGTCTGCTTATAGGGTACCTGCTCTTTGTCAAACAAAGGATATGCAGCTCTTGTATAATCTGACACTTTGCTGCCTCCGTCAGACAAAGCAGTTTTTCCAAGCCTAGATCTGTTGCTGGCACTAATTGGTGTGTGCTCTCCTGATCAAGGAGGTCTGGTCTCCCCAGCTTGGCAAGCTGCAAAATTGTGCTTTATGGCTCCCCTTGGATGCAACCTCTTGCATCCCCAGGAGCAGAGCAATCAGGGTTTAACCAAAGGCTCTCCTTTTGTCATGCACTGAAGATGGAGCTGCTGCAGTCCAGGGGAAGCCAGTGACTCCAGAGAGCCTGGAGCTCCCCTTTCTCACCTCCTGGCAGAACAGTGTGGCAAACAGGACAGTAGCACTGGGGTTGCTCTAGAGGACAAGAGGTCAGGGTGCGACCACTGAGTGTAAATGGAAGGGTGGCTTTGTATGAGGCAGGAATTCCAAAGCCCTGCAAGCCAGAAGAACTCAGATGGGGCAAACTCCTACCCACCCTGGGGGGCACTTCTGCATGGGCCTGGTGGCAGCTTCAAGGGCAACCAGGGTCACACTGAAGAAGTATTAAGCAGCACAAGATGTAATGGTGATAACGGTGGAAAACAGCTTTTTTTGGCTCCTTCTTCAGGAACCTCGTTTAATGCAGTTTCAGCAATCTTCAGCTTAGGGAACTAAGTGCTGGTAATGCAAAATATCTTAGCTTAGAAAGATTTATTTCCAGAAATGCCTATTGCCATCTGAAGGTACTTAGGAGAGTGTGGCAGTCTAGATATTTTTGCATCAGGTTTACCAGATCCTCTCAGTTGCAATTTATATTTATCATATAATTTTAAAGAAGTGTCAAAGGAATTGTGGCCCCCTAGAATATGTCCCTTTTAGTTGTGACTCTTGGATGACTTTATGCATAAAAGGGCAGGGTGTTGAATGAAATAAAGCCACAAATGAGTAATGCATGGTCATCTTTAAACCAGAAGTGCCTTTAAGTATTTAGTGCCTTTAAGTTTCCCTACCCCTTTGCACTGCAGACCAGATTTTCATAAAGTGAAGCTTGATAGCCATATATTTTATGAGTCTAACTTTTGCATCAGAAAATGCCACAATTGCATCCTTAAACACGGCTTTATTTCGGGAAAACACGTGGATATCTGTGTGACTGAAGGACCAGTGAGGTCTTACTGAATTCAGTATGAACATTTCCACCAACTTCAGTAGGATTAATGTCAACAGTACAATCATATTTTTATTAAGAAATGAAAGATTTCTGTAGACAGTTGCATAAAACAAACAACAAAAGGATGGAGTCAGATATGTCATGATGTCTGGCTTGCTTTGTGAAAATCCTACACTGAAGGTCATCCAAGAATGATTTCAGGAGAGGCAGTGCTGGCATAACATTTTTGCTATATTTTTGTAGAGTTGGTTGTTCTATTAATTTCATAGCAGATATGGCTATAGCAACTGAAATGTCATGAATTATTAATTGATTATTTTCATTTTTTCTTGTGGTGCATTATTGTATTTTCTGAAGGTTTCATGTGAAGTGCAGTTTGTGCATTTTGGTTAAATATTTTTAAACCAGTAACACTATCAGGGAAAAGAAAAGACAAAATAAATTCTACTCATGAAAATTTTATTTTGGTTAAGTAATGTATATATATGTACACATGCTACACATTTGGCTGCATCCATTTGCAGACAAAATCTGCCTTCATAGAAATTTATGTACTGAAACAAGGGACAAGCTTTAAAAGCTGGAACACTTCAATAGAGATCTTTTTATAACTATCCTATAATTTGAGTTACTCAGTTCCACATGCAGCACCTCCTTGACAACTACAACAATTGTGAGTCTACAGTCACAGAATTAGGAATATAGCATATATTCCTTAATGATAAAGATATAAAAAAGTCAGTGTCCTGAAGAAATTCACAAGATAAAACATATCTCACTATGCAGTCCTTTACTAAAATACTCCCTGTAAAACTCTGGTCTTTGAGTGTTTTTATTTCACAGAGACCTTGTAGATTTTGTATCAATTTTATTCAGTTTACAAGTTAAAATATGTTTGTGCTTCCTTTTGTAAATGGCACCCCTCCAAACTAGGTCAGAAATTTAAAAGTCAAAATAGATTTTTCTCAGGCTTATACCCATCAGTATCACCAGTAGAAGATGCTTCACAGCTGAAGTTCCATTAGAAATGCTTTGTGCAAGAGTGAAAATAAATCAAATCCCTCTCACTAAATTTGTTGGCTCTTCAGGAAAAAAAAAAAAAAAGCAGCTAAGAGATACTGGCAAGGGCTGTGCTACCTTTGGAACAGTTGCAAGCACCACTGCTCACATATGGCTGCAGAAGGATCTGCTGTAGGCTGCTTACCAGGGCCTGCCTGGTGGTGCCTCAGCTTGTATTCTGCCCTGCTCTGGCTTGTTTTCTGTGTCATTTTAGGCTGCAGGGTTCCTTAATCGGTACTTCCATGCCTTCACAAACCCTGAAGAAGCCCATGACTATAGAGCATGAGTGTTGTGGCCCTCTGGCTTACATGAGAATGACCCTCTAGGGACCACACTCATCCTTAACATCAGCACATCAAGCTGGCAAAGCTCAGCAGATAACAGAGGCAAACAATTGGGGGAAAAATGAATCATTTTTAGTGCACAATTACTGCGAATTTTGAGTTTATTCACGGTAATTTTCCTCAGAATTGCTTACATGCAGAGAAGTAGGCTCTGAATTTCAGTGGGAAATGGGAAGCTGTGTGTCTTTGCCTCCTTTGAAAATGGCTCTCTGTACATTAGTTTTGATGCAGCAAAGAAAAAAAGTTAGCTTGAAAGAACTTTTTTTTCCAATTTCTTTTTGGCCATAGATTACTGTCGGTTACTTTTGCTCTGTGTTTATGCGTCCAGATGCTGCTTTTCAAGTAACACATCCTACCCAAGCTCCACATTATGACTCCATCCATGCCTAGAGCCTTCAACTGTACTAAATTCTCATTCCTGCCTTCCCTTTCTCATCCAAAAGAGAGTATGAGGCTGCATGAATCCTGAACTACATCACTTTTAATGAACCCAAATGCTAACTGCCCTTTCTGCATTTAAAAAATTACATCTGGAAGCAATAATAAAGTAACTTTGCCTGTAAGTAACTCTATCCATGCTACTTACAACTTAAAGAACATTTTATTTGTATTTCTATTTAAATAATTTGAGTAGGGTATCTCTGAGAAGCTGGCTGGCTCTCCTTGTCTTGGCTGAAGCACGCAGTGTACACTTTCAACCTTCAAATGTGGTCTTACTTTCTCTTCTGAAAGAAGTTACTAAGGAAAGCCTGTGGTGTTGGTCACCTGCTTTCTTCCCTAAAACCTATTATTCATAATTTGGAACACCTACTTGATGACTGTAAAGGCACAAGGATTTAGTACATTTCAGCAAACATTATCCCATGTTATTATTACAGCAGACAAACACAATGTGCAAAAGAAATTATTTCAAAAGAATTTACGATTGCAAAGCAGATATACCTAATATAAAATGAAGCTAGAAAATACTCTAGATTTCATAGAATGTATACTATATTTTAATGAACAGTGCATGCTTCTCACAGGATTTTTTTTCAGGCAGCATATGGAATACTTTTTTCTTTTGCATTTTGTGATAGGATCAGATATGCTAAAACACAGATAGAACTGAGAGTAGGGTAATCATATTCATATTTTTACAACATATCTCGAAAACCCAGGCATTCATGTCAACAGAGTATGGTGTTCTCCAGTACATCAAAAATGTGCTAGAAAACAAAAAGCCAAATTAATGTATCGGCTAAAGCTATGCTTCTTTTCTTATTTCAGAAAGCAATGTCTTTGATTCTTCAAGTGCATCTCTACTCTGCAGAACTATTTTATGCAGCCACTTAGCAATTTGCACAACTTGTAGATGTGGTGCTTAGGGACATCATTTAGTGGGACTTGGCAATGTTAGGTAAATGGTTAGACCCAACGATTTTAAGAGTGTTTTGCAATCTAAATGATTCTACGAATCTATGGTATGAGCTGGCTCAGCTTTACATTTGTCCTGAAAGATTTATCTGCTCAAAGCCAGCTCGAGTATTTCAATATACACACTGGACACTGGAGTGACAGAAGGGAAGGAAACATTCACAAAGGTTAAGTTTAGCCTTCAAAGACCAGAATTTGAAACTAATTCCATTGTTAATAGAAGGAGGTAAGCTGTACTGGAGGGAAATATCAAGAATGCCTAGATAATAGCTTCTACTCTGTACCATCTTCTCACTCTTGGTGTATTCTATGTTGCTCTGCTTTCCTCTGACATTGGAAACTTCTCTTTCAAACAAATTATGTACTTCTGTTCACTGTTTTGGGGAAGTAAGGAGAGTTCACATTCATCTGTTCTCTTCCCATGCAGTGAGCAGTTGTGTCAAGCAGCTCTGTGATAACTGCTTGTCACAATGAAGGATGTTAAAAGCATTCTCTGTCATCTAGACTGTGATGCCTTTGCTCAGTGTAGAGGCATGTCAGAGACCACTGTGTGACTTCTCTGTCTAAGAGATGATGTGCAAGATTGCTTTTGAAATGAGCTGTATGTGGTTTTTCCACAGCTTTATTAATAAATGGTAGTTCATACAGGGGACATGCAGCCATTTTCCTTAATGTCCAGGGAGGTGCCCAATCTGCAGCCTTGTCCTCTGCACCTGTATCCCACCTCTCCTCTAGTAAAGGCCTGCTGGTATGTAAAGGGTCACAGCGCAGAAAGGGGACCCGGGCTTCTCTCTTTACACAAGCAGAATACCATTTTCTACCTTGGAATCTGAAAAGCCTTTCAAGATGAACATGGGGTTAAAAGCTATATTATACAAACTGTTTTTCAAAAGTTTAATCTTTCTCTCACATATAGAACAGAAACACAGAGCAGTGTATGCTGGAAGGACTTAAGGAGTCTACCTTGTTTAATCTTCAGCTCAAGGGCCAAATTTAGATTAGGTGTCTCATAGCTTACTGAGTTTTTTTAAAAAATTAATTAATCTCGAGATAAATTATGCCCAGAATCTGGGGGTGGCTAAAAAGAAGTGAGAGAAGGAATATTAGCTGACTGCTGAGTTTACAAAAAAACTAGGATTAGTTAAACTGCATCCTCACTTCTCCACTTCTCGCTCCTCTCTTTTAGTTCCTGAAATCACAGAAAGTAAAAACTTATTTCTGTCTAGTACTTTTCCTTTCTGATCCATCTGATGCTCTTTCACCATAAAAGTACTGTTACCTCAGAGTGCCTGAGCATTTCAAATGCAATTTTTATACTTCTGATGCATTTTGAAGATTATATCTAATCTATTTTAATAGACACTTGATTATATTTTTGCCTCAAAGTGTAATTGGTTGAAATAAGCGGCAACTCCTGTCTTCTCTGCCCGGAATGCCTGGAGGCGAGGGGCTCAGAGCTCCAGCAGCAACCAGGAGAGGGAGCTCATGCTTTTGGCTTGGTCTTGTCTCACTGACGGCGGGAGCAGTGTGAAAAGGCAACATCAAGCGCACAGATTCTGTACAGATAAACTCAAGTTTTGATAGGAGATGGTAGCCAAATTACTTTTTAATTCAAGCAGAAGTATCTATCTCTTGGGTGTGTGTGCTTTTGGCAAAACAATAAATAAAATCCACAGCTTCCAGTAATAAGCAGTTTAGAAAATTAATTGGTATGACTACATAAACATATGGGAAACCATTCAACTTCTTCACGGATAAGCTTGGGGATATGGTTGGAATCTATTAATTAGCCCTTGGCCTCATATGCCTTTACATCTGTCACTTCTTTTTTAAAAGTCAAACTAATGACTTCAGCTACTGCTTTATCTTTCTAAGTTCAACCACAGCTTTAGACTCCAGTGCTGCAAGCAAATCTGTGCACTTATTTTGTACATATGAGGACTCCCAAAGAAGTCATACAATGTATAAGAAATAGATTTATAATATATACCTATGACTTTCCCAAAAACTAGTTCATCCTTTTAATGTGTTACTGAAATCTAATTTTTTGTTTGTGTTGTTTGGTTTTAAGTTGGTTTGGTTGCTTTTTTTCAAATATCTCTTTTGCAACACAGTCTTTTTGTGAAAGCAATGATAAACATACTTCTCATGTATTATGGGTATGCTTTTACAGAGATTTCTCTGAACAGCTTCAATTCACTTAAACACAATTCTAAACTTGCTAGGTTTTATCTGGAAAGGTACTGAGATAGAAAGAATAGCTTTGCACACCAAGTGTTATGGTACTACCACAAAAGCCTCTGTAATTTAGACAGACTGAAGTAAATAGCAAGTTGTATTTGAGAAATATTTATGTACCTTTTATAACACTGTCTTTGTATCTGTCAGCTCAAAGCAGCTGTAAGAGATGTAGTAACCCAGTCTCACCCCATTACTCCAAACTTCTACACATCAAAATAATTTGATGATAAAATTACCTTAATGTTAAATTTAATGTGGTTCCTTAGATACATATTTTCCAAAAATATAAATTAAGAGTTCTTACTGCATAGAGAAGAAGCTTCTCTTTAAAAATGCTTTTGGAAAAACTTTGTTGGTATACTGCTGGACAACTGTAAAACAGGAGGAAATTCTAAACATTAAGGCTCAAAAATAAAATATATCATAAATAATCTAATTCAATCAGAGCAGTAAATCTGAATTTAGGATTTCAAAATACCTTTATTTAGTCTAACTTTTGAAACTCTTTTTGAGTTCTCAATTTTTAATTAAGTTGTTCAGAGTTAGAAAGCAAAAACTGCTTGTGTCAAAATTAGCAGTTAGATTTTAAAAGTGCAAATAAATAGAAATACCAGACTCTGAAGATTTTTGAACATTACGAAAGAATGGCGTCTGATTTGACACCTCTATTCACCTGCAAATTCACCTGTAAATAATACACTTCAGACCTAAAGATTAATACAATGTTAATATATGTACATATTATAATGCATAATCGGACAATTTATCCTTGACTTCTGACACTGAGAGGCAAATTTTGCTCTGTTACAAATGGGTCAAGCTGTAAGCTGTTGAGGGAATTGAAGTATGAAGCAAAATAATAGGACAGTTGAATTCTGTTGCATGGCCACAAGCAACACAATATCCCTTCTGCAGTCTTCCTCTCCTTCCAAATAATTTCAATTGTAATAAGTGCCCATGTCCAAAGAAATAATCCCTAAGATCATTAGCCAACAGACCTGACATTTCTTACTTTTTCTGTAATAAGATTTACTAAAAATCTGGATGAGGATTAATAGTAGTAATGGTGGTAGTTGTTGTTGTTGCTGTTGTTGTTATCATTATCGTTATTATCATTAAGTGCATTAAGTGTGTGTTTGTTTTACATGTAAAGATGTGTTTCCTGAACAGGAAAACTTATAATGGAAATGAAAGTGTAAACATACAAATACATTGCTTTTGACTTGTTGCTTTCAAAATCCATTCCAAGGGGCCAAAGTGAAAAGGAATTATTTTTCAATCCCAAACATTGCTCTCCTCTTCTGTAATTTTCTTTCTCTTTTTCAATTTTCAATTCCATCTGTTTTACCATAGTTAACAGAAATATTTCAGAGAAAAATTAAACTTGACCAACTGCTCCTTTCTATACCACTACTGCTCCTGACAGATTCCAAATGGGATTAGACCAAAAGGATAAGTACTGATTTACTTTCAATCTTCTGTTTCACCAGTGTCAGGGGCTCATATATAGAGCCAAATGCAGATCAAAAAATATGCATAAACACAACATACTAAACCTGAGCTTTTCATAGTAGTCCTTGTTTGTCAGTGTGTCCTGTAGGTAACTTCTCAGGATTCTGACGTATTGCAGCAGTAACACTAATTGTAATCAATGCCAGGATACCTTTGGATGGTGATTCAACAATCCACAAATACATGAAATCATTAATGTAGGTGCTTTGAACCACTTTCTGGAGGAGTCTATTACACTTAATCAGCTTCAGAAAGATGCCTGGGAGATTAAACTTGGGTGGTATAAACATTTTCTCCTCATATCCTACTGTCTCCATTAATTGCTAAAGAAATGTAGCCAAACCCTCAGAGGCCCAAGTTGTTAACAGAAATAAATACACTGGCTTCCATGGTCCAGGTCCATATAAATTTGGATTTCTTCCAGGCAGTCTTTTAAAACAGAATTCCTGCAGCAACTAGGCATTAGGAAATTTCAGTTCTCATGACAGCAATTGGAGGGATATCCAAACCATTCAGCATGGGACACTGCAATAGCCTTGAAGAGGCTCTAAGGTTCCCCGGGAGATCTCAATGGACAGAGAAAAGGGTTCTCCCAGCTTGAAGCCAGAAGACAGAAACTCCCTTGAGCAGGTACCTCTTTGTCTTCAGTGATGACAGATGAAGATAAATGAAGCCACATCCTGCTCCCTGTTTTGTGGAGATTGTTAGTCTAATGGGTCTGTGCTGGCTCTCTGTTGAGATGGGATTTATAAATATAAAACTCTCTCAAATAAGTAGCTCTCTTCAAAGACAAACACATCCCAAAACAAATGTGCCTGCCCTGAAGTCAGCTAGCCAACCTTGCCAAGGAACAGAAGAGTAATGCAATGCAAAGCATGTTATAAACATGTTGATGTTATGTAAGGCCCTGATTCTGACATTCGGTCCAGAAATGTATCTTTACATCTTTCAAAAAAAGTTTAGCCCAAATACATAGCAATTCACAGAGTAGTAACACTACTGAGGTAGTGTTTGTACAAGAAAGAGCATAGAAACTTGAGAGCTGTATATTTCAGCTGACTGAATTTTTTGCAGGTACCAAGGCCTCTTGCCTCTTTCTCTTGCAAGTCTTTTCAAGGTTGGCCACCTTCCCTCCTCTTCTCTGTAAGACCTCTCTGTCATTCTCCTGCTCTAAAACTCCTGTTTGCTTAGAGTGTCCCCAATCTCTTTTTCCAAAATACAAGGGTTAATCCAACTCTCATTTTCCTATAAACATCTGTGCTGCAATCGTTCTTCCTCCCTTTGCTTCATGCCCCCCTTCATAATGCTCCTTCTCTCTTCAGCTCCTTGGCAGCTGTAGAAATACTACTTTTCCTTTCTGATGGTTGGTCTATTCAGATTCTTGACTAGTTCCCTTCCTCCACCTACAGTAAAGGCTTTGCATGATTGCCAGCCATGCAGAAGAAATACAATTTCTTGTAAATCCATGTAACTCTGGCAGGTACTGGTGGAGGCTTTGTGAATGTGTTGAAGGTCATAGATCTATATTTTGCTCCTTCCCTCCCTTTGTGTCATTTTACACTTCTGCAGATGGGACTGGATCAATTTCAGAGACTCAACAGAGGTGGATAACATATCCTGACAGTTCATCACCATGGTATAAAGTGTGGATGAAGCACGTGAGCCACAGAAACAAGGACACTTCAGCAACTGTTCTGATGAACTATAAAGCTTTGGGAATTAGTTTTGGACACTGGGCAGTATACAAACAGTTTTCAAAAACTCCTTGAAAAATTGAGTCCCATAAGGCATTTCCCATCTGATTTATTCCAAAGTTCCATTCAATGATAGAAAAAGCTCTGCTGTCAAGAGGACGGAGATGTTTGGGATCTTTTGATCTTACTCATCAAAAAAAATCTTGACTTCCCTCTCTGCAGAGAAATTTGCTTTTTCTGTGCTTACACTTCAGATGACAAATATACAGAGAAAGAAATAAAAGTACAGGCCTCTCCCTCCTTCTGGAGGGGAATTTACAGGAAAACACAGTATTACACCACATCTAAAGCCTTCTGACAATTTGTCACAATTAGGTGATTCTTTCCTACATACATTTCTTCCTTTTGCATGGCAGCTGATCCCAGAATGACTAAAGCTATTACAACCACCACAAAAAAGAAAAAGAAGTACAGAAAATATTATTGTGACCTCCTTCAAACAACTACAAAACAATGTAATCACTCATTATACAGTATCATGCAAATACACTTCAAAACCGCAGGAACCCCAGGGTGTTTGCCACACAGACACAGAGGGAGAAGGAGGAAAGAATTGGACAGAATTTCTGTAGGTGCTGCTAAATTAAAAAATTACTCTATTCATGCACATGTACCCTTGTCTTTTACCCAGAGCAGAATGCAGATTAACAAAGCACATACAGGACACAGAAATACATCATGCCTCTCCACACGCACACATATTCAAAGGTTTGACATTTTACCAGCGTTTAAGGAAAACAAAAACAATCCTGCAACCCTCTGTGAACTGGAGTTAACTTCCTCACAGAAGTGGAGGGATTGACTTTCCATGGGAGTGATGAACTTTTGCTGCATTAAGTGAGCAATACTTTGAAGACCTCCCTCAAAGTCCCGCTGACAAACACCACAGAATGCAGAGCTCTCTGAACTTAACTACAGTGCTAAAATGCACAGCAGTGCATTTCCAAATGTTTGGTTCTGACACCTGCTATTATAAGGAACAGGTAGTTATTGATTACTTTTGTGGGGTGAGAAAGTAGAGACCCAAGACTATGTAATTCAGGAAACAGTGATTGGCTGGGGCTACAAGTGAGACAAACTTTGAATGGGCAGTTAGATATATCTGGAGAAAATAAGATTTAGTGAGCCAAAAAGGGAGCTCTTGTTTGTTTTCAAAGATTAGTTGCTCTGGTAAAAATCTTGTTCCTCACTTAATGCCTACCATCCTTCATGCATCTTTAGACATAACTTACGTGTTGTCATCTTTCTTCTTCTGGCTTTACCTGAGACACACAAGGATAAGGTAACAGACCAGTAAATGTTAGAATTTAAAAGCTTCATTGAAAGAAAATTTAAAGCACATAGTTTCTGTGTTGGTGAAGTACTCAATGCTTTTGCAGCCTGGCTGTGATTCTCTGAATGATGTCACATCCACCCCAACTCAAAATAATAGGAGGTTCTCTTCATATGCCTTATTTTCACATTTTCACCTTAACACACAGATTTTATTTGCTAAACAGAGAATTACTGTAACAATCAGCTTTCATTTCCTCCAAAAAGATTCAGTAAATCTGCAGCCTTCATATTTACATTTTCCCTTTGCTTCTTTCCCAAATTTCTAAATATTAAAATGTGCCTGGGAAATCCTGAGTTTTGCACTAATGTTGCCAACTTTACTATCAGATATTTTCAGACTAAAAATAATGTTCATGCCAGCATTTGCTTCAAAATTATACATGTAAGACAACTGCCACCATATGAACTGTAACAGTAAAAATACCTTCTTTCTAGTTTTGTCCCTTCTTCCTATTAGAAACTTGATTATTGAAGCATATTTCAGATGAATCCAAGTAAATCTTTACTGTCAGATGTTTCACCTCAGTTCTTCTACCTCAATGACTACAGAACTGCTGAGGGAAGTGTGCAGCTAGACGGCAGTGTGCCAAATTAAAGAATCAATATGAAATTGACTATTTTTAGTAAGGCATGACATAGCATGCCTTAAACAGCATGAAAACCTAAAAAACCAAATCCATAATGATAAAATAAAACTGTCGATAATATTATTGTGACTGAAAAGCTGTAGTCAGGTGATAAGTTGAGCCCGGTCAACTCAAAATCCTGTATTCCATTCTGGTTCAAAAAGTGACTCTACCCTAACCACCCTACATTTCAGGTACCAGCTCTTATCACTATGTAAAACAGAAACAGTGCCATCTGCCTTGGTTTGAAAAGCATTGTATAGCTTAATAAAGGAATGTAAATACTCTTGTTAGTTCAAGGTCCTCCACAAAACAGGACAGATAACATGATGCAAATGAACAGGAACATACACCAACAGGTAAATAAGGGGCCAAGTGAACACAGCACATAAATAGCTTTCTGCTGCATGTATAAAAAGCCCCTATAGCAATGAAACTTAAGCCATGCACCATTCTCCAAGGCTAGCTGGGATAAAAGGACAAATGAAGTGTTCTGCAAGGAGGAAAGGATCCTTCTGCTCAGGTCACTGGGCAGTTGCTGTACTGCTCTCCAGCAGAACAGCCTCAGGGCTGTGGAGCTGCACACTTGCCCACTGAACCCTTTTAATGTAAGGATCTCAATACATTCAATGAAGAATTTCTTATTCCAATAGGCAGAAAAAGAATTCCCACCCTGCACAGGATCTTTGTTTTCTCCACAGTCTAACACACTGTTGTACTTACTGCCTTCTGGGAAATTACCCTTCATCCATCATCAGGAAAGGCAAAAACATGCTACAGTCAGCTATAAACTATTGTTTTCTCTGTTGCTGTGCTTTTTACTGTGGCTCTGTATTGGACTTCCCTTAATATTTAAATTAGCTGCTATCTTTGCTAGTGCAAGATCTGTTAACACTTCTTCTTTAAACTCCATTTTGGCTGGGACAACTGATAATTTCAGGATTAAGCATAATTTTCCATTGTCAAATGTTTTAGTCATACTTTTTAAAAATAATTATAATAATTTTACAATATGGAAGTAGCAGGGAGTAGTTTAGATGGACAGTGTTCTTTTCACAGTGCTATATTTTAACCCCAAATTTTATACAAGGTCTAAGATCTGTCATGCTGTAAGTAATTATTTTAAAAATATATATATATATATTTATCTACTATGTATTCTTAACATATGAATTGTTACACTTTTTGTGTGCTCAGAATATATTACACATCATATAATTTTGTTTACTCGTAGGTAATATTTCATAAAGATACCTTTTATACTGGTAAACCTTAGGCTAGAGCATCATCACATCTTACATCAAATTCAAAAGATTGGGGGTTTTTTGCCTGAGCATCAGGAAGACAGGTTCAAGAGAACATTCTGCTGAGATGCCTGAGGAATTTTGTTTATTGCCTTGATGAAAGCCAGAGCATCGATGGCTGTACCATGGATGTCACTTCAAGTGACCAGGACATTATGGTGAGAAGTTAGAACCTGCAGGAAACCTTTCAGTCCCAATGGCCTTTTGGAACAGTAACAGCACCTCCCAGAGACGTCACCAAACAGAGTCTTGTTTTTCTTTTTCCCTTCATGGAGAAGCAGAGACCTGTGAGAAACATGAAAGGGAAAAAACTGTACAGCCTAGTTTATATGTACAAAGGTAGGAATTATCCATATCCATTCCTACCAAATCCTTCTTTTAATCTTCAAGCAACTCTACTTTCAAAAAATCTTTAAGTAAAACTGTATAGAAGTACATTAAGTATTTTAAAGAAAGGTACTAGCTCAACAAATGTTTTAATTCAAAATAACGTACAGAGGATGACTTTTAGTAGTGAGTTGAACCCTCACTACTAATTAATCTATGTCTGTCTAACTTCAGGTATCTTGTGCAAGCTGATAAATCCAAAACAGAAAATGAAGAAACAATATACTCTTGGATTTCTAGAACAACAAAAAAATAAGTGTATAAAAGCCTCAAGTTACATAAATACTTTTTTACTACACTTATGAAATATATAGACTTATAGATATGGGCAAAAGACAGCCAGAACTTTTGGGAAAAGAGGTCTCCTGGACACATATCATGACACAGAATGAAAAATCCTCTTCCTGGAGAATTTTTGTCTTCAGACATTTCTCACAGGCACTTTACCCTTTCAACCACTGTTTATATTATCTTAGGACAAGGTGATGCTTGGGGAAAAGTTTCACAGTAGCCCCATAGGCCAACACATTCTGGCCTAACTAGTCAGACAGCAGATTCCTTTTTTATTATTTCAAATAAAACACTTGAGGTCCAGTACAAGATCATTCTTCAGCTCAGATTGTACCAGATTATGGTCCAGAGGTGAAAACAAGTGTTATAAACTGGGTAAAATATAAAAGCATGTATTTTGCTGACCTTCTCATTAGGCTCTCATTTCAGACTTAGTTGTAGATTCAAAGAGAGTGTAGCAGAAAACCTTTAACGAATGTTCTCCAAAGCCTGACCAACAATTTAGTCGCCAGTCTAAACAGGAAATGGGCTGAGACAGTTCTAGCACTCACAACTACTCTCAAATCTGGAGTTTGTGGCCAACTTTGTTCACAATGAAAAGTGATTTGGAGGAAAAAGATTTTTAAAACCTTGCTCTTCTCACCTTTTCCTCACTCAGTCACAGACACGAAGCACAAAGTCTGTGCACTACCTGAGGAGAACCTCTGGCAAGAAGCTGGGTGAGGGACATCTCAAGGGCTTTCAATGGCAGCCTCATTGGGAACTCAGTTTCCCTCAGCAGCCAGTCTCCTTTAGAAAACTGTTGCCTGTTGGCAAGCCTGTGATTTAACCATGTGGTGAGGGAAGAGAGTGTATCCCCATCATTGACCCAGACCATGGTCTGCATGGGACCACCAACCAACTAAACAAGGTCTTAGAGGTTAGATCTCCCTACTAGATCTAGCCCACTAGAGCACCCAATCCTTTGTGCCATGACCCCAGAGACCCACCCCTCACCCCACAGCCTCAGGACCATACTCCCACTTCCACAACCACCTGTTCTCCCACCTTCTAGAAATGTCCACCACGTGCATCCCTACCCTGAGGGAGGATTCCCCCTCAAGAAGAAAGGACTGAGACGGTGCCTCATAAATGTGTATAAATACCCAATGGGCAGGAGGGAGTGCCAAGAAAGTGAAGGCAGGCTTTTCTCACTGGTGCCAACCACTAGGACAGAAGGCGATGGGCAGAAGTTGGACAACGTGTGATTCTTGGGGAGTCTTGTGCAAGGCCAGAACTTGGCCCCAATGCTCCTGATGGGTCCCTTCCAACTCAGTTATTCTATGATTCTACAATTGTATGATGCGCAGGAAGTTCCACCTGATTATGAGGAAGAACTTCTTTACTGAGCAGGAGATCACTCATTGGAACAGGTTGAGGGGTTGTACCTCCCTCACTGGAGGTACTCAGGAACTGCCTGGATGCAATCCTGCGCCGTGAGCTCTGGGATGACCGCTTGGGCAGGGTGACCCACTGCGATGCCCTGCAGCCTGACCCGCTCCGTGAATGTGAGATGCCGGCCCGAGGCGAGCGCCGAGGCGCGGCCCTCACGGAGGGCAGGCGGAGGGCGGCGTTCCCCCGCTCCCTCCTCCCGCCTGCCCGCCGGGCCCGC
>WBNO01028224.1:38210-59769 GCA_013400575.1 Peucedramus taeniatus
CCCGGGAGGCGGGCAGCGCTCGGGGACCGGAGTGCCTGTGCCCGGACACAGGTGCCTGTGTCCAGATCCGGGCTCCGGCCGGCGCACCCCGCCCCTCGGGAGGCTCCCCCGGGGCCCGCAGCTCCCGCCTGCCGGGGCATCCCCACCGGCACGGGCTGCGGTGCTTGCGGAGCGCGCTGCGTCCCGGGCGCGCTGAGTTACAGCGTGTGGGGACAGAGCCGGCCAGGACGGAGAAACTTTGTATTAGCAAAAAACCCACCCAAAACCGTGGTGAAATGTTCTTTGTTTCCTTGGTTTTGGCTCAATGTATGTCGTTTAGCCTCTCGTGGTGTCGTGTGTTGAAAGTGCTGGTACTCTACTTCTTCCTTTGGTGTTCTCCTTACTGATTCCACAGGTTTTTGTGGTTGCAAGACCAGAAGGTTGTTAATTTACGGCTTATTCTCCGTACCCAGCGTAAATTATGTCTGGTTTTGAACGTGTTTGTCCAGTCTCCGTATTTTGACATGCTTTTAACATGCTTGCTACTCTAGTTACTGTGAAGATGCTTTCACAGCATTATGTGTCTGGGGCACTAAAGTAATCATTCTGAGCACACTTCTCTGTTAGCACCATGCTTCAAAGGACATAAAACATACCTTACATCTGAAAAATAGAATAAAGTAAGCTAGAACTTGATTTCTATGAGAAGTATAGACATGACAACATAGACAAGGTGGAAATTAAGTGCAACCAACCAAATCTAAGTATGAGGGGAAAGCCTAATTTAAAGAAAATAACATACATTTATAAAGAGGGTGAGCAGCTGAAAGACCTTTTTATATATATTATGCATGTGAATACTATTCTGAAGTTTTTCTTAAGATCAGTTTTGGCTTATTTTATCAGAAACATTTTAAAATCAAAGTTACTGATAATATTAGGAGGCAGCAGTCAGCATTACTGAACGACCACTTACAGTAGAGCACAACTTTGACTATGTGTGATAAAGATACAGTCCTTAAGGCACATACAAGGTCTGCCACTAGCTCCAAAAGTAGCAGGTCAGGATTTTGGGTGTACATAAGATATAATGTTTTCTGGTGATTTGGAAAGCCATAAGCAGAAAGGTAGATAGTGATGTTATGAAGGCATACTTAAGCTGTACACATCCTGTGTTAAGAAGTAGAGACCCTAAATTCCTCACTGCTTGGAGGAATGCTAAAACCAAAGAAACATGAGAGAATCTACTGTTTGACTGTTTTATGAAGAAAAAGAGAACATATGTGTGGTGATGTCAAAATACTGTTGCTGGGGTTCTGCTTCTGGTAAACTGCTTCTTGAGAGGATTGTGATCTAGTCTGCCCTTTTGTTTTTAAAGCCTTCTGTCCTTCAGAAGGAATGTCTTTCTCCAGTCAAAAATCCTCTGTTGTTCAGTAACGTACACCATGAAGTGAAAAAATGTTATTTGGACAGGCAGACTTTTAAATGACCTGGACTGCATGCAGGCAGTATGAAGTATAAAAGACTAATTCAAACGCATAGGCAGCTACACTTACCATTTTCCAAATTTACAAGGCTGCTATCCTTGGATTGATTAATTATTGCCTAATTATGCAGAATTGGAGCTCCTGCCTGCCTTCCGTAAAGAACTGTCAAGTCTCATTGTCTGTAGATGGCTAAGCAATGGCAAATTTTAAAACATGCCTGCTTGTTGCAGGCATGTTTGCCTCCCTGAGCTTGCTAATGGCCAATCAGCTGCTTCTTGATTATCCTCCTTTTTGTTTTGTTTTTCTTTCCCCCAAAAACCCAAAAATGCCTTTTTCTGCTGTGACAATTTTTACCTTAGATCAAAGCAAGAGATTAAAATTGTGTACTCACAGTTAATTTCTTTCAAGAAAAAAATAATCTTCGTCAGTCAATTCTGTTCTTGCACCATAGATATATCTGACCAAAACCAGTGTTTAGTACTACCTTGGATTAAGTTTGAGCTTTTAAAGCTTTGAGGTTTTTTTCTCTTTTTTCTTTTTTTTCTTTTTTTCTTTTTTTTTTTTAATTTCTGAACTTTTAATCTTAGTTTAACACTCACATAGGAGAAAAAGATAATTGTTTTCTTGGTGTGCACTGGAGATGGTGGGAAAAGCTGAAATGCTGAGGCCATTAAAGGTTTGTTTTATTTTGAGACAAATGTCTATAGAGCATGGTATGTTATGGTGACTGAATTTTGCATGTACCATCATTTTTTTTATGATGGTGCTCTTCCAGCAGAGCTAAATGTACTCTACAGATGGACCTGCTACAATTTTCTCCATTCTCATTTATAATTCCAGGAAGCAATTCTTGCCTCCCATCAAAAATATTTTTATTTATGATTATGTGTCTGCTGCCATGAACTGTTAGACTTTTTAAAAGCAGGCAAGGAGAATCCATGAGTTTCTTTCCATTCCTTTTTCTTCATTTACTTTTAGGCTAAGTAATGTATTTGGTGTATTCAATGCAACTCCTGTTGACATAAATGAGAATTCCATGTGCTGATGAAGGGCAGCACTGAGTCTCTGTTTCAAATTAAGAACAGGTCACTTTCCTATCAGTTCACAGTGGAAAGAAGAAGCCAGAATCTACAGGTCTTTTGCACATGGGACCCTCATTAATTCTCAAACCAAACCCATGAGTTAGTGAAATATTGTTACCATTTGCTGTGATGTGGAAAATTGAAGTGGAGAAGGGCTTGCTCAAAGCTAGAGGTAAAGTTTATGACAAAGCCAGCCATTAAAGAAATCCTAACTCCATTGTTTAACCACAGGCTTGTCCTACTTTACCTAAATGATTACTCCTTAAAAATTGTGTGAAATCTGGAAACTCCTGTTCAAGAATATTTAGTAAGACAAGTAATGAAAACAGATTTTCTTTTCAATCTCATGTGATGACAATATAGAAGACAGCACTTAAAGATTTTTGGGTTCTTTGTTTTGGGCCTGGACAATACAAAAAAGTAAATTTATTATAACTGCCAGGGCTGTCTAACAATTTGTATACTGTGTTTGTGATCAAAACCTGCCAATAATAAGCAGAATGTTTGCAAAATGTTAGCATCATAGATTGACAGAGACGTGCATGAATGCATATATAAATATTACAGCATGGTGCCTTTTACGTTAGAGTTTACTTTAAAAGTTTAAATGTAGGTACATTGCAAATATGTGTGCTAACGCTTGGTGAAATATGATTCATATAATACTTAATTTTTCATATAAAAATTTATTAAGAAAAATTGTTTCTCAAAACTTTGATAATGTTGATATTATTACAGTAGAACCTATGAAGAAGAAATCAGTGCATATTATAAGGTTTCAAATCTATCAATCTTCAAGTAAATTTTGTCCTTCCACTTCATTCATTTCTATGCTATTGTATTTGATGATAACTGTTCCTGTAAAGCACAGTCAAAAAAGACTCTGAAAGTGTTTAAGACTACTAAACATAAAAACAAAAAGAAAAAAAAATGCAATGAACCTGAATGAAAAGATTACTTATTATTTTGAAGGTAAAGTACGTTCCTTGAAATTAACAACGCTTCTGAAATAAGAAATATAGTAATTTCTGTGTCAGGAATACCCCAAATTATTAAAAACAATCCTTTGGGATAAATTTGCATGCTTTTAGTCATTCTGATCTCACAGTGCAAATTCAGGTCTTGTCTGTGTCTTCATCAGAGGTATTTTGGGAATGATCATGGTTTTTCAAAGAGATCAAACAGCAGCATGTCTTCTCATGAAGAAGTGAGTTATAAAGTCTCTCACACCTTCCAGATCCCTTGACAAGATTTAGGAGTTAGGTATTTCATAAAATATCTGTCTTTTCTTAGGAAATACTTCTTTACATATCTACAAACTTTATAGACCTTAAATTAATTAATTGTCATGAGGTTTCAGTTAGCAATCTGAATCTTGTCCTGATTGAGGATGAAGGTGAATCCAGGTTCTGTATTTGGAATTTAGTGCTAAATCTCCCTTTTGTAAAGGAAACATAACATTTCGTCTCTACTTGTGGCAATAGTACATATGTAAAGGTGAAATATACCCTTAGATGAATTAGAGGTAAACAAAAACTGAAGAAGTAACAAACTGTGTAAAGTATCACGTTTGCCAGTTTTCAAGAGATTTACTTTAAATTTCACGACATAGTGTGCCAAGTCAAAGCCAGTTTCCTTGAGAAAAATTTGAATTGAAAACTTATTTTGAAATATCATTCTTCTCACTTGGGAATACAGTGTTAAAAATAACTCTTTACACTGCTTCTTAAAGAACCTTTTGCTGCTCTGAAAGAAAAAAAGGCTCTCACGTATTACCTCTCTCCTTTAGCACTTGCTCTGTGGAAACACTGCATAAATTGACAGGGAAGAGGAGCTGTCTTTAAACGGGGAGGATATGAGGCGCTGACAGAGGGAAGGCACCTTCGCTTGGGTTGGTATCCACAGCACATGGGACAATTGGCCGGGCACAGGGAGCCTGACTCCAGCTGAGAACGCGTGCACTGGGCTGACCTTCCCAGTCAGCATGCCAGCAGAGATTAGACTTCCCTCAAGTGCTCCCTTGTTAACCCAGTCTTTTCTGCAATGTCATTTGTCTTTCAAATGCTTAAAATTGCTACCAATCTTTCAGTAGTCCAGATCACTTTCTTTTATTCTGTGTGTTAGCCAAGATAATATTTCATCTGCATGCGCTGCTTTCTTAATTCTCTGTTGGCTATTTAAATGGTCATGATTAATACAATTTATGGTGTTTTCCCTGATTTCCTTACTTGAACTGTCCAGCAGATCTGCTTCTTTTCCCAGTAAAAATCATGGTAAATAAGGTGTGGTTCCTTTGGCTCCAAGTAAAACTGATTGAAGGCAGAACATGATGTGGTGTTTTTGACATACCAGAACAGCTTTAGACTTCAGTTTGAAGAAAATACCCTAACATCTTTAAAAAAAAAAAGAGGATATGATCAAAGCATGCTTACTCCTCAGAGATTTAGCAATTCATGTGGCAAATCCATATGCTTTATTCTCTGCACTGTTTGCTGAGAAAACCTGAGAACCTCCTGTACAATTTTACTGATCAGATGTGAGAAATTTATCGCCTGGAGAACCATAAAAGAAATAAATGTCGTTGGGGAGGGGTAGGGCCTGAAATTATGTTGCTGACACTTGCTGAAGGAGTGCTACCTTCTTCTGTCTCTCAGAATTGAGGTTAAAATAAAAAAATGTTCAAAGATAGTGAACTGTTTCAACCGTGTAGGGCGGCAACTCATGGTACCCCTGACTTAGTCCTAGTGCTTTTTGTTTCCTGAAAGTCTACAGGCAATATCTGGTCATTTTTGGATTAGAGACCTTAGAATGAGTATTAAAGAAGCAGCAGCACCCAAGTAGAAATACTGTCCTGGAATGTTTTTGCCATTTAGATGGAAAAGACCCCCAGCCAGCTCGTATAATACTAAGCACCAGCAGTCCCTGGATCTCTAAGCTGTAATGAAATGGGATTGCAATGCAAACTGGTGCAGTTTTATCCAGCTTTGCTCAGACAGTGCATTCTGTATCACCTTCCAGTTTTATTATTTTGCTGGGTTTTACTAATTTTTAGCTATGAGCTTTGGGTTTTAGGGGCTGTGGCCACAGCACTGAGGTCATTCCCTGAAAGGACAAGTTATATTTTCATGTCTAGTCACTGTTGCAAAAAATAATTAATCTAAAGTGTAGTGTTATCCAACAATGATAATTATAAAAATCAGCCACTCCCAAATTGGGATTTTATTGGTTACAAATGGGCTCTTAGTTTGGGTCCAATTGTATGATTTGGCTTCAGTCCTGCAAATACTTATCCAGATACTGAACTTTAGTGTCAGGAATGGTTCCACTGAAATCACGTGTGCAAATGTTTGTTGATCAAGGCCTTTAATAATTCTAAAACAATTATCCCTTTCCCAAATATCAACTCATTTGCAGGGAATAGTTTCATTAAGCTGCTCTCCACCACTGTCTCATTGCACAGCCTAAAGCATTATGTATATCATAAATCATTTAATACCATTGTTTTTCAAAATTTTTCAAAATCTTGGACTCATTTGAATATTTCATTTTCTCTGGAATGCACCATCTTCCAACAGTATTAAATTATGTAGTTGCAGTGAAATAACTTTAAGGGCATATTTTGATTAAAAATTGCTAAAACTTTTTGAATTATACTTCAGAAGTATAGTTGGCTTTGTGCAGGTGATATAATATTGTGTGCATGGAGATGTCTGTGTATAGACAGATGTCAGACAAATTTTTAAAAGTATCTATCAGTCTAAAGCAGCAAAAACAACTGTTACTCCCGCCACACAAAATCTCTCCCCTCTTTGGATGGCACTTGATTAAATGTTTTCTGTTTTGTTGAGAGTAACCATGCTTAGTGAAATTACTAAACTTAAGCATTAATTACTTAAGTAATGCAGAAGTATTTTTTGGATTGGGACTTAATGTGCATAATGATTGTGAATAAACCCTTTTTTTGTGTTTGTGTCATACAGATTTTCCCATGAAAAGTGTACAATAATTTGATGCTGTTATTTATGAAGGGGAGGTAGGATGTAGAAGAGTAAAGCTGGTGTTTGGTATTACTACTTGTCTTTTTTTTTAATTCTGTTAGTTTCTTCACCTAACACTTCAGCCTGCTTTGTTTGAGGATAGAACAGTTAAAGCACTGATATTACATAGAAATAGGACTTTCCTAGCCCTTGTTTCTGCAGCAGTAGGCATCTTAGGATGCCAGTTGTACCATGTCTTCTGGATCCTGTGATAATAAAAATGCTAGTGTAAGTGAATGAAAGAACAGATGTGAGATGATGTCAGCATCAAGGGAAGCGTAGCTGCGCTGATTTGGCACTCACTGAGTTTGTAAATGAGTCTCTGTGTACCCTGAGGGGAGAAGGTCACAGCTGGCAAAGGAAGCAAGTAAGATAAGACAAAGTTCTCTCTCATCCACGATTGAAAGTTACATGTTCTGAACCATCTTGATGAGTAACTTGCCTTTGAGCTTGATCCTTAATCAGTTTGGTGTGGAGGCTGCCTCAGAAATTAAATATTTCTCCTGTTGGTCTCACATATGATGAGGTTGCATTTATGTTTGTAGTGGAGGGTGAGACCAAGTTGTCCAGTGTCCAGAAATAAGATTTATTCTTATGGAGGCATAGAAACCAAAGTTTTTTAAACACCCTAATTCACAGAGATTGTCATTTTGGAAGCATGAGAAAAAGGCAGAAACTGCTTCTGGGAGCAGGGACTATGATCAGTTAGCCATAACTGGGATTCAGGTAGAGAGACCTTTAAGTTCTGCTCCTGGATATGGTAATTTATGGATTCAAGTAAATCACACAATTTTTCTCTAGACTTACTCAATATATGTGATGGCTGGGAGCTGGGACAACTGCCTACATCTGAACTTCACCTATTTAGTGATGGCTGAAAAAAGCTGGAGATCTGTAGATTAAGAATACTTAATTAGGTGCTAATTATGAGTGTGACATGGTAAATAAGGGAGGTCCCAAGGAATTTTCTTTCTTCTAAAGGGTGTATGTCTGCCTTTCAGTTTTGCTCCTGGCTGTCTATGTGACCTGAACTCTGTGATATATAAGATTCTTACTGGAATACATAAAGTCTATGCAGGCATCTGATAGTAATATTTGACCTGCTGACAAGGAAATACAGGATCCATACGCTTGGTGCAATATGGAAATATTGCCTGCACTTGTGCTGAAGCTGTGCAAAGACAAGGAATTGGAAGCAGTGCAAAAGAGGTGCAGATTCAGCTTTGTGACCTGAGAAGGGTCTCAGGGAATACATTCCTGTCCTTGAGTGTCCCTCAAGGCATAAAGCCTCATTGTATTGACTGTAACCTGTAACAGGCACACACAATTACAGGTAAGTTAACAGAGCACCAAAAAGTACATGGAGAACAAAGAGACAGCAGGTTGCTTGGGAATCTACCTGTATCAGTGCCATAGAGTAGTGACATGTACCTCTCATCAGGCAACTCAACCAATGTTAAACATTTTAAACCCTCAGGAGAAGTGGCACTTTAGTCTAGCACTACATTCTAAATTCACAATTCACATTTGTGCCATGTGTATGCAGTAAGACTCTGTAGCGTACAGTTACTGTGGCAGAGTTATTATCAGAAACGTTTGTTTCCTTAGTGGGGATAAGACCTGAGGATATAGTTGTGGTGGGGTGAAGAGTAAGGGTGTGCAGTACTGCTGGTAGGTGTTTTTAGAACTTGAGTGTGAGGCACTGTGGAAGAGTAATTGGTAGCAGGAAAGGGGTTTCATGTGGTCTTTTTTAGGCCAAGCACTGAAAAGGGACAATGTGAAAGCTCTTGATCAGAGAATAGCATCTGGAAAGACTGTAAATTCCTCAGCATATGGAGGCTTCCCTTTTTCTCATACCTGCACATATCTAAAGTACTGTGAACTGTCAAGTGCCAGAACTTTACTTCCTTCTGTCCAAGACAGAAGATGTGAAAAGAAAGACCAGGACAACCCCCTTGGAACATCCTAACTACCTGAAGGCCAAAGACAGTACAGAACATAGTTAAACACATTCTTGGAATCTTGAGGTACCTGTTTTTAGAGTAAAAATGTTTACTGAATATGCACTATGATCTCAGAAATGCTTGTTAGCCCGCAGCCTTGATAAACAGCACCTGGGCTAACCTCCTTTTTTTCTTATCAGAAACCCTGTCTGCTCCCAGGAACTAGTTCTGTCTAATGAGCTCCTGTTTTTTAATGAACAGCCATGGAAACTTATTTTTCTTGCTTGAATGACAATCCAAGTGGAACATTTTTGTTATCAAACTTTCAAAGAAAGTTACCGACCCAAATTGTGACCACGACGGAAAATTACTAAAGCCAACAAAAGCAATTACTAAAGTGAATAAAGCCAGCTCCCTTTTGACCCTATAAACAGCAGTCCTAAGTGAGACCCTTTGAGCTCTCCTCGTTCACAGCAGGCTCTGACCAGGAATCTCCCTCTGTGTGGGACACCTCTCAGACCCAGCAAACTCTCAAGTTTGCTGTACTTGGAGGATCACTGCCAAATGCCACTCATAGAACCTCAGTCAATATCTCCACTCCTTGAGGCTCAAAGCTTCACCTGTATAGAAGCTGCAAAGGCATCTGATATGAGTACTGCACTTAAACAGGAATTTTTCACAGATCTGTACCTTCCACATACTCCTTTAGGTGTTTGAGTGTGACTATGCTATAGCAAATGTGCTGCGAATGTTTCTCTCTTAGATTTTTAAGTGGGTTAGATTCATAAGGTAGCTTTATAAATGAGTTTCTATTTCACTTATAGTAAATTCTATTGAATCTTTTGACAAATTGTTTAAATTAGGCTATTAAGTGCTGCTAAATTTAAATGTGGTTAAAATCTTAAGGTGTAAGCCATTGGTCAAGTGTAGGGCTGAGTTTGGCAGGCAGATTTGCTCTAAACTTTGGGACTAAGAGGAAGAGTCTCTCTTACTCCTTTTAATCCTCACCCTTTTTTTCATCCTCAGCCTCCACAGAGATAATTTTTGTTGATTTTTAGATTGTAGTCTGATTTTTCTCTGTGTGCTTTAACCATCTAGTTAGCAGTAGAGTGAACCTTGCCAATGAGCTTTGTCATGCTTTCACTTTAATATTAAACCTGCTTTTGTCAGTGATTCTTTGAGCAACCTAAGACACCCACTTGTGACACAGACTTCTGTGTGCCATTCCATGTAGGTAAATTAGTAGATTTATGCTAAGGAAGACTTCACATAGTTTCTGCTATGCTTATACTAATGGAACTAAATTATTTGTGTGGAATTGGTACTGCTAAAATAAATTGAATTTGAAAATTTTGAAGAATTTGAAAAGTATTAATTAATATAATTAAATTTAAGCATTTGCTTTGGTTTTAAAGTACCAACTCTTGACGGAAAAGCTTATCATTAGTATGCACTGTGTCCTTTTTTTTAAAGAAACAAAAGTCAGTTGTTTCTTTTGAAAAAAGATTTTAGACATTGAGTGATCATCATTATTGCCTTGTTTGCATCAGGATGCAGACTCTGGCAGGTGAGTTGTGTTGTGTCAGGGAGTTGTGTCAACTGTACAGATTTTGCAGGAGTTTCAGGAAGGAAGGAATTTCTTTTGTTTTTCAGTCCTTTTGCGGCCATTGTTGATAGCATTAAGTGAACAGAGAAACAGGGTTTTTGGAGGATGCTTACACAGTGCTGTAGTACATTCATTACACTCACAGGTAGAAACAACTGTCATACCAAATAGAGTTATCAAAATCACATTTCTGTACATATTGGTGCCTCAGCTGTTCTGCCTTCAATGGCTGTCTCTGGTCAATTTGTGAAGAATCCCATAAACCTGAATCCAGATGTGGTCTGTTTTCTACATTTGTCATCAATCATGGATACAGTGTCTTGTAGTCATGCAGCTCTATGTTCCTGCCTGTCTTTCCATAAAGCAGTGCTGGAAGGGCATCAGATTTCACAAGGAATTTGTAATATCCAGATTTACTGGATGGTATTATTTGCAGTGTTGTATCTCTGTGTGGGAAGTCTATAAGGAAATGCTCCCTGCTCTCAATGTGCTTCAGGTTTAATCCCTTCTGATAAGGGTTTATGAAAACTAATTATGAGCTAGCTTGGTCCCCAGTGAAGCTAGGACTGAAACTCCTTTCAATGATGTGGATGGAACCCCTGGTATGTCACAGTTAGCTTTATTGTAGAGAATTCTGTTGGGACGTGATGGGTCTAATCCCAGGGAGATTACTCACTCTTTATCCAAATACCTCCATATGTTGAGTACACAAGCAGATATTTTTTAGTATTTAGTGAATGAGTAATTACCAAAGTATCAATGATAGTAATTAATTGTTAATGACATTCATTATTTGTTTGGATTATTTTAGCATGGAGAGCTTCCATTAAGTAGTGTTCACAGGTTTTATAAAGCAGTATTAAGGTGGTTGTTCAATAATGACAAAATGAAAAAAAGAAATCTGTGTACCATCATTTAACAATATGAATCTGGTAAATGGATTGATGTCCCAGCCACAGCAGAATTATAACAGAAAGACATAAAGGGGAAAAATACACCTTACCAGCAATGGGTTATGTCTATGTTCTTTCAGTTAGTATTATCACTACCAGTATTATATTCTCTACCTGTAAAGTGGTGTTGCTTATCAGAAAAAAAATCAGAAATTAAAAGACGTAGTAATTTAACATTTATTAGCAGGTTTAGACATTTACTGAGTGTTCCTCTGTGCTGCTGAGTCTGTTTACAGTTAAATGCTTTGGGCCAGCACTAACCAATAGGACACTTCAGAAGATGGGTCTAAGGAGGGGACCAAGCAGCTGGTGTATCTGTACACTGTTTAACTCTCAGAGCAGCTCCTGGCTCATTGGGCAAACAGAAGTCTTCAAGCAGAGTGACAAGCAAATGCCCAAGTCAGTCCCCCAAGGTGCAATTAGAGCAGGCTTGTTGCTCTTGCAGTGACCCTGGGTGCACTTTGGGAATGCACAGTCCAAGGCTGTGCAAGCTGACCTGAAACAAACAGGGCTGCACCAAGTGGAAGAATGACAGAGGACAAAGGGAGTTCAAATTTTTCTTTATACACTATGGCACAATTGTTGATGAAGATGAAATATGAGGAGGAATTTCTCACTAGTTTGAGTACGAGATAGAAGCTTTGAAGTTGCATCATAAGATGATTCTGCAGTGCTGCTTCAGAGCATAGAATTATTGAGTTAGCATTTTAATGATGCATCATATGTATTTCTTCACTTCTAGTTAAAAAAACCGTATTGAATATTTTGTTCTGTGTCAGGGGAAGTATAAAGAATGAACTACAGGGATTGATTTCAGTAACACAGGGTTTTAAAAGTGTAGAAAGAAACCCCAACAACATTCAGATATTTATATTCCCTTTTATGACATCCATCAAAATAGATAATGCAGACCATGTAAAATCAAGGGTTTTATTTTCTGTGAATATTGGTTTTATTTCTTTCTTTTTTATAATAACCTTGTTCATGCAGTTGTCTCTGTCTATGTAATTAAATGTTTTGATAGGCAAGATAATGGTTATATTTACTGATGGCATGGAATCATAAACTAACTTTGAAATTATTATCAAGCACAAGAATAAATTGTATTAACATAATATTTTGAGTATTAACATATTAACATGAGACACAATATTGATGGATAAATATTCGAACTATTCAAATGAAAGTGCACATTATACCAATGAAACAGTATCTTCAAACATATGACATTAAATAGATGTGCTTTTAATATTTTAAATATTTTAATATTTTTAATATTTTATATAAACTTTTAATAATTTAATAAATAGATGTGTGATTAAATAGTTTTCTGTGAATAAGTTAATAAAATGCAAGATTCCTGCTGTAGAGGAACAAGTCTGGGATGTCACTGGGTAAGTATATACATAAGGCTGAGTGCTATTAAAATGAATAAAAGGTTGATTACCAGTTTGAATACCTGTTCTGTCCCTCATGCTACTCTATCAGTATTTCCCAGAGCATGTCATGCCGTTGACTGCGCTACTTATGAAGAAGAATTCAGTAAGGGATATTGGAGTAGAGTTTATGCTGCTTCTAAAATTCAGGAGCAGGGGTGGCTAGAGGTATATTTTGCTATTTTAAAATATTTTCCTTCGTAGCTTGCTTAAGACAGTGACACAGCTCACAAAGAATGGCCTTACACTGCTTCTTAGAAAAGCAGTCAGCTCCTGTATAGATAGGGAATTGTTCCACTAGTCAGAGCTGTCAAGCAGAGAATTTAAAATGTCTTTGTCTGGCTTCTGAGGAGGTTTGCCATATACCACTGTCTCATCCCAAGAGGGCTAGAGGCGGATGAGGACTGTTCAGACTGATCCACACTTCCTCAGTTCTGTTAAAAATGACAGTCTGTCGGAACTGTAAGTTTAGTTCAGCTGTTCAAGTCATTGGCTGTTCTTGGATCTTAAAAAAATTACATCTATATTCTTAAACTATCACATGCAGAAGACATGACAATATAACTACAAGCTTTGCTAGCTCTAAGTAAAGCTTACCAGTAAAATTATTTGATTTATTATACATACTATGTTTTCTGAAACATAAGTGTAGGCTAATGCCAATGTGTGCATCTTCAGGATAATGATTTCAGCTGCAGGGCTTCTCTATAGTGCAGTGCCTCCACACACCCTTTAAGTCCTATCTTTTAAGAGTAAAATATGTTGAGATGCAAAAATTACTGTGTTTTTTCTCAGTATCTAAATCCTTCATTCTGTCAAAGTGGAAATACTGCTCAGCTGTACATTAAATTTTTCCTTGGATACAAAGATATCCTGTGTTCATGGGAGTCTGTCAGTGACATTATTTTGGATACAGCTGTTGACCTAGCTGGTTTGTGTCTGGAAGGAAAGATGGATTGTGCTGTGACTGGGGTGACATCAGGCAATCACCTGTGGAGACTATTGCCTCCATATCTTCTGCTCCTTTCCTAGTATGTCTGTTTGCCCTTTGCATCTCTAAGGGCCTACACAGATTTTATGACCTTACAATCTTTAATGCCTTACACCAGAAAACAAAGCTTCTTCTAGCTTCTCAGATTACTATTCCAGATCTAGGAAGAGACTTTGCCGAAGATTTTTGTAGCTATTGAATCTGAATTAGATGTCTCATTTTTTTTAGCTATTACCTGATAAGATAAAGAAGACTATTTCCTTTCTAAGTTGCACTTGATGGAATAAATAGAGTTATGGTGTGTGCCTGTATGCAGGCTGGGAAAGAGCTTCTTGGCATATGTTTGAGCCTTATAATATTTATTTTGTTGTATGCTCTTACAGTAAATTGTTTGGAATTTTTAAAATTCCTTTAAATTAAAGTTCTCAAAATCAATAGTGAGTGTCTAGTGAATACATTTTGTAAAATATTATTTACTTACCAAAAGGAAAAAAAATACAGAGTAATCAAAATCAGTACCACCATTGCAGAAGCTACCTTTGAGAGCCAATTTGTTCTTTGCTCTAATTACTCTGCCTGACAGAACAATAGAAGGAAGACATTGAGAACATGTAGGGTTCAGTCCAAAGATTGTACTTGAGGATATGTAACGAAATCTTACAACATTAGTGCTTTAGTGAAAGATATGAGAAAGAGAGCAGGAAAAGCATGATTTGTGTGCTTTATTTTCTGATATGTTTCATCTATACACTTTCACTTTTGGTTCCACAAGCACAGAATTTCATCATTCAAAAGCAGAAGAAACCAAAATGGGCTCTTTCTCCAAGCTGTGAAAGGAAACAGATTTAGGACTGGCTCAGTCTGTGAGGAGAAAAAGCTAAGAAAAAGTAGACCACCAAAAGTGAACTTCCAAGGTGCCAGCATGTGTGCTGAGTCCTGAGAGTCCTGCCTCAAGTGCAGTTGATGATTTTGCTTAGCAGGGCAGGGCACTGGTAAAAGAAGTTGCTTTCCGCAGCAGAATTCCCTGTGTAGGAGTTACTTGTCTTTGCTAGTTAAGTTTCTGAATTCACATAATTGGAAGAAGACAGTGCTTAAAGTTTTCTGGAAGATTGGAGTTGGAAGAGGAAACTCAGGAAAAAAATGTGCTTCCATATTAAAAGTCCCCCTGAAACAGAGACATGTTTAGACATTCATATTGGCCTTCCCCTCCCCTTGGAGCCAGTTGTTCCCACACTCCTGCTCTAGGCTTCATCTCTTTCAGCTGTGCTGACTCTGCTGTTTGTTGGACTGTGCTCCTAAACGGTTCTGTGAAATAATCTAGTTTAAAAAGAAACACATTTCTGGTTGAAAAGTATGTATCTCATTTCACTGATACACTTTAGCCACAGAAACAGCCAGACCAGAGGAGCAGAATGGACAGAGACAACAGATTGGGAGTTCAGTGAGCAGATGAAGGGAATCAGGAAACTTTTCAAGGGCCCTTGCACCGTTGCAGATTCCTGTGAAAAAATGGCCCTACAGAAAACCATAAGGACAGGATTTTCTTATCTTTGATCTAGTTGTAGTCATGTGCTCATTAGCAAAAGTCTTTTCCCTTGATTAATTTGGTATAGTTGATGAACAATATTTTGGAAAAATTTCATTGGCGATGCTTATAACAGACACAATATAAATTCTTCAGAGTATTCCAGATGAATCTAGAATTTAGCAAAACTCAGCAGCCAAACATTCTCAGAGAATCTGAGTTCATTTACAGCACTTCAATTAAGTAGTCAACCGAGAGAAAAATTTTCACCCAGACATATCTCTAAAAGTCACATATCTTGAGTTTGTGAGTCTAGTAAATGTGAAGTATATACACCAAATTTCAGATATATGCACATAGATCATTCCAAAATAATGACTGGGTAAAAAGCTTTTTCTTAAATAAGAAAAGAAATCCTCTTTATTCCATATTGAAGTATGGGGAAAATATTTTTGTCTGCCTAGTGGCAAACTTCACTCTCAGTATATATATCATTAGCTTCTGATAATGATATATATCATTATCATTAGAGCACACAAGGCCACCTTTAAGAAAGTGAAAGATTCATCAGAAATGACCTTACCATTGAAAATGTCACCTTACTCTGAAAAAGCCATGAAATATATAATCCAGAACAAATTATTAACATTGATAATAATTATTAACCCTGTAGAAAGAAGTATGGCTTATGTGTATATACTTGATATCTTGCTACAAAAATAATTCCATTCCTTTGGATACTATAGTTGTATTATGATAAGTTAACAGAACAAAAGTATTGTAAGAACTGATTGCAGCAGCCAATTTCAAATATATTTGCTGGTTTTACCATATTCCATATGCAGAAAGGCAATATTCTCTTCTGTCTTCCAGCTGCCATTGCTTGCTGTGAAAATCAGCCAAATTCTGCATCCACAAACAATGCTCAACAAGTAAAACAGATAAAATTACAGCAAGCAACCAAATCAATACGTTATTATCTCATATTATCCCTTTACAAGAAAAAGAAAAAAAAAATGGCAAACACCTTTCTTTTAAAAAAACCCCCTACATTTTCCAATTTTATGTTTTGCTTTTCTAAAATTCAGTAACGTGAGAAATAGTATTCTTGGAACACTAAAGAACATGTACCTTTATAACTGAATCATCTCATTATGAGTCTCTTACAGTAGCCAGAAACTGCACTTTATATGAGACATACAGCATGACAGCATTCATCAGAACTTCTTTTTGTTACTAAGATTTGTATTTTAACATTTTCTAGGCAGTTCTGTATTTCTGGATTATCAAATATCAAAACCCTGAGATATGTTTTAGAATCACCACCCTCTATATATACTGAACATTATAAGAAACTATATTAAATGTATAACCATGTAATTACAGCTGTATGTTAGACTCTTGTTTCTCTTATGTGGTGTTCAAGGCAAAGAAAACTTATATATTGTTCTGTAAAAACTGTTTCTTAAAACTGACTTTGTTTTACAGTTTAGCAAACTCTGCAGGTAGCCTTAAGAGCCTGCTCAATTCATTATCATTAAATCAACAACCAGATCTTCTTTCTGCCATTCCCTGGCAGGATTAATGGATTTTGGCATGATTTGTGTATTTAACAGTGAAAGCTCTTGCTGGGTAAGCTAGCAAGCTTGACTAATTCTCAGTTGTGCTAACTTCATAAACCTATTTTAAGGTTTTAACTTCGACTGAAGATTAAGGATAGTGACACATGCTGCTACCTTTGAATGCATCTAATGTGATTATGGTTAATAAGTGCAACTAAAACATCAAATACATATTGTAAGGTACGTGCAAATATATGTATGTTACAGATATTTTTCAGTATTTTTGGGGTTTAAAGTGAGATTCCACAAAACAACTGATGTACTAATATTAAAACACCTGCATGTATCTAAGTGCTTGAAATAGTAAATGATACTTTTTAATTACAGAATTACTAAACTCTCTAACAGGAGCAGATCATTTGTATTTCAAAACAACTTACACCTGAATCAGAAAAGTGAGCAATTATTTTATTTGATCTAAAGCTGGCTTTCTCAGCAAACCCATTTTAACTCAACAAGCATTCCAGTTTCTATCCTTTTTTTCACCTTTTCAGACAATCCTAGAATCAGTATTCAGAAAAGCTTGAAGAAAGGAGAAAAGAGAGGAAAAAAATATTTTCAGCCTGTCTGACAAGACTGCATAAAAAGCTTGTGATCAAAGGATCTTAAATACACGTTACTGGTGTGACAAACAACATTTTTGTCCTTTTATTAGATTTATTTTCCTTCTGAAAACTGGAATGGCCAGAGTATAGTTTGTGAAAGAAAGCTGGCAGGGTTGTATTCTTTGATTCCTAATTAACACCTTCAGTCTCAAAAGAGAACTAACAGAAATACCATAAAATGTTGCAGCTGCATTGTTATTCCGCTTGGTTGGTTTGTTAAAAGTCGGCTGGGCATTGGCAGCTGCAATAAAGGAAAAGCTCAATGGATGTTTTGTATTGTGCCCACTGAAGTGAAAGAAGGCAACCATTTTATTTTCAAATGGGCAGCTGCATAGTGATGTTTAAATGGAGCTAAATGTGAGATTTACTGTTAATTTATAGTAATTGGTTATAAATAAAGTGGCCGTATAGCTTGGCTTTCATCTATTAAAGCCGGAGAACACAAACTGAAAGAATGAGTTATGAAGGGTACAAAGTGAAGGGTAAAATACTAGAGTGATGAAAATTGCAGTTACTTAGAAGGAGCAATGGTATTCAGTTTTGCAACGTGATGCAGCAGCCACCTTGGAAGCAAGTAGTCAAGCCTTCTTTAGATAGTGCTTTGAGAAGTAAAGGTAGACATCCCTTTGTCCCAGTGTAGAGGAAAACCTATGTTTTAATGCCGGGGTTAGAACCAAGTGCAGCTCTGCCTGGAAAGCATAGGCTTGTATTTTCAGTAGTATAATAAAAAGATGTTTAACTCTGGTCAGATAAATCTCACTCACATTCAAAAAAAGCAATTAGGGAAATATGTAAATCTAGATGTTTCATCAAATGCTAGCTAAGGGGTTACCAGTTCTTTCCTTGCACAATGACTGAACTAAAGAACTCCAGTGTCTGTGTAAGACCCATTGTCCCAGCCCCAGAGCCCGTTGGAAACCGAGTCCAGACTGGTCGTGGGAAATACCTACATATTTGACACAGGCCCCATTTCTGAGAGAAAAGGGGGTGGAATAGAAAGTATGGAGATTTTACTGTTGCATTCTAATCAGCCATGATCTGCCTAATTTGCTTTGATCAGAAAGATAAACTAATTTTCCTATAGGCTAGATAGAAGTAATTAGCAATCCAATGCTTTCATGCTTTTGTAAAGGGCAAAGAAAAGAATAGCAGGAATTATAATGGTGGGAGCAAAGTACCTCTTTTCGGCTCATCTGAAAACATTGTTAATTGAAAATAGGATGGTGCCATAGGAGAGAGGCCCTGATTAAGGTGCTTTTTTGGGCTGGGATATCATTGTTCACCATGATCCATAATGTTACACAGCTACATGTTTCTGAAGACTAATTTCACATGAGTTTTAGTATATTTAGCTTCTGTTCTCTCTTATAGAAAAGGCATATTCCATGTAAACAGTACACCTGCCATTCTGAGAGGATGGTATTTGATTTCACAAGGCATTTTAATATATTTTTCAACAATTGGGTGAGAATAATTCATTAATGGTTTGTTAATGTCTAGATCTGCTGCTGCCATAAGACTTCAAGATGAGGGTTTCTGAGGCCACAATACTGAAATCAAAAACTCTGTAGCCATAGCCAAAGCCAAATTACTGGATATCCCAGTCCCCCAATTCTATTAGGCAACAATTGCAGAGTTCTATGGGCCTGAACTGTGACTGTTAGCCTGACACATGTGCTGTGGTGTAGTATGCCTCAGCTGAGTTTCCTGGGAGCTGTCACTCCTCCTGGGCTTTGGCCATGCTACTTCAGTATAAATCAAGATGTCTTGCAGAAGTTTCACAGTAAACCCCTTAATATGCAGACATAATGGCATGCCATCTTTATCCAGGCAAACTACTCATTCAGATCCAACTGAATTCCATAGGCTGCAGAATCCCTCATTTTTAATATCTGTCTTCTCCTACATTTCTTCATCTTTATATGAATTGATTAGTTCAACAGGCAGTTACAACCAGCTTCCTTAATAATTCTGTCCACCTACCTTTTTATATTTTTACAGTTTTATTTAAAAAGTCAGATAAGCTCAAGGACCCTATTTATCATTTATGTTACAGTTGTATTGCAGTCCACAACCATAATTGGAATTGTGGATCCACTATGTCAGGAACAGCTAAAGTATGGGGGCAGGCTCTATAAAAGCTTTCATAGGAAAAAAAAGAAAAGCAGCTATTGGTGATGAATGGGAAAAACATTTTATGGTGTGGATAGAGAAACAGGGGCATGTGTTCTATCTCAAAGACGCTCCTATTAAAAAAATAATATCCTTTAAAGACAGAGTTTGGAAAACTAATTTCCCCTGCCAGCAAGATGCATTGAATAGTATTTGGAGGAAAAATAAAAGCTCTGTTCCCATATGATAGCAGTCTTAAACTGAAGTACGTAACAAATTTTTCAGTTGTCTCTCTACATCCTAAAATACATTGACATTGTGATAATCCGCAGTGTTTTTATTCCAACATATGATGGCAAAAGCTATGTTAGTTTCCATATGAATACAAAGTAACAAAAATAAAAACTGATATAAGAGTTATAAAAAAGTAGAAGCATTCATTGAAATAGCACTGAGAGTTGTGTTTAGCCTGGGAATATTTATTTGTTTTGCTTAAGGAGGCAGCACCACCTCATAGATAAATCATTGATTTGATATTCAAACCTATATTTTAATTTCCTTATTGCATTGCTTAGTGCCACAGCAAAATTGTCTCCCACTCTACAGTCTCCTCAGCTCCTATTTAGCAGTTAACTCTTTAACTTGAAAAGTATTGAATAATTGAATATTGCTGTACAAAAAGTGCAGGAGGGAAAAGACAGCACACACATAATTCCCCCCACCTGTTGGCAATAAACATCCTTCTTGCATATGGATGGGCAGAAGTTGCTCCCCTGGCCCTCTCAAGAGAAGACATAGCAATTCTGTTTCAGACTTTTGAATTACATCTCTTTTTCTGTAGGATGTGAGCTAGAGTTTAGATTCCTACAGCTGTTATTCCCAAACCTGAGGAAGGGCTGGAGTTTGCTTTTGTGCCTCATTTTCATGTGCACAGAAATTGGTTTCCTAAATGCTTAGAGTTTTTTGACATGAAAAGCATGAGGAAATCAGACTATCTGTAACTCTTACAGGAGGAAAACAGTGACTCTAATTATGAATGTCCTTTTCCCATAGTGTTCTGTTCATTATGAGGCTGAGCTATTACTGCTTTCTTGTGCTAATATGGAAATAGAAATTTGTCAAAATGGTGCAGAAAAACAGTTTTACAAGTTTCACAATTTTGCAATATCACTCCTAGTCCTAAAGAATTCAACACACATATGAAGTCAGATCTATGTAGACTTTTTTAGGAGGATATGTGTAAGCTCTGCCCTTATTCTGAGCCATCTGGAAACCATAAGCAAAGCACTGAGCCTGACATTNCACTAACCTTACCAAAAAGGATGGTTTTTATCTGGAGACACCTAAGAAACTGCATGGGAGAAAAACTTGTTCCACCTTATTGAGCCTAAAGGAGTCTGAATACAAGATTGAAACCTACATGAAACTGGGCTCTCTAAGCTCTACTTTCAGGAAACACATTCTGATTTACAGAGATAAAAGATTTCAAAACTGTTTTAATTATTGTCACATCCTAAATTGAATTCACTTTCATTAGGGTTTTACAAATTTTTATTAAGTCCTTTACTAAGTTTTCTGTATCTTGAGGAAGATCCACCTATTTATATTTTATAAAAGAAGACCCAACCATCAAATCACAAGTACTGACAAAAGTAAAGACAGCTTCTCATTTTTCCATGTAAAGAAAACTAGTTTCTTTCACTAAAAAAAAAGCTTGAATAACCAATCAGGCATTACAGTATACTTCTGGTGTCAGAAAACTTGTATTGGTGCAGATTAGGAATCAGATTTCTTAATTTGCTTTTCTTTTCTACCGCTACTACAAATATTGTGCATACATTTTGTCTTCTAATTTGGTTGTTCACCCATAGCTGCCTTATGCCATTTAAGACACTCCAGGTTATCTGGGGTGTCTCCATGGGATACATATGATATGGGCTCTACAGGAAGTGCAAACAGCATTGGTTGGGAGCAAGGCAAGTGATCTCAAGTGATGAACCACAGCTAAAGCAATCTGGCAGTTTAGTTTACTTTTACTCAGCCCAGAGCCATGGTTCCCCCAGAAATCTTAAAGACAGACAGAGAATTGCAGTATTGTTAACACAGTAACCTTTGTGAAGGGAGAGATTTGGAGTAGAAAACACCTTTTTCAATTTGTGTGACAGGCTTCGTATGAGGTTT
>WBNO01028226.1:0-38541 GCA_013400575.1 Peucedramus taeniatus
TGAATAATATATATATAAAATAATATACAATCTGGCACAGACTGAATAACCCCCTGGTTTTTTTGCAGTTTAATAAGCTGTGTCAGCATCTTCAGTGATTTTGCAGCAGAATTTACAGGTTCATGAAGTTAACAGATTCTAGTTGTAAAAGTGATTAGTATTCAGTGAGCATTTTTAGATTAACATATAACTTCAGAATCTGAATTTTCCTGTGTAAAATACTGTGCAATATGTATAATTATTCAGTTTTTAATTCTTTCAAATACTTTGTTTACTCTGGACCAGGTTTTTCACACAGCTCTCAGATTGCAAAGGAGATAGTGGGACTTTGGGGACTTTGAAGATTTTGTTCTGTTTTTCTTAATCAGTATCTACTTTCTGATCCACAGAATGCAAAATGCAGGAATTCCTTGTCCTCAAGTGGTTATCCTTAAGAAACACGTCTTGGTTATGTCTTTCATTGGCCAGGATCAAGTCCCAGCTCCTAAACTAAAGGATGTAACACTTAGTAGTGAAGATATGAAAAAGGCCTACTATCAGATTCTTAATGTAAGATGATGCTGATTTCTCCTCCAATTCTGGGTTGTACTTTCTTTTAAGGGAATAACTGTAAGGACAAATGAACGCTTATTTACTTTTCAGGATGCTTACATAATGTTCAAGATACAAAGTCCAAAGTCTTATTTTGCTGCTGTTTAATGTGTGACTTAGAATCAGTAAGAAAGTATGCACTGAAAAAATACAATTAAATTTACTCCTAATCTGAGTGGAAAACATCCTGGAATTTGATGACAAACAGATGCTTAGCCACAGAGGAATTGTGAGCAAGTAGTCCTCCTTTTACAGAAGCAGTATGTGGTTTAGAAAATTGGTGAAGTCTTTCTGGGTTTACCAAACACTTAATTTAGAATGTTTAAGCACTCTCCAGTGGATCGCCCACCCCCTTTTCAGCAAACCTAGGAACTGGAGAATTAATTAGAATATTGCATGGTGGATGCTTTCATTTCCTATTATCTGCTTGGTTCAAACACACCAACTGCTAACTGTGTACTCACTAGTATGTCACCAAAAAACCCAACCAGGCAACCAGCCCCACAGCTTAGTAACAGGAATGCTCTAGGTCTCAAGTGAATGAGACCAGTAGCAACACAGCTGGGTCTTAAGTGAATTTGTGTACTGGTTAGGACTCAGTCTCTACAACTGTGAGACTTCCTTCCCATATGATAGGAGTGAAAATGACATGTATTTAGAGAACATGCTTATCTGTCTCCTGCACTTGCACTGCTTGGCAGAGCTGACTTGAGTTTACCAGAGTAGCTCTTTTGACTTTATCACTGAGCCTAGCTTTGGCAAAAGCTTAGTTTGCTGTCAGTTTGCCAAAAGTGCAATTCCCTGGATGGAAGTGTATTGAAGACTTGGATAAAAATTATGTAAATTATGTGGGTGATTAGGGAAAGGTTGGGGTTGTTTTGGCTTTTTTTTTTTTAAGTTACACTAATAATATTTATTTGGAGTATAGCATACTTCCTTCATTAATTTGGTTCCTTGCAGATGATGCAGCAGTTGTATAGGGAGTGCAACCTGGTCCATGCAGATCTGAGTGAATACAACATGCTTTGGCATGATGGGAAGGTGAGTTTGTTCTTAATCTGGGGGAAGGGGGGGAAAGTTTTATCTAGTGTGAAATACCAATACAAAGTGAATTGCTATTTCTCTGTGACTACAGGTCTGGCTCATTGATGTCAGTCAGTCTGTGGAGCCAACCCATCCTCATGGACTTGAGTTTTTGTTCAGAGACTGCAGGAATGTTTCACAGGTAGGACCCCATTGTCTGACAGTCTTCTGTTATGCTGCATGCTTTCTAAGATACAAGATATCTTAGATATATAGAGGATTACTCTTGCACATTTTCCATGCTGAGAGTGTCCTTCTCTGAAAGTGAAAAAAATGTGGAAAAGTAAAATTATACCACTAGAACTTAAAACTTCTTCAGTTACGTTTATCCCTGGATCAACAAAAACAAAAATGTAATTTTGGGTAAATGTAGTACGTGGGGAAAGTCAAAGGAATATTTTGTTCTGTGTAGTAAAGTGCTTAATGTGTGCTCTTTATATTGACTAGTTCTTCCAGAAGGGAGGCGTGGCAGAAGCACTTAATGAGCGTGAACTCTTCAACGCTGTCTCAGGTTTAAATATTACAGCTGACAATGAAGTCGACTTCCAAGCAGAGGTATAGCTTTCTCTGTCTAACAATTTAAATTTGGTTAGCTATGGTAGTTATTATAATACCTTAACTTTCCAGATTTAGTTTGTGTGATTGCTGTGAGTAAAATTTCAGCAGTCATTCTGCATCTCTTTTTAAAATCTTGAGTATTTCAGCCTAGTACAAACATTTACAGAACTCAGATTGACAGACCTCTCCACCCCCTTTCCTGATCCCCCTACTCCCAAGCATAAAAGACTTCATGTTGAATATAGTTGCTTCATTTCAGCATTAAAGCAAATCTAGTGATCTGTTTTAGTTTAAAAGCTGTTGCCTTGCCTTACGTGCATTAAAGGTTGTATAACAAAAGGAAAGTTGGGTTAAAAATAATAATTATTCTGCCACTTATTTTTCATAGTTTAGATGTTAATTTATTTGAATTTAAAGTTTAGGCTGGCATTTTTAATTTTGAAGCTTAAAATCATGCTAATGTAAATATGGACTTAGGAATCTTTGGTCACTATTGGCTTTTAGCTTTCAACCTTTGGCTGTAACTCCTCAAGGCCTGCGTCCTGATATCAGATTTTAAAAAAACAACTTGTCAAATGTTCCATATTTTCTGATAAAGTAAGGGCAGTGTGGGGATTCTACTCTCCCTAATTACTAATGACATTGCAAGTTTGTGCTAGTCCAGCATAGAGTAGGTGGGAGCTGGTAATTGACTCCTTGGGCAGGTGGTCAAAGTAAGAAAGAGATAAAGGGAACACAGTTCCCTTGATCTCTGTGTCATTGGAGAAAGGCATACTTCTGTACTTTGAGGAATACAGCTGATGTCTTAAGAAATCATCCAGTCCTCCCTGCAACTGGTGCATTTTAATTATGTAGCTTCAAACTGTAAAGGAGTGCTGCTCATTTTAGTAACTTGCTGAGAACAGATGTTTCAAGGCGTACCGGGCTGTATTCGAGCTGTTACATGTGACTGAATTTTTGAAATAGCAACATTTTACATACCTGCTCTGGCCTCAAAAGCTGCTTTTTAATGCTGTTTAGAAGCCTTCGGCTGCTGGCATGGTTTTATGATTTCAGCATGGTTTTATTTTTGACTATCTAGATTGAAGCTTTGGAGAAGATGAATGAAGATCACGTGCAGAATCATGGAAAGAAACTGTCAGCGTTTTCCAGTGATGGAGACCCACCTATATATGATGAATAGCACTGAGTTTATAGCTGCTGACAAAACAGAACACAAATTTACTGCTTCTAACTACGTTGGTGCAGTGGTAAATGTCAACTGCCAATGTCAAGAGAGTGGTTGGCTGGGAATACCAAAATGGAAAACACAGCAAGCATATGGTGATGCCTCAGTGGTTTGCTTTTTTTTTTAACTTGTCCCACACATCAGGCTGGCACTGTGGGAATGGACTGTCACTACCACTTTGAACAGACTGACAACTTCACCAATTGCCCAGTTACATTAGACTAATGTAGCTCAGATGGTCATATTTTGCATGATTCAGAGCTTACATATCTTTTAGTCTAAAAAAGATTTAAAATCATCCATATTGTCCCAAGTATTTAGTGGGAAAGCACACTAGAGGAGTCCCTCTCTTTTTTTTTCCTAATGCAACTTGGAAAACTAACTAAACATTGTTTATGGACACAATGTCTTTCATCCATCTCCACCAAGAGCAAAATGAAAAGGCAAACTATGCACTTCAATCATATGAAAATGTTAATTTAGCAAAGTAATATATTTATAAATGCAGAAGTCTGGACTTTTTCATTTGAAGTACAGAGAATGTGGCTCTAATTATTTCTGTAAATACTATTGGGTATTACATGGGAAACATATTTGAATCCAACCAGCAGAGGACATCCTAGGTGACATGCCAGGAAGTCCTGAGTCAACGATGTGTAATAGTCAGTTCAGGTAGCTTCACTCTTAATACTCAAATGGTTCAAAGAACTTGGTGCAAGCCAAAAATAAAGTTAATAATAATCCTGTCTCTACCTAGAATAGCAGTTTGGAGTATCAAATGTTCTTGCCCTGAAGATAATCATAGACAAATCTGAATATTCTTTTTGCACCTGTAAGCAAAAAAGCTTTGTTTAGAAATAATGATGACTGATACTGGTTTCCACAGTCTATTTATTCTTAATGTCAGTCTTTTTTTTCTTTTTTAGCAACTTCTAAAAATATACTGATGTTTCTCTTCAAAAAAACACATTTAAAGATGAACTGATGTGGTGGGATAGTTTGGAATTAAGGAATTCTAATCAACTTCTTTTTAACTGATTTCTGGTTTCTAGTTTCTGATGCTGCTCTTTATCAAGCAGAATATAGTGATGCTACATGTGACCTCACAGTGTGCTGTGAAAGTGACTTTTTAATCTCTTTTTGTTGGAAAACTGGTGGTGAAGTAAAAATTTAAGATCTTGTGGTGGTATTCTTGCATGGTTCTTTGCATCATGGAGGCCTTAATTGATCTTTGATGCTTCACTAGAGCAGTCTTAGGGTAGGACCACACTAATTCCTTACAGCAATATAAAAATGATTGTTTGGGTGGGCACTACATGAGCAGTAAACAACCTTGGTTTTGCCAGTTTCATACCAACACTTGGATCCTCTTCCTTTTTCTAAATCAGACAAGTATCTTGCATTTACCCCTTACTTTTGAAACAAAGGAACTTGCATCTTTGGGATACTTAGGTCTGTTCTGAATTTCTCAGTGAAACAGTTTCCCAAAATAATGGTATCAGGGAAAGGACAAACTAGGTACTGCAAGAGAAGTGCTACCCTCTTTAGGAAGACTACAAGCTGCTGTTGTCAAAGATCTGACATCCAGATCTCCTTCAGAGGAGAAGGCTTAAAAAAAAAAAAAACAAACAAAAAACAATAGTCCTATTCTTGGCTTATAACTAGTTTTAATATTCTTAACATATCTTAGGGGGGAAAAAAAATCTCAGAACAGCTTAAAATGTTCTTGTATAAGGAAGATTCTGATTGCTACAGCTGTCTGCATCCAGAGAGAGGAAGAAGGCAGAAATAACAGGAAGTGAGGGGAGAGTGTTTTTTGAGCTGCTATTTGTAATAGGCCCCTGCTTGTGTCTCTGTGCTTGGACCAAAGCCTCAGTTGTTACTGTGATTTTTAATTTCTTGCTAAAATCTGTCTAGCACAAGCTTAAAAAAAACAAACCTGCCCCAAATCAATGAAGCAATTTTTCTTAAGTCTAATTTAAAGCTAATGGGCCCAAATATATGAGATACTATATATTATATACTATATAGTATAACTTACATAGTAATATATTTTCACTTCCAGCAATGAAAATTGGCTCAGGAATTTGCTTTGAGATTTTTAAACACCTGGGCATGTTTTCAAGTAGTTGAAAACAAGAATTTGCTAAAAGAAGCATTTTCCTGGACTCCTTTGAAATAAAAGGGTCCATGATTATTACTGGGAAAATAGAATTTCAGTTTTGAAATTGGCTATTAAGATTTATTTCTATCAGATGAGTTTCAAATTGTGTGTTTTATTTACTTGTCTGCTGATTTCCCCTCAAAAATACCTCAGTTTCTATTGCAATTTTAGGAAGTGCCTGCTGTTTTTTAGAGAAATAGGAGAATGGTAAATGTCAGCAGAATTTCTTAAATTTTCACCCTGGATTAACTAAACTTCTGGCTAACGAGCAATTAATTTAGTTACTTTGTAACAAAATTATAAAGTTTTAAGGTACTTTGAATGCTTTGCATATACTTGTCATCTCTGGTTAATGGAACTGTTTGATGATGCAGGAGGGTTCTGCAGAACAAACAGCTCGTTGTAATTCTTAGTTGTGACTTTAGTATCTCTAGTCTGATGTGAAATTAGTGCAGGTGAACTAACTGGGTCACAAGTCATCCAACAGTTGTTTGCATGATACTGTGTTAGTATCTGGTACTTAAATTTCTATTTCTCCCATATTAAACTGTGCTACCTTTTTAATCTGGATTTTTTAAAATTGTTATGATCTTAGTCTTTTTCCCCCCTTTTTTAAAAGTTGCCTTTCTAAACCAATAAGCAAGTACATAATTTATATTCTCACAATTTCTAGATCATAATGTAGGGCTTACAGCTAGTGAGCTAAGGCATGAGCCAGTGTATCAACAAAAAAATCCCATTGCTGTTTTCTTGTCCAAACTGAAATATATGCTCAGTATAAATACTGAGGACCAAGCCAGACTTTGACTTCAATAATGCTTTATTAATATTTTCCCTGAACTATTTTACAACACTAAAAAGCAGTTTCCTGCTGAGGAGCAGGATCAATAGTGACAGTGATGATGCAGTAATTGTGGACAAATAAAGGCAGATCTCGGAAGCACTTGTTTCCTTTTTTTTTCCACGTAAAAGTTTCGGGTTTGTTTTTGGTTGGTTGGTTTTAAAATCACTATAAAAGATTGGGCCAGAAGCCCCAGTCTGCTGCTACGGCCTCCACACCTGCTTAAGAAAGTTTTTGCCGTCCCAACCACTTTACAGCAGAATAAACCCTCCCAGCTAGAGCAGTGCTCTGGTTAGAGTCAGAGCTTACCCTGGCACCTTAATTCCCTTATTTCCCTCCTCTAATATGTGCGCTCCTAAATATTTGCAATGTGTTCCCGCACCCTAACTCCATGCTCATTCCACGTCTTTCTTTTTTACCACCTTGCCAGCATGCACGCCTTTCCTGAAGCAGATGTTGCAGCTTCCCGGGTTTCTGTTTCCGTTCGTTAAGCTCACTGACCCCTTTCCTACATTGGCGTTCGGAACTGTGGGCCATTCCCGGTCTCCCCCAGCGCCGCTCCCTCTTCCCGATCCCTCTCCCGGGCTACTGCGCCTTTAAGGCGGGAGCGTCCCACGTCACGCGCGAGGGGAGTGTAAACAGGAAGCGGCCGCCCGAGAGCAGGGGCTCGGCAATGGCCGCCGCCATGGGCCGCCAGCCGCCGGGGCCGGCCGAGGACGAGGCGCCGGCAGCGGCAGCAGGAGCAGCAGCAGGAAGAGAAGGGGGAGGAGGAGGAGGAGGAGGAGNTGCTTCCCTGCCCGCCTTCGGTTTCCTCCCGTCGCTCGGCCGCCGGGCTTGAGCCCGGTTGTTCCCCTTCAGGACCTGTCATCGTGCTAGAGGCGGTAGAATTTTTTTTTTTTTCTCTTTACCGATTTTTTAGGTTGGATGCCACCTGCTTTACTCTCACTGCCCTAAGGTCTTTCTGGAATTCATCCGAGTCAGCACTTTTCTTTCTGTTCCAAGTGTCCCCACATGACTCGCAAACTTTGTCACTTTGCTCTTAGCTTAATTTCCGTGACTTTTTCACACCCCTTTCAATTCCTGAAATTCAATATATTCATAAAAAATGAATAATTACGGCTTTCCTTGTGGCACAGACCCAAGTGGCCATTTCTTGGCTTTAGTGCTTTTAAGCAGGTTGTCCTTAATATCCGCATGGGCTCCTGAGAGTTCAGCTCAGTACAGCTAAAAGATCCACTTAAAAGGCTGTCATGATTCTTCTACAGATATATTTCACTGTCTAATTCCTGTAACTGTTCTTTGACCTCAGCATTCACAGAGTCAGAACCTTCAAGCTTTCCTCCCCATGTAGCTGGCATGCATTGCCCCATGTGTGGGCATGATCAGTGGCATGTTTAGGGAGGGAGCAATATTTCTGAGGTGTGTGTCTTGCTGCTGTACTCTGTTAGGAATGATTATAGAATCGTTTAGGTTGGAAAAGGTCTCTGAGATCATCGAGTCCAACTTTTCACCGAACACCATCTTGTCAACGAGACCAGGGCACTGAGTGCCACACCCAGTCTTCCCTTAAACACCTCCAGGCATGGCAACTCCACCACCTCCCTGGGCAGAATATTCTCATGTTTAGTCTCCCTTTCAGGGAAGAAGTTCTTCCTAATGTCCAACCTAAACCTTACCCAGTTCACCTTAAGGTGATGTCTTCTGGTTCTGTCGCTGGTTGCCAGGAGAAGAGGCCAGCCCCACCTGGCTGCAGTCTTTTTCAGGGAGTTGTAGGGAGCAATAAGGTCACCCCGAGCCTCCTTTTCTCCAGGCTAAACAAACCCAGCTCCCACAGCCACTCCTTATAGGACTTGTGCTCCAGACCCTTCCCCAGCTTCGTTGCCCTTCTCTGAACACACTCCAACACCTCAGTGTCCTTCCTGAATTGAGGGGCTGGGAATTGGACACAGCACTGGAGGTGTGGCCTCTCCATTGCAGAGTGCAGGGGGACAGTCACTGCCCTGGTCCTGCTGGCCACACTGTTGATGATACAGGCAGGATGCCATTGGTTTCTTGGCCACCTGGGCACACACTGGCTCTTGTTCAGCTGCTGTCATCTAGCATCTCCAAGTCCTTTTCCACTGGGCCACTTTCCAGATATTTCTTCTTATAAACCATTATCTTTGAGGGCCACTTGAAATACCCTGTCAGGAGATACTGTGGCATAGTGTGGATGTGATATAACTACATAGAAAATGGTTGTTGAGAGCTCACTTGAAAGATTCATATTCTCCAGTGTAAATTTATTTCTCTGTGTTTTCTTGTTATCTGAAATAGTTTGATTTCCAGTGTGTCTCTGAATCATTTGTAACCAGCATTTCAATGGCAGTTTCCCATATGAGAGACCTGTCCGTACAATCTTCTTTCTCATCTTGCAGAGATTAAGCCCGTGTTGCCTTCATTTTCTATCTCCATAATACTAAAAATAGTTAAACTAAGTATTTATCATTCTTGTAAGGCTGTGGACTTGCTTACAGTTTATAACCTTGATACCTGTATTTCCTGCCTGAGCATAGCAGACTGACAGCATGGCTGATATTACAGAAAAATGTCCCTAGCACCCTGAGCCCTGATTCAGTGTGCCTGGTGCTGCTGCACATACAACAAGTACCAATGAGGCATTTGCCTTTCTTTTTCCAAGCTAGGTAAAGTTTGTAACAGCATGACTTTTTTTTTCTTTTTTTTGTTTTCTTATTCCAGCTCAATACATGTCATATCTCTAGCAAATTTTGTACACATATATGTGAAGCTGGGCTAAAGGAATTCTCAGTTGCTAGGGCATGTTGGCTGAAACTCCTTAGGTACATGAAAATCTGCACCTTACTATTAAACTATTTTTATTTAATAACATGTTCTGACAGGATCAAGCTTCTGGGTCATTGAGCTACATCTCTTCCCAGTTTCCAGGCTGAGTTCCTTTTTGTTTTAAACAATGCCCTGATGTCTTAGATACTTTTACTAGTACATGACTTAGGAAAATACAAAAGAAACAAAACCTAGATAAAGGCTTATAATGATTTTACTGATTTAACTTGCCCAGTATTACAGAATATGCCTGCAAGACTGTTGCGGTACTGACAACTCTAAGTAAACTTGGAATTGCAGATTGTCTCAGTGTGAACTGGCAGATCTTCAGAACAAAAATTGTGTCTAGTAAAAAAAATTAAAAGGTGGGGCTTATAGAAGAGAAAGCAGGTGAAGGTTATGACTTTGAAAGCATTAAATATATGTTCAAAATTTTTTTGTAGGTTTTTGCTGTCCGATCTGGTGGAGCTACAGGAGTTGTTGTTAAAGGTTTGGAGGATAGAAATCCCATTTCCTTCAGGTAAGGCACCTTTATCTTGAGATAGAATGATGCAATCTTCAAATTATGTGGTGCTTAGTCCTGATCCACTGTAATTCAGGCATAAAACTTACAAGTAGTTGTGATCATATTTTGATTTGTTCTTAGATAAAATCTTGCAATTAAGAGGGTATGCTTTTCCCTCCCTATGGTCTCTGGGGGGAAAAAGTAATTAGGCTGTGACTTCTTTATTTTAAACAACAGTCTTTTATTAAAACGTGCTATACATATGAGAGATTCCTACAGCAGCATGACTAATCCAAGGATACAGTTTAGCAAGTGATGTCTGTGATTCAAGCACAATGTCCAAACCTAGATGTAGGTTTCTCGTGTTCTGTTCCTTGTTTCATCTGAATTGGCTTCTTCTATGTCTTCTGTTTCTCATGGAAACATTTTTGCAGAATTTGACAAGAGTAAACTATTTTATATATGTCTCTGTTAAGAGTGATGGCTTTTTCTACTCTGCTGTGCATATGTAAGGAAGTATTCCTTTATTCCACATCAATCCAAATATGGTTGAAGCAATTTGTAATCAAGATGTGTTTACTGTGATCTCTTGGATATTACACAGGGCCTGTCCTAAAAGTTGCTGGGTTTATTTTACTTTTTTATTTGGTTACACTTGTCAGTCCTGAAGGAACTGAAAATACTTAGTAAACTTCATGATGTTCCACTATTTTTATGCTTGACTGTCTCTCTCTTTGGCCTGACTTAATAGCATATACTGGAGGAACTATATACCTTATTCATGCCAATTGTGCTGATGCTTGTTTGGTAAGAATGCTTTTAAAATTTATTTTAATGGTGTGGAAATAGCCTCACTCTCCTTTAAATATCAGAAGTTCTTCTAGAGGCTGTGTCCCAGTGGGAAAGCAAGGAGGCTTGTGTCAGCTAGCAGTGGTTCTGGAAGTAATGGAGCAGATTGCAGGATGCTGGTGTCACAGAACTGAGGATGCAGGTTTGGATAGTTACACAAGTCTTCCAGTTCCACATCACAGGCCAGCAGAGCTGAGCATTTGCAGTGACTTCAGGTGCTAATTTGTGTGACCTTAGCCATGATTCTGCAGTTGATGTGTTCAGGACTTCTGAAGAGTGAGCTGCCATTTTCTGTCAGTCTGGGTTTTGAATATATTAGTCAGGCAAGAGTAATAATCTGTATTCAAAAACATTTGCATTACACTTTTTTTTTATCCATCATTGTCTTTTTTTAGGGTATATTCTTTAAGAAATGACTTTAGATTATATTTCCATAACTTCTGTTTCTTTCTGTATAGGATGGAGGACAAAGGAGAAGTGAAGTGCATCAAATTTTCCTTGGGGAACAAGATCCTGGCTGTGCAGAGAACTTTGAAAAGTGTGGTAAGAAACCTGTGCCCTGCAGCTAGGGAATTGGAGCTGGAAATCCTCTACTTCCAGAGTACAATTCTTTGAGACAAATGTTCAAGAAGTCTGTTGGCTAACAACAGCTGTAGTGAAAATTCCTCCATCATCCTGAGAGGCTGGTCAGGCAGCATTGTTGTCTAGTATCTGTGCTAGTATCATCATTTAAACAAAAGGTGTAAGGGGGAACCAACTCTGGCAAGGGTGAGGTGGAACAAAAGTTTTTCTTCTGTATGTATATATATATATATATATAAATTGCATCTAAGACAATTTGATAAACTAATACGTATTCTTTAGTATCTATGTATGAATCTTGTCTGTGCTTCATAATTGCTAATACACTTAATGGGTGTTTTCGCAGGATTTTTTGAATTTTATTCCAGATAGCCCTCAGCTAGAATATACACAGGAATGTAAGGTGAGTTAAATGTCCCACGTTTATATGCTTAAGTGAAACTGATGTTAGTTAGGCTGGTGACTACAAGAGAACTAACTGAGGTACCTTTCAAAACACTAACATCAAGGAAAGGAGAGATGTAAGCACTACTGTCTATTGAAACTGAGTGAACAAACAGGTATTAACGATACCAGGAAAATCTTCCCTGTCTTGGGAATTAATTGTTTCCTAGAGGGGGCAGCAAATGTCAAGCTTTGGTAAGGAGAAGAGACAAAGTGCTGATGATACAGAAACAGGGGACAGTGATTATATTAGTGCCAGATTTGGTAATCTGGATGTTCTTTCCTAATCAGTAATAGTAAGCTGTTACTAGTTTTCATATTATGTTTGCTAATTTTTAATAATCCTTCTAATTTTTGATGATTATTTAAACAGAAACAAATACCATTGTCATTGCTTGATATTTTCCAACTTGTAACTAAAACAAATTACATTTTTGGGTAATATAATGCTAAAGTAAATTTTTATACATCTGATTTCACAGATCCTTTTATCCCTGTAGTCTTTAAAGCCAAAACAGTCTGCTTCATTATTTAGGATTATGAGTTTAAGTAAACTATTGTAGCAAAACCTGTATGGTAATGAAACTTCTGAGTGTAATAGTAGTAGATTCTGAGTGAGGTCATGGCCAATTTTTCCACTTAGTTTTTAGCTTCTCTCAACATCTCTTCCTGCTTTTCGTGTCAGAAAGTGGTTGAATTGGCAGTAGAATTTGAAGCAGAGGAACTTAATTTTATCTAGGGTGAGATTAAAATTTGATTATATAATCAACTTGTAAATCTTACTTGCTGCCAAAGATCTAGGTCATAGAGTAATTGTGTTCATGTGTGGTTTGGGAATGCTTTATAAAAGCAACTGATCCATGCTGGGTGTCTGGTTGGCCAAAAGTATCAACTCCAGAGATTGGATACCTAAATTGCCTTTGGTCTTGTGTTCTTCATTTAGTAATATTAGCTTACCTGAATAGCTAATTTTTCCAAGTAAAAGAGTGTTTGTTTGCTTGTTTGTTAAAAGACAAAGAATGCCAATATTCTAGGATTCTGCTGGACGAGTTCTACAGAAATTGTCTTCATCACAGATCAAGGAATTGAATTCTACCAGGTAATACAAATAACTCCTGTAGGACATGCTTAGAGATGTAAAAATGTAAATTTGTAACAGCATATTTGAATTCTTTTCTTGTCTCTGCAACTGAGAAAGTATACTGCTAAAAAACAATTTCTGCCATTTGGTTTGCAGACTACAATTTAAATTTTTTTTTAAGAAGAATACATTTTTAGGGCAGGGCAAATTTATCATTTACAGGTTTTAAGACCTTGTATAAAGGAGTACTCAACTAAGCCTTGGGAACTCTAGATTAAGAGATGCTCTTGGCTTGTATGGAAATGGGTATTTAAATCTAATGTGAAATACCACTTCATGCAAAATAAATCAGCATTGGGGAAGATGTGTAAATGCTTGAAAGGTGGCAAAGAACTAATAATTGACTAGCTAGTACCCTTCTGCAACTTGCAGCTTTCTCCTGTGGAGACCTCATTGAGTTCCTTTATATCACATGTAGTTTCCTTTGCATGTGTTTTTAAAGATGTCTGATGAATGAATAACTCTTTCTAACACTCATGATGAGGGATATTTAAACACATCCTAAAAAAAAAGTTGTGCACTTCCCAATAGTTTCAGTCCTGGAGCTAAGACACAATGTTTCTCATAATTACTGTTACTAATAACTAGTACTAAAGAAAGTAACTGCAAAAGCAGCATTATTTCATGCTGATTGAGGAGGAAAATATATATTTAGCATCTGAAAGGATTATGAATGTCAACCCTGCAGAGAAAAGGACTAAATCAAATAAGTGTCTTTTTAAAGACAGGATATTTAAGCCCTTGAAATGAAGAGAATTGATTTATATACTTGGTTCTCAAAATATAAAAGATTAAGGAGGCTGGGGAGTGAAAGCAGCAGGAATATTATAAGAACTTTTTAATAAGACTTCACTAGTTGTATCATGTGGGTGTTTTCTCCACTATGCACAGAAGTTATACCCAGATCTGGATGAGTGGGAAAACACATCACCTTTAAGCTCATTAGTATTTGATGTGTATTATTTCCTTAGCTACAGTAAAGTGGGGCCTCAGCTGAAATTGTCAGGTTTCTGAATTTTAATTCTAGCACAGTAAATGTCTTAAGTTACACTTAAGAGTTACACTTAAGTTTCTTGCTTAACATTCCTTGCTCTTGTGCATTACCATTTATGCTGTTGGAATCCTGGTGGTAATATAATGCTAATATTCTGTGTTTCCAGGTATTGCCAGAGAAACGAAGTTTAAAGCTTCTGAAGAATCAGAGTATTAATGTCAACTGGTACATGTATTGTCCAGAGAGCTCTGTTATCCTTCTTTCAACCACTGTTCTTGGCAATGTCCTACAGCCATTCTATTTCAAGGTAAAGGGATATGTTCCAAACTTGGCATTTTCATTTTTTCCTAAACTGCTTCTTCAGCCAAATATTCTGTTGCTTGAATTTCTTCCAGAACGTGCATGTGTTCACATCCTCGTAGGACAATAAGCAAATCTATAAGGTAGCTCCTAGATGTTGGTTAAAATTAGGTAATTCACTCTTTCTTACATGCTCTTTGGAAAGATGTGTGTCCAGACAAGGCTGGACAGTTGACCTTGAGAGAGCAAAGAAAAAATTGGTGGTGACTAAATATTTTACAGCTTAAATGTCTTTAAAGATTTTTTTTTTCACTTAAATAGGTATTTATGATTTACTTTTAATATGAACATTTGCTCTTGTAGTATGATAAAGAAAAAACAAGGGCCTTTCTCTTGTGATTATAATTATAACCTCCCAGATATGACTGGATAAAAAAGAGATAAAGAAAAAATGTAGCACTTGAGAAACAACTGTTCTCCCAAGCCATAGAGGGTTTTGTCTACAGTAGTTATTTCTTGCAGTGTTCTTTGCTGTGCACAACACTTACTTTTACTGGCAAAATATTAAAAATTAGGAAAAGAACTACAGCAAGAACTACTTGCTCCTGTCAATGGATTAGGAAGATTTCTGTGGCAGTTTAAGGGAAGAGATTAAAAAGCATCTTATCCAGATGAGTTTCCTGGTTTGTGTTAATCTTGTGTAGGGTCTGTACTGCATCCTGAAATTATGTTCCCTTAGGTGGCTGGGAGGAACCTACTAGCCTTTCACAGTTTTCTTTTTAACAACTATGGTTCCCCTTCCTTCACATTTTGTGTCAAGTTGTAGCTTGAAGCTAAGTAATTTTTATCTTGTGTTCAGAAGGTCATATTTAAAGATCTTCTGAGAAAGGTCCTGCACTGAAGTAATACTTGCAAATAGAGATCTAGCAAAGGAAATGGTTCTGTAGTATTCACACTTCATACTCAAGAATGAGTCAGTAAGAATAGGAAGTGAATTTCAGTAGAAGCTTTGGAAACTGTGAAAACTTGTTTAAATATAAATTCCATAGAAAAGAGGAAGAGGAGAGTGGAAGCCTTGGGCAGGAGAAGGGATGTGCTCTAAGTATAAGGCAGGAACTAAAGGAGACTGTGATTGGTAGGAGGTTGGAGCATATACTTTTCTGGAAGAGGGAAAGTAAGTTAAGAGAACTTCTGTTTGAGATCTCCAGACCAATTATACTTGGGATTTGCATACAAATTTGTCTTGACTGAATTGAAATAGAAATCTTTTTGTAGCTGAAGTCATAAAATCAAGACGATAAAGCTTCTGAAGTTACAGAGGTGTGTGTTAAGAATCACTTGGGGCTTTTTAAGGAAAGAAAGCACAAAACCCTTTCTTTTGGACTATGACCGCCTTTCGCCTCGTGGGGGCGCTGGTGATACAGCTTTTGGGCAGAGGCGACTCATCCCTTTCTGGTTCAGGTCGTGACAGTTCTTGTTTTGCTGTTCAACAGAGTGGGACCGTGTCAAAACTATCAAAATTTGAAATTGAGTTACCTGCAGCACCCAAGTCATCCAAGCTCAGCCTTTCTGAAAGAGATATTGCTATGGCTACAATGTATGTATCTCATGCATCAGGTCTTTCTTGGGAAGGTGGGGCAGTTTGGGAATGCTGGGAGAAGACAAGGACATTACAATGATTGCACTTGTTTCTTGTTGTAGAAGTGCTGTTGCTTTAAAGCACTTCAGTTACTGCCTTGAATAAAGCATCTAAACAACCCTCTTGGGGCAAGGTGGGGAGGGGAAGCAAATGGAGGAGTCTTAATTACATTTGTTCTGGATTACCACAGAAGTTTGGAGGGTGTTCCATTTTTTAGTTGATATATTTTGGTAGAGGAATCATTCATGGATGCCAAACTTGATAAATCACAATGCATGGCCTATAGTCATGCAAGCACTGTTTAATCTTTCAGTTTTAATTAAATGATTACCTGACTTAGGTAATCTCATCTCTTCTTCTAGGATAAAATGTTTGACTCTAAGAGACTGGTAGAGCTCTTAATTGAAAATAATGCTTTAATCCTGTTGTCTTGTTAGATATGGGCAGCTTTATGTTCTCTATTTGAGGCATCACTCAAGGACTTCCAACAGTACAGGAGCAGAAGTAGTGCTCTATCACTTACCCAGGTAAGAGCAGAATGAAGAACATTAGTGACAGTTCACATCTGGGTCAGTGTTGTGGTTTAATCCCAATTGGCAACTAAGTACCACCAGCTGCTCCCCCAAACCCCTGGTGGGAGGGGCAGCAAAATCAGAAAAAAGTAAAACTTGCAGGTTGAGAGAAGAACAGTTTAATAAGTGAAATAAAGTAAAAAGTAATAGTAGTCGTAATGAAAAACACATGGAGGAGGGAATAAAACCCATGAAAAGCAAGCAACACAGTAACAATTGCTTACCACCCAGCCTGTCCCAAGCACTGATCTGTGCCTCCTGGCCAACTCCCCCCCACTTTTTATACCAAGCATGATGTCCTAGAGTATGGAATATCCCTTTGGCCAGTTCAGGTCTGCTGTCCTGGCCCTGCTCCCTCCCAGCTTCTTGCACACCTGCTCACTGGCACAGCATTAGAAACCAAAAAGTCCTTGACTTAAAGTAAGCACTGTTTAGCAACCAGCAAAACAGCAGTGTCTTATCAGTGTTATTCTCATACTAAGTCCAAAATACAGCACTGTACCAGTTCCTAGGAAGAAAATAAACTGAGTCCCAGCAAAACCAGGACAAAAAGATATCTTGTATAGGCTTGTTGACCAGTTCTCATTTCTCTTTGTTTCCATAGAGAGGGCTCCTGTAAGAAGACACATATTTTAAAGCTGAACAGAACTGGGAAGTTTGCACTGAATGTAGTGGATAACTTGGTGGTAGTACATCATCAGGATACTGAGGTCTGATTTATTTATATTGTGTTGTGCCATAACTTTGAGAAGTTAGAGGCAGGTTTTAATAACCTAATAATTTAATTTAGAAATTGTTTTTCTTTGGGCTTAGCTTGGCTAAAAGCTTGAGTATTTACAGGAACAAAACCATAACACTGAAAGAGATTCAAATTTATCCTTTTATCTGATGGACTAACATATAATCAGGGCTGCTGGTAATGCCTGCTTTTTTCTTACACTGTTTTTGCTTCTTGTCAGTTTCTTATGTTGCTTTGCTGCTGCACTATGTAGGCTTTTAAGGCATTATACAAAGAGGTAGAGTTAAATTGGATACTAAATTATAGGTCCTGGGAAACTTATCATAGCACAAACATTTGAAGGATAATGTTTCTGTGACACAAACTTATGTTCCTTTAGTCTGAAGGCCTGGCTCTCTAAAAATGTGTATGAACACAAACCTTCTTGTGCATCTGGTAGCACAGGTAAAACTTCTTGTCTGTAGTCCCAGCAGCAAGGCTTGGTCAGTGCTTAAGCTAAAGTGGTACTTTGCTCTTAACTTGGGAAAAGGCTTGGACTTTGTGTATTATCTTCTCTTGGACCACTTCAAGAACTGGGGCACATTACCTCCTTAGGTGGATTAGTCAATGTTTCAGTTATATTTCATGTTAATTCTACACGTTAGCATTTAACCCAGAGCACTTCCTCCCCAGCATTTTGGTCAAGCTGTAAACATGACTACAGAAACCCAGAAAACATTACTCTGCCTTTGGGAGACACCAGTAATTGAAGTTTCACTGGCACTGAAAGCAAAGCTGCTTTCCCTGGTGGTCCATACTGGGTAGAAGTGTTGGTGACTTGAGTTGAACAAGACTGAATGGCAGGAGTATGAGGATATCAGAGGAAGATAGTTTTCCTCAGAGTTACTAGCATCCTTAACTATGCAGTGTCAAAGTCATGTGTTGTGCAAGACAGACTGAGAGAGACTTTTTTTATAGGGTATGTAGTGACAGTTCTAGGGGCAGTGGTTTTAGACCAAAGGGAGGTAGATTTAGATGGGATGCAGCTTTTTACAGAGAGGGTGGTCAGACTCAAAGGGTTCAGTGCCAGGTTGGATGGGGCCTTGAGCAGCCTGATCAGTGAAAAATGTCATCACTACATCCCCCAGTATGTCCCTTTCAACCCCAAGCATTCTATGATTTTAACAGAGAATACAAGATGGAAATATGAAAAGCAGACCAAGTGCATGTAAACAGGTGGTGATTCACATTCATCAATACTAACTTCCTCTTTTTAATTGCAGACTTCAGTTATATTTGACATCAAGCTAAAAGGAGAATTTGATGGGTCCACAACCATCCATCAGTTTGTACTTCCACCTCGATCAATACAACCCTATCAAATACCTGTAGCAGGTAGAACCACTATAAAATGAATAACCTAACACTTAGCAAGAGTACTTAAATGTAACAGCTCACATACAGGAGTGCTTCAGGTTACTAACACTTCAGTTATACATATTTGAGAGGGTGAGGAAGGAAGAAGGTAAGAAGCAATTGAGCAAAACTTGGTGTTCCAAATGTGTGCCAACTACAGAAGAGTTGCTGTTTAAGGCACATGTTTCCTATAGTACTTCGATTTTACACTTGAAAAGTGTTGAGTTCAGGGAGTTTTTTGGCCATGGCTCTCAAAGCTTGTGGGTGCTCAAAAGCACTTCATGCTTTTCTGGCTCAAGTCAGGACCGTGTGTGTGACTTATGAAGTTAGAGGCTGGAAGACGATACAAGCTCAGAATCAAGTTTGGGACCAGTTTAGAAGTAATGCTGCAATCAGTGTTAGGACCTCAGTGCTTAGATTCTTCTTGGATTACCTTTCTGTTCTCCTGTCCTAGAAGTGTGACAGGTAGTTACCCTCAAGCTGGGAGTATAGAAATAGCCTGAGCATGGTTTCACTAGCAGGTGATAAAGCAGTGAGATTCTCTTATAGAAGAGAAAGATGCTTCTATACAAAAACATTGAACGTTAAAAGCTCTAACATCTGATAGCAAGTATGATAAATCTGCAGATGGAGATTTGTATTAAACAAAGGTTAGGATCAGAATGGATGCTAGAGTGTTACAATCCATACTTACCTTTTTGGCATAAAATACTTGGTATAAGAGAGCTGTCAGAGTACTACTGTTCTTCACCTGATGTTCTGTTTTTTTGCAGGCCCAGCTTCTGTGACAAGTCAGGCTCCTGTTCCATGTAAACTCTGTATCCTTTAAATCCTCTCAAAAAGTAAGAACCTCATTTTATGTACCAAGCAGGGAAGAAGGTAGCATTTGTTACCTTGGCTCCTTAACAGAGCAGTTTTAGCTGATTATGCACATGTACTTCAAAACAAAATAATATGCTTCATAATGGCCTCATAATGCTTTCAGAGAGTTGTAAATACTGAAGTCTAGTATAATACCACATTTCCTGATTATTTGAGATGTGTATGAAATTATTGAATAGATACACCATAAAATTGAAAATATCATTCCAAGAACATGGTTCAAAACCTCAGAAGTAGAAGTGACAGTAAATGAAAATATGTTAATGGGATCTACTTCTCTACAGTAATGTAAATTCAGGAGAAACAGTTTAGCATCAATGTTAATATATAGGTGTTAAAACCTTAACATTTAGATTCTTCCTCTTGGATTGTCTTTCAACCTGATATTATCATCAGTGCAAGTGAAGGTAAGTGGTGAGCTCTTGGACTCTACAATATTTGATATTAGGATGGCTCATTTACACTTTCAGTGCACAAAGCAGCTTAAAACTGAAGGGACTTATTGGGTACATCTGCAGAATTGATTGCTCTTGGTAGTGTTAACTGAGGATTAACTATCTGTACTACAACTTTTCAAGGGTAATGCTGCTCTAAAATATTGGATTTGCCTTTGCTTAGAAAGACAAATCAACAATCTTGATGTGTTTTCATTTAAGGGAGAAAAAGTAGTATGTCCAGGCTATACTGTACAAGGCAATTCACTTTGTTTACTCCTTCATATCAAGGTTACCTCTGGAGTCTTCAGGTGAAACTTGAACCTGTAGTTAACCTCTTACTAGATAAAGGAAAACTAATGGATTTCCTTCTCCAAAGAAAAGAATGCAAAATGGTTATCCTGTCTGTATGCTCTCAAAGTAAGTAAGTTCAAGTGTGTTTTCTGTATCTTGAAAGTACAATACGGCTTATCCATAAATACTCACCCAAGTTAGCACAGCTGTTCTTAGATTTGAGATCACCTCTGAAGCTGCCTTGGTCCTTGGGATATCATTTGCCTCAACTACCCTGAGTCACTATTCTGAAGGAATTTAACAGCATGAAAAATTCAACTTTATCCCCACTTCAATTCAAATACATCTGACATGACTGAAAGTATTTCTTAAAAGTTAAAAATTAGGTAGATAATAGAGATCACCTTTTGAAAAAGGCAACATTCAGGTGCCTGGTTATTTCTCCTCATAGTTCTTTCTTTTTATCTTTTCAGTGCTTAGTGAGCCAGAAAGAGGATCACTGTCAGTGATTGCGACTGTTTTTGACAAACTGAACCATGAATATAAGAAGTACTTGGAAGCTGAGCAAAGCTATACAATGGTAAACCATGTTAGCTATAGCAGCTTACAGAGATAGAACAATGCTCTTTGCTTTTCAGGTGGCATCAAGGTGAAGGCATGCTCCTTTCTGCTTAGGAAATTTAGGCTCACAAGTAAAAGTCTACAATGGAAAATGCACTAAGACCTCCACCTGATGCTTGTGTGGCAGGTGCTGTATAGCTCATCTCCACAGTGATGAGTTAAAATACCTCAGTGCTTGAAAGCAGAGAGAAGGTAGAAGCTGAAAAAGCAATTCTGAATCAATAACTACTACCTTGGTTTCCAAAGCACTAATTTCACTGCACACTCTATCATGGCATAACAGGCAGTCCTGATACATCTCAGTTACTTTTGTTTAAGTACCAAATTCAAGCACTAACTCAGATTACAGTCACATACTCAAAACTCTTCTAAGCCTGAGGGTCTGTGTCAGTGTAGTTTGTTAGATTCATCTCCTGGCTTTGAGGTATAGAAGAGCAGCTGTATTTATAGAACTTTAAAAAGCAGTTTTAAATTTAATATGAAAGCCCCACTGAACAAGATGCATCTAATATAAGATGACCACAGATTTGAATTTCCTTGTTAACACAACAAGTTTATAGTTGTGTTTGAAACAGAAAACAGTCTGTACAACTGAGACTGACTTGGAACTGTACTACACTACAGTTTCCTTTTTAAAAGACTTTTTTTTCTCCTAGGTGGTAGAAACAGGCCTGAGTAGAAGTAATCCACTCCTGAAACGTCCTGTCCGCACTCAAGCAGTTATTGACCAGTCTGATATGTACACACATGTTTTATCTGTTTTTACAGAGAAGAAGGTAAGTTAATTGTAAGGGCTAATGAATTAAATTTAAGGGCTAGCAGTCTCAGATCAGCCAACTTAAATTGATGGCTTGAACTTGGCTGCAGGAAGCTTTGTCAGGATTAGGGTATTTTGATGCCTATTCTTATGGGGTTATTACCAGAGAGGCTATGCAAGTTCCACCTAACGCTTGCTTCTTTGTCCAGGAAGCACCTCACAAGTTCACAATAGCTGTACTGATGGAATACATTCGCTCTCTCAACCAGTTCCAGATTGCAGTTCAGGTAAATCACTTAGTGCTAAGTACATTGCCCCACTGCATGAAGTTGTAGTCCAGTCTTGGTCACATGTCTAAGTTCTACACAATACTGACTTGTAGATTGTAAAAACATATAGAGACATGCCTTTGATTCCTACATTCCTACATTCACAGCACTACTTGTATGAGCTGGTCATCAAAACCCTTGTTCAACACAACTTGTTCTACATGCTCCATCAGTTTCTGCAGTACCATGTGCTCAGTGACTCAAAGCCCTTGGTATGTAAGACAAGTAGCTCCAATAAGCTAGTGAGGGAGGTGGGAAGTCTTCAGAATTTTAAGGTTATTTCTGCTTTTGCCCTAGGCTTGTCTCTTACTGTCCCTGGAAAGCATTTACCCTCCTGCACATCAGCTCTCACTGGACATGTTAAAAGTAAGCATTTCTGACTCTAGTAACTCCATGTCATATGTGGGTTAGACTGGTCAAACAGCTTCCCTGACCAGGCTTGAAGTCATTAACTAGCACCAGTCATTTGCATGCATTAGAAGCATTGTCTTACAGCTGTGATTGACTTCACAGAGACTTTCCACAGCAAATGATGAAATAGTGGAAGTTTTGTTGTCCAAACACCAAGTTTTGGCTGCCTTGAGATTCATCAGGGGTATTGGAGGACACGACAGCATTTCAGCCCGCAAATTCCTTGATGCAGCGAAACAAGCAGAGGATGAGATGCTTTTCTACACCATATTCCGATTCTTTGAACAAAGAAACCAGCGGTTACGAGGAAACCCCAGCTTCACACCAGGTAAGCAATAAGCAGTTTGACCAAGATACTCAGTTGTGCAATCCAGTTGAGCCTGTCTTAGATGATAAAAACTCTTGACACATTTTAGCCTATATTTTATACTCACCATTAAGCACAGTTCCAAATTAACTTGTCTTACTCCTTTGTCTACTGCACCCAGGAGTAAAGAGGCTGAACTGAACATAAACTTGCAGATGAACCTGTTTGACTTGCAGTTGCTCTGACTGCTTAGCTTAGCAGAGCCATTATCTCCAATTATTGCTTTCTCCTGAAGTCAGCAACCAGGTTGGGAAACCTTTGAGTTCAATTGTCTATTTACACTAATTACAAAAATTCAAGGCCTGTTTTATGCTACAGTTCTTTCTTTAAAAGCCAAGCCAAACTGCTTGCACCAGCAACATGTTTGTAGTCACCAGACATTCTGTAGGTGCAGAATCCCACCTCACACTCTTGCATCTTGTCAGTAAAGGGCTGTGAATCTGCTGGTTAGATCTATGAACTAGATCAAACATCTGCTTCACCTCAAGAATACCAGTCACAGGACTGGAAATACCTCAGTATTCCAATGCTTTCTGTTTGTTCAACTCTGATACTCAAACACATCAAAGATAAGAATTAGTACCAATAAATGAAGGTAAGTGAAACTACACAATCTTCGTTCTTGGTTTGTGACTTGTAAAGTGAACATGGAACTTCTATTTTGTCTCCTGTAGGTGAGCACTGTGAAGAACATGTCACCTTCTTCAAACAAGTTTTTGGAGAACAAGCTCTCATGAAACCCACAACATTCTGAAAGACTCTTCAACTGAAATGTATAAATTTAATTTATTGCATTTAAGTAGATTTTTGAACTACAAAATTGCTATTTTATAATAAAGTATATACAAGACATTTTGGCAAATAGTACTAAAAATATTACAACTTGTGATGGCTTCCCCCTAAAAATAGAGACAAAAATTGCATTGACCTGCATTTAAAATTAGTGTCAGTGGTTTAGCAGTCCATTCTCATACACATCACCTTAATTTCATTGACAAAATGCTGTTCAACTCTCACTACAGCTGGTTTAGGTTTCTGAAGGAAAAAGATGCAACCTCTTGAAAACAGAAGTGTTTTAGTAATCTTATTAACACATCTAGTTTTAGTAATACTGTTACTTGAGCCACACTTAGCATTTCCTGAGTTTAAAGCTATGTCCAAAGCTGCAGCTGGTATCCTCTAGTTGAATCTGTGCAGGAGTCAAGTCTGTGGTGGTTACAGTGTGATAGTCATAGAACATCACTGCGCTTCAGTTCTTAGGAGTTGGGCCTAAGCCACAGTTCAGGCAGTCCACTGAACACTGTTAAAAACTAGAAGTAGAGGAGTCTCTCCCGTTCTGTACCTCTGGTCCTCTCTTGTGCAGCACGAGTTTTAGCTTTATTTACTGATGGGCCTGAGTGAGAGAACACAGTTACCCAAAGGCTCCACATTTCAGCTGTTTAGTCATCAGGAAGCATGCATGATCTTACTATCTAGGGCCAGCTGAACAGTCAGAAACGTGCTTCTGCTCAGCTGTTAATAGCTGTCAGCCCCAACAAAGGCAGTGGTAGATGAACCCTCATCAGTCTTAAGCCCATTAAAGGTAGACAAATTGAGCTTTACTTAAGGACTACACTATACACATGCATTTCCAAATTCAAGAGGACAGTGCTTGGACCACCCTCACTGAAAGGTAAGATTGTTTCTGCAAATGCAGGAACAGTGACCCACAGAAGGGTTGCTGCTTCCACCCACCATCCTGTCCCCAGGTTCAAACATGCTAATCATGCTGCTCTCTGGGCATCACGGGCCCAGCAGACACCTTCACAGAGCAGAGCAAAGTGCAACCATGTGGGCCAGGCAGTGCTTGCTTCAGTTCAGCAAGCCCACAACAGTGAGCCTGCAGTGCCACCCATCAGTCTTTGCTTTCCAAAGGACAAGCCACTTGGATGAGAGAGGCACATTCAAGTGCTGCTTTTCATCTCTGCAAACCTCTCCATGTCATGGAAAGTCCACAGATAGCTATTTTTGTTTCAAGTGTGGTATAGAGCAGACTATCACATCTTACCTATATAACTAAGCAGAACTGGAAGAAATATCAGTCCATGTGTTGCTCCCAGCACAACCATAGCTAGATACATCCTGAAGTAGAATATCTTGAAGATTTGAGATTTGGAAAAAGCCAATACTACAATTCCTCCAAATTTGGTCAGCGTGATACCACTGAAAACCTGGCAATAAAAACAGCATTTAAATGAAAAGTAGGAGTTTAGGTAATCCATTTCTTTCAAGTATTTAGCATTTGGTAACATTTCTGTGTGATCTAAGGCTCCTATATGCAGTATACCTCCTGCTCTGCCAGTCTAGAACCAAATCTCCACTCAGGAGAAGAGTTCATCTTTTTGGTCCCATAGGACAGTCTCAGTATGATTAAAAATCTACACTGATCTGTGCAGCCACCTAATTAATTTTTGCTTCAGGCAGATATAAGTGAAAACCATTACTTAACTCACATTCCAGTTAAGTTCTGTACCTGGGTGTGGTACACACATCACAAGCAAGAACTGTCCTTTCCAACCCCATACAGGTCACCTAGTCTAAGACAAGTGACATGACAGTACTGCCTAAACACTGAGCCCTGCTTGTTCTCTGCAAGCTCCAACTGCATCCCTTATTCACAACCATCTTTCCTAGTCACCTCTGACTATCTGGAAGAGAAACACTTGAATTTTAATGGGACAATTTAAGGTTTATCCAAACTACTAGTTCAGCTAAAGCATTTAGTCTCCTCTACTATTAGTAGTAGTAACATCAGATTAAAAAGGAGTTTTCATCATCCCTATTACTAGCGGAAGCCCATGTTGACCTTAAGAGCTTCAAGCATTCAAAAAAAAAAAATAGCAAGGCCATCTTTATGATTTAAGACTGTCACCTATAACATTTCTTCAAATAGTAAGGCTGTTACTTGGCTGCTCGTTTTCCCTTCCCCACCCGTCAGATACTCACTGAGCTGCCCATGTGAGACAGAGCTTCTTCCGCACGCTCCACTCTACTGCCCTTGGTACTGATGGTGAATGCTCTTGTCACATGACTGCAGAATTCCACAGCAATACCACAGCTCTGGAGAGTGAAAGGAAACATGTGAAAACTTCAGTTAGATGAACACTTTGATGGCAAGGTCTCTACTCAGAATTCCAGATGAGCTAGAAAGATTCCTAGCAGCTGTCATCAGTCCCCACAGTTAAAGTACCATGGGAAGTTACAAACTTAGTGTTGCTTCCCAGAGGCTGTTGCAGGCACTGTGTGGTGTTTTAGCACCAGTAATGACTGGTGGACAATCACACAGGACAATCAAACAGGAAGTGGAACATGAGGTTGTTTCAGAGGTCAAGTTTCCTGAGGTTGAAGCAAGCTGGCTTTGATGCAGTGAACATTGAACATTAGAATCAGTTTACAATTATTAGCTGCAATAACATTGCTTTAGAATAACACTGAATATACATCCTGATTTGATACCATGACAGTGCAGCTGATCAGTCATTTACAACACTACCTGAACACTTGGCTAATCTTCGCCTTATCTAGTAGATAGACTTGCTTGAACATACATTTAATTGTAACATGGGCCAACAGTTTACAGTAACCCTCACACCTGCCACAAATGTCTAGATAAGACTGTAAGCCAGAACAACCAATAGCTGCTTGCTGGAGCTAGTTCTGGAGTGCTTTACCAAGGCTCTCTGCCCAAATGATTTCATCCACTTATGCAGGAACAAGGCTAGTGCTAACACATCCCAAATCTACTCTGTAGAACATAAATACAGCAGAAACCTTAAGAAAAACCTATGCATCCTTCCCTTCAGCATGAGCCACCTAGCCTAGACAGCAGCAATGCAGCTGTTGCTGCAAAACAAGAGTGACCTCCACCAGATGCAGTATAGCTTCAGTTCAACTGCTGTATTTTATTAATACTAGGACTAGTGGTCAGAATAAACTTGTTTTCTCTTCTTCAAGATGTGTTAAGATACTGTTCAAAGGCCTGTCAGAGTTCAGTAGCAGAATACTGCTCAGTATCACAAGTATATATGTAGCACACAGAACTGTTCAAAACTTGGAAACAAGCAGAGAGGTCATGTTGACTTACCATGACAAGATTTACTAATGAAACTGCATTCAAGCTGATGCCCCAGAGCCACATCACTCCAAACATGTTGACGATTATCATAGCAATAGTTATTGAAACCACAACAGCAGCCCATACTTCAAAACCAAGAAGCACAGTTGTCACCAGAAATATTGATCCCAAAGAAATGCAGAGGTTAAAGATAGCATCATGCACAATTGTCAAGTATTGTTCATAGAAGACATAAAACACACTGTAGAAAAAAGAGAGGATGTCATTAGTCATCTTCCCTTTTATATGCTAATATTAGATTAGCTTCTGTGCTAAGGATAAAGTAGCTCCCCCTGACAGAAGTCACCAACAGAAACTGGGTTCCTTGTATCAGTGGAGCATCATGTAACAGCCAGCATTCTGTAGGAGTTAACTCCTCACTAACACTTCAAATAAATATCTTGGTCTCAAAGTCAGTGTAATTCCCATATTTCAATATAAGCAGCTACAGTAGATATCAGAAGGCAGGTGCTCAGATCCATTGTGATATCTACAGGAGCTACTGCAGATGGACCATAAGTATAGGTAGGATGCAGAGATCAGTATTTCAGATGTACAGATACAATTCCAACTCAATTTTATTGTGGTACTCCTATACGTGACATTGCTGCTGCATTTGCTTGACATTTAAATTACTTATCTGAAGTCAATACATTCACATCACAGCTTGCAACTTCCCATGTCAACATATCTGCTTATGTTTGAATTATTAAACCCTACTATGAAAGCTAGGAAATGCCCCAAAAATGGAGTCAGATCTACCTTTATAGTGAAGGATTTAAGTTAGCTATCAATGACAGTAGAAAGAGGCCAGTGCTATGGATACAAATTATATCTTCCTAGTTTTCCTAGAAATCCCCAAGTCTCTGCATTACCTTCTGTTAGGCAAAACTCATGTTTCTAATATGTTATTAGCCTGCACCTTTTTGTGTTGCTCAAGCATTTGTCGCCAAGGCAAGAAAGATCTAACTGTACCTGTAAGGAAACACCCGGTAGTTCTTCTCTTTGATGCCCATGGTTTCAGTAATATTGTCTGCTATAATCCGAGCTTTCCTCATAGCATCAATAAAATCAGATGATGTTTTCAATACAGTATGGTAAGTCATAAAATAAGTGGCTCCAACCTCAGTTTTGTTGTTTATAAAGTTGACAGCAGAGTTATATGCAGCATGTCCTCTATAAAAACAGGTACGTATCAGATGTCAGCACCATTCAAATTAATTAGTTTTTATAACAAATAATCTTACAGAATCATAGAATGGTTTGAGTTAGAAAGGAGCATAAGATCATCTATCTAGTTCCACCTCTGCCATGAACAGGAACACCTTCCACTAGACTATGGCTGCTCACATCCCATCCTACCTCCAGGGATGGGGCACAGCTTCTCTGGGCAATCTGTTCCAGTGCCTCACCACCCTTGGAGTAAAGAATTTCTTCCTAACATCTAATCTAAACCTAACCTCTTTCATTTTAAAGCCATGCCTCCTTGTTTATCACTACATTCCCTTGTAAAAAGTCTCTCTCCAGCTCTCTTGTAGGTGCCCTTTAGAGGGCTAACAGCTGGTAGTTGTTTCTAGCAGTTTCTAAAACTATAAAAGCTTCAGAGAACAATACATTTCAAGATTGCACAGGATATTCTAGAACAGACTGACCATAGATATTGTCTCTCTTTGTATAGGGAAAGCTGCTGTTCCATTTTGTTGATGATGCATTTGGGTTTTTTTCAGAAAATAGTACAGAACTGGTGAGATGTCAATGTTTGTATAGCTTTTAGAAGGACACTAGATATCAAACCCCCAGACAAAACCCAGAGCAAATATCTTTGACACATTGGTCTAAGCAGGGTCTATGGAATAAGGCTCTTACCCTTTGCCACATTTAGGATTAGGGTTGTCCGATAGGAACATTGGCAAAAAGGTCATGAAGTCTTCACCCTGTGGTCTCTGCTTGCCTTCTTGAGTCAGTGGTCGACAACGAGTGCAGGATGGATCGCTGACTGAAGAAATACAGGAAGACGTCATCTACAGGGTCAAGTATTCTTTTTCTTAACACTAGTAACTTCTGATTTGCATTACTACAGGATGCAATTCCCTGAAAAGCATTTTTACTGATGAACTAACTGATCCATCCTGAAATTCCATATAAGATTTGTAGTCCTTAATTTGATTTATTGCTACTAAAGCAAAGGCTGTCAGAGAACTCTTACTTGTGCATTTATCTCCATTAGATCTGATGAGAACTACACCCAACTGAAGGACCTGAACAAAAGCAGAGCACCAAATTTGTTTGCTCTAAAAAAGCCAAGAGAAGGATCAGAATTTTTACAGGAAGTTCCATTGGCTGTCTAGGTAGGCTGTTTTCATTCTGCAGCATTCCAGCAGAATATTTAAGCTCACTCAAACAGCAGTTCAAATAAATTAAGAGGACAACTCAAGAGGTTCCTACTTACAGTAAGAAAAGGTATTCACTTGACTCATACCATGAGAAAACGTTTTGGCTGTGAAACTTATAAACCAAGCTAATTCACTAGCAACAAGATGGATGCCGATACCTGAAGCATTGCAAAACTGTCCAGTGGTATTGTAGACTCTGCAACAGGACGACTGCGGCTTCACCCAGTCAAAGTAGTCATCAATCCAGGATGATGGGGCATAGCCTATCCTCGTGCTAATAAAAATAACACAACATACCCATCATCAGTAATTCTATGTTTAATTCCAAAACATATCACTTGATCTCTCCAGTGCCAATTTATGCCATGTCAACTCATTCTTGTCAAATCTACTCAGCTCTTCATATAGTCCCATGCTCCAGTACCCCATCCAAGAGCCATAATGCTCAGGTAGCTCAGAACACTGCAGCTTGAAAACAGCAAGAGCTTTTTCACTGCATCCTGTTCTGCTGCCAAGCTCAGCTTTCCATTCTCCTGCCCACTCTGTTCCCTCTCCTGTTCCACACCCTATTGTCTCAGTTTTCAAGCAAAGCTCCTCCTTCAGTTTGGCTGAAATGAACTACAGTGGAAGGAATTGGGAAAATACTTCCTTGAGTTGTTAACTGGAGATAAAATTCCTGCTTAGCCTCCCTAGGCTAGCCTAGTTTATTCACCAGGTTTAGAAGCTGAGCATGCAGCCATTTTTCAGAACATCATAACCCTGCTGAGAGGTTTTCACAAGTTTTTCTTACTACCATTCCAAGATTCCTTGAAGGATCAAGCTCCTTTTCCAAACCCAAGTACATCAATAAATCCCATCAGTCCAGACAGGTTTTATCCTCACTCTAGAAGACTGTCACAGCTGCTTCCAACCCCCTTCCCTCCCAAACCCATAATATAAAGCAAATAAAATACAATGTCAGTTTATGACCAACAGCTGAGCCTGAGTAAATCAGGAGAACACACTGCTCAGCTACATCTCTTCCATGCAACTATGCAGAGACAAGCATGAAAGACTTACTAGCTACCAATTTCCGCAGCATTGAAGAGTTGCTGGACAAGTGAATCATTATTACATCCCGTTCCACCACACACCATGTTCTGCCCTTCCAAAGAGGTGTAGTTGTGTCCTTCTTCTAGGACAAAGTAGACAGGGGGACCCGCATGCAGGTACTTGCTGATGTGGCTGAAGTAATCTATTACATAGGAGTCCTTCAAGGGAAAGTTTTGAGTTACTATTATGGAATGTTGAGGTAGCACAGCAAGGTATCAAGGTTTCAATTCAGCCACAAACTGCTGAACAGTGACACAATCATAAGACTTACATCTGGCATTGAGAGAGATTGATCCAGTCCAATCTCTACATTGTGCATAACTGCTGCACTGAATGACAGGATACCCACAAACACTGCTATCTGCAAAAAAAGCAAATCCATGGAAGCGAGAATTGTACAGAAACAACAGGCAATAGGAGTAATTTGTTAAGCTAATAGGAACTATGCAAAGCAGCTCTAGTTTAAATACACTACCCAGGTTTAATACAACAGTGGTAGTACAATGTAGCTACTCAGGGGTCCCTTTGGAACTTTTAAGAAATTTATTCTTAGAAATCATCAGTGAATGTTATAAACACCTTCTGTTTGGTGGTAGCATGGTAACCTTAAACTGAATCACAGATTCATCAACAACACTGGATTAATGCAGTGTAGAAGCCAACACATGCTGGTTTTTTTACATAGGCTAAAGTAATTTGATTGACTGCAATGCAACTCTTAAATCTGGGCTTTAGACAATCCACAATCAAGCCTCTATTTACTGAAATACTTTTGCAGTTACAAACGCTTATTTCTATTCTTATGCTGAGAACAAAAACACTAGAAGTTTCATTTGTTTCGCTGTAATGAAGATTTTTCTTCCCTATTTAGGCCTTCAGGCTCACTGCTCTTTTGTTCAAGTTTAGATGACTGCTTACTTGAAATAGATTATACATACTACTATTGGTCTCATCCAATCCTTAAGCAGATATGGAGAAAACAGATTTTTGAAGAATAGAAATAACATGTTCTCAGAACGCTGGACTCCACTCATTTCTTCACTGCTTTTGATGCAACACAGAATATCCAGTCTATTACTCTGAAAACAGATTAAATGCCAGAGTTAGAGCAGTTCTGCAGATGCCATCATCCCCATTACACTGCGGTTACAGGTGCACTTATACGCACCTCTTGACGCTTAATATCCAAGCCCAGGAGACTCACGAAGCAAGTGACTTGAAGAATAAAGTCTATGAGCACAGCCATTCCAGCAAACAGGGAGAACGTGCGAACCGCCGGCATCGTAGACAGTGTCCCTGGAGGAAGTGACCCAGTTTGTTAAGAGAGCTCCCTTCTCCTAGAAATGCACGAGCATTTTCTAGACAAACATCCAGTTTAAGTGGTAGCCTTATAGTAAGACAAAGAGCCTTTCTTTCCAGAGTAAAGGGAACAGCCCATACAAGCCTGGCTACAGCTGCTGTCTTTGACCTATTTAACAGCACTGAGGCCGTGCAAAGGAGTGACTAGTTCTAAGCCATTTCTCAATTCCAAATTTAGGTGCAGACTGTGTAACAGGGCAGTTAGGGAGTGCTGTCAGGCAACATCTTGCTTCAGTATTAAGCCACTCCAATGCAAGTTGATCCAATGACAAATTACTCTGCAGGTAAACAAAGCCGTTATGAAAGAAGACCAAATTATAACTGTAGGGCAACAAAAGATTTATCTCTAAAACATTATAAAGTGAGCCTCAAACATAAATCTGTCATAGGGGCATTTTTCCAACCAAGGGGCATTTTGGCATGATGAATAAATGCAATACAGGAGTTCATACACCCTGGTATTGACCTACTCCTAAGGTCAAATTTAGACTTGTCAATCACTTGAAGTCAGTAAAAACCTCCAGTCTTTCAGGCTGAAGAGCTTGACAGATTCAGAATTGGATCTTTTTAACTGTGCCAGACTCTTAAAGTACTCCTATGCCAATCCCCAGCAGAAGTTTAACCTAATAGTAACAATGAGCAACTAAGCTAAACAGCCTCTACAAATTCTTACTTTACTTTTATATTTTAGTATTGCATTTACTCTTGCAACATGCAGTTATGATAAGGCCTTTATCTTCAAATATTAAAGGAGTCTTACCAAGAAAGAATGCCACAGTCTCTGAAAAGGATGAGAGAAACATACTGGGTGCCACATCTCCCAAGACTCTGCCAATCTGTTTATCCAGGGTTTCACCCTGAAGTCGTTCATCTCTCTGTTTTAAGGCAATAATTTATTATTATTAGGAATCATGCAATTTATAAAGCTATTTCATATGGCTTAAAAAACCTGAAACTTCAAAATATCCTAAGCTATCTTTTGTTGTTTCCACTGCATTAACAGTTACTTTGTTAGTTAACAGTTAACAGTTATTTAGTTAGACATTATCTAAGAGTTAGATAAAAACCAGCTGAGACTCTCTAAAACAAGAGCAGCCTGAATATTACCTGTTGTCTTGCTTCAAATTTAAAATACAGTACTAAGTTCAGTACTTCAGATAAAACTACACATTTGACAGAGGCAGTACCAGTTTCAGTGGGTTACTGAACCTGTCAAATTAAAAAGCTTTTTACTCACTAAAACTTAGTGTCAGAAGTTCCTAGTCTTAAGCATATAGTTTAGTTCATGACTACTGCTTACAATATGCTAAAATTACAAGTGATCAAAATATCAGATGAGTTCTACAACTGTTCTGATAGCAAGCAGCAATACAAAAAATGCAGAGACTTAAATAAGGGGATTTTTTGTGAAGGTAGAATGTACACAGATTCTTGTCTCTCTTCCACTCTAACAAGATATCTTGTGAGAGTCCAGAGCTGCTCACATTGAGCTGAGCACTGGTACATAGAGGACTTCCTGCTCCAAGTTTACAGCCTTCAAAAATGACAGACACTTTTAGAAGAGTCTATATGAAAGAATAAATACCTGAAGTGTCTGAACCATAATGAAAATGTTGTCCACTCCAATAGCCAGCACCAAGAAAGGAATTACTTCTATCACAATCAGTGTCAGTGGGATTCCAAAGTAGCTGAAAATGCCTATAGAACATGCTACTGAGCTCAGTACAATCAGGATGCCTGCAATGCCCAGAGAGATCTTCGAATCCACCTAAAAAAGTTGTACTAAACATCAGCCAAACACGCATTGTCCCACAGAATAGATTATTGCAAAGAAAAGAGGCATATTCTAACATTTAGTCTAGGTAGTAGTAAACTTTTCAGAGTTTTTTTGAAGATCTAGATATTAAAAAAAAATTATCAACCTTGAAGTCTTAAAGCTGATGTTACCTGAACATCAAGTGAAAGAACTCAGCTGAGACTATGAAATACACATGAATTGTCTAGCAGAAGAACAACGCTCCCCCTAACTCCTGCCCAAGAAGGACTCAATGCTCTAATAAAAAATTGGAAGTCAGCATTCTGCAAAAATAGTTAAGTCATAGCTATCAACAAGTGACTCTACCTTCAGTCTTTATAACAATGAAAACTATACACATACCAGCAGTCTTCTACAGCTCTGGATATGTCCCAAAGCTATCGAGATGTACACAAACATCACAATATAGCTTATCAACACAACGCTAATATCACTGTTGCTTTCGCGGTTGATCTCATCTTCAATACTCCGTTCAGCAGAAAATGATATTGTTAAGTTTGAATTATTGTAGTTCTTCAGAAAGTTAATAAATCTAAAAAACAAAACCAAGAGGTTGATTGCACTTCAAAAGGATAAAACATCTTCCAGCAGAAATACTTGAAAGACAGTTAATAGCAAATTTACATCATCTGTGTGGTACAAGACTACCCTGTGACCAGACAGTATTTTGAGAGGACCTTTCTCAGTTTTAAAAGAGAGGTGCTGGCTACACATACCTAGAACTCTACCTTAAGAACTAGAAATACGCTATGTTGAAATACTTTCCATGTTCCCTCTAGCATTTGAGCTTCACACTCTAAGTACAGTTTTCCTCAAAGCTAGACCTAGGAATACACACATGAAAGATGACTGCAGCTTGCTTACAGTACTGGAACAATTTATTAGCCCTTGTTTCAGTTCCCCAACTTGGGAGGTACTCGTGACACAGGCAGATGATTGCAATACTTTTATTTTGTCACAAACTTTCTAGTACAGTAGTTTTTATCTGAACTGACAGCCAGAGCAGCTGGTCTGTGTAAGCTATCTCTTCAAGGTGGAAGAGGGGAAGAAAGCCTTAGATATTCATCTGGATGACATTTTTAGAAATTAAAGGTAAAGAACTACAGCATCAGGCTCGACCTTTCCATCCATGCTTAATGGTGCAGTAAATTAAAGAGCCTAACTGTGTAATTCTAACCACAATAAAATAAATCCTTTCTGAAGTTATTTACTGGCAACTACTACTGGGCTAGATGGTCACTAAGTGGACTGGAACCTATATCTCAAAGCAAATTAAGTGTGCTAGACAAAGTGAAGGTCTTATGACCAGCACAATCTGTTTTTAACCAGTTTTGCTGCCTCTCAAAACATCCCTGTAGTTATACCGAAAAACTATTAGTACAGTGCAGGTTTTTTGTTTAGCAACATTTAAAGCTGCTTTAACATGCATGCATTTCAGAACACAGGAAGACTACTTACTCTTTTTCCCATGCCAAGGCTTTCATCAGCTTTTTTGAGTCATTGTAGTAGTTGTTGACAGGAAAAGTAATAACAAGAGCTGTAGCATTATTATAGTTATCATCTATAGAAGAAATAAAATGTTTCACATTAAAAAATGGAACTTATATTCTAGTCTAGCAGATACAAATAAGTTTAAAATTAGCATTGCCCAAAGCAATCCCATCCCTACAACTCCACTGAACACTAGTGAGTTCTCAAACACACTACTGAAATAAGAACAAAGCTGATAAGCACTCAGATTGCATTCCAGAGTAATTATTCATTGTTTAACATGCTCATGACACCACAATGTTAAATTGTTGCACAGTTAGACAAAAAGCTACTATATAACCACTGCTTATAACTTTCCATCTAATGAGAAATGTGGCTTCCTGAACACTGCAACTCTTGCATACTTAGGTTTTACTCAAAACAAATGCATATCCCCTACAGTTTAATAAATATGTGCTTGCCTTTAAATACTATTTTAGATATATTAAACAAAAATATACTACCAAGTTATGTTTCATTAGATAAATTGCTTGAACAAAATCCTGGCTTAAGAGTAATTATGAAAGACTTTCCTTTGTGAACATTTTAATCTATTCTTAACTGCTTTGTCAGATCAGTGACAAAACTTTATTCTAACTCAAAGCAAAATACACATACATCCCAGCATGTCAACCTGAGCTGCTTCATGTCTTTATCTTTTACCAGGCCNGCCCAAAGCAGACCAAACATTTGTCCTGTTGACAAGTATGTTCCAATTACAGATTGCTTGCATTTTGCACTTCCAGAGTAGTCTGCCTCCAATCCCAGCACTGGTCCACTGAAAACTTACTTAAAACACCCTTACATACTGAAAGTTTAACAAAACTCCAGTTTCTCTGGACTGCATTTAAACAGCTGTGTTAAATGAGAATGCACCTTTAGCACCAAGAACAGCACACAAGTATGTACTCTCAGACATATACTGCAATACTGTTTTGCCACTCACCATCATATCCTCCCAACACCAGCCATGGAAATACAGGTCCACCAAATGTTCCTAAGCAGGGATCGTGAAGCAAGCTTGTGTCATTCAGTGATGCTGGAGCCCTAAAGAGATCACCAAGCAATATCTGTGAGCTTCTGCTTGACAGCTGAGGCACAGAACAGTAAAAAGCTGCTGTGTTATAACTGAAAATCAAGACAATCAAGACAAGACTGCTAGTGGTACATGGCCCTTGTGCTACATTTGCTTTGAATTTAAATACAGTTTTAAAGGTGTCTGCCTTATAGCCTTTAAGACAAAGTTCTAACCAACTGGACTATAAACTGAAGAGAAAGCTTAGAAACTGGTTTTCTGTTCAGAACTCTTCAGAAGCATTTAAAACATGTTTAAGGTAAACCAGAGCCAGCATCCACACCAAACCAAGCTGAACTGGCAACTTGATTAAAAAACATGCAATTGTACTGCTCACCGAACACAGTATAAGAAGTGAGTGTGGTAATCAGCATAGACAAAGAACTCATCCCCAACAGTGTGGTCCAGAACAGAATGGCTGTTCTGAAAGTAGTTGAGTACGCTCAGGATAGTGCAGTTGTTGTTGTAGGGAGCAAGAGGAGCCAGGCAAATGTCCTTCAGCATTACAGTCTCATTGTCATAAGAAGCAGTTATGTTGACAATAGCATCCTGCAAATCCAGTACCTTTAAAACAAACAAACCATAGTTTGAGAGCAGCACAAGAAAGCGTTTCTCTTGCAAGACAGGATTTAAGTGCATGCTATATTCTTGCAAGTTTCCAGAGACAGAGGCACACGTTGATAGAAGCATATTACAAAACCGTTATTTCTTTGTTCATACTATGAACGGAGGCTTAGCTTTCAAGTGTCTCTCTAACAGAAAGGTTTTCAGCAAAAAGCTTCTATAGTGAGGCTATCATTTTTAATATGGATATCTAGTGGCTGTTTTGATGGATACATAAGATTGCAGGTGGAAGCCAACTCTTATACCTGTTAAGTCTGCTTAGGTCTTTGCTCTTGGAAAGTCCCAATTACCTGATGGAGAATATCTTTGGTAAGGGGAGGCCCAAAAGGTACATCTTCTCCTGATGGGTAAGGTGAGTAGGTGTCTGGGTGGCTCTTTGGTGCTTGAATAATAACTTGTTCAGTACGGAAGAAAGGCCCAAAGTGTGTGTCAAAGTATTCCTTCTCCTTGCGGGCTTGGCTGCTTGGAGCTGACCAAAGATCTACAGGATTTGTAGTTGCTTTAATATATACAAAGCCTGAGCAGCACATTGCAATGAAGACCACAGAGAAGAGGATAACAGGACGTGGATTTCTGACACAGAAAGCCCCCCATGATGTAAATGTCATCCTCAGGCCATTCTCAAACCTTTCACCAAGCCTTTCACCACAGGTAATGTTTCCTGCAAGAGCAAGAAAAACAGTAAATATTTGAGAAGTCAGTTAAGTAGCATTTTATTGGAGTCCACTCAGAAAGGTGAAATTTTATTCTAACTGCTTGTAGGAAGCACCAGAAGCTATGTCTCCACTGACAGTCAGATCCTGGGACCAATCCCTGACTGAGGCCAAGGGGCAGAAAACAGCTTGTACCTATGTTGCCCCTTGTAATGTAAGTTTGTATTTGACAGCAGCAGGTGTAGCAAATAAAGCTAAAATATATATAAGCAATAAAACAAGCTATCTCAGCTGGTACACAAGTTACAGTACAGTTCATTCCTAGCATGCTTTAAATGGATATATGGATGAAAAAAACATGATCAAACTGATTTTAGCATCATGTTGTCCTCCCTATACTCCTACAACAAAGCTCTCCAGAACTTCCTTGGAACTTAGCTAGATCCATGATGGGTGTACCCAGGGCTTTCAGCATCCAGTAAAACAGGGGTAAGTACTACACTAAAAGAAGAGAGGTGCTGGTCAAAAGGCTGAAGGCCCTCTCAGAATAGACTTTTAGCCTAACAAAGCTAAAACTGCAAAGCCCATCCATAGGAAACAGATGCACTTGAGTTTGTAATAAACCTATTACTGTTATCCAAGACATACCATTGTCACGGTGGGAATTCACAGAAAAGGCTACATTGCTGTCAATTGGGGTGTACTCCGAGACAAAGTGCCGCCTCCTGCAAGGCAAGAAGCTGTGTTATCCTGCTTGTCAAAAAAGGCATCTGTACTGTTTGTACAACAGTCTCCAGTTTTGTGATCTTTTGGAAAAGACATGTCAGCTATCTTAATAAACACTTCCAGCTTACATCAAGCACAGATTCTTAACGCACATTTAGAAGATCACTAGCATTAACAACACAGAGAATTTCTTTAAACTGATTCTAAGTTGATATTTGCAGGAGATTTTTACATTAGAAATATGAACCATGCATCTCAAACACACCATTTCATGATGCCCACTAAGGTAAGGCTGCTGAACATATCAAATAGTCATACCCACTATCCTTTTCCAAGCAGACTTAATTCTTGTTATAGAGTAATTTCAGTTTTCTGGTTACAACTGAACAACCATGGAATCAGGAGTGGTTTGGGTTGGAAGCAAACCTTAAAGATCATCTAATTCCAACTCCCCTGCCATGAATAGGGACACCTTCACTAGATCAGTTTACTTAGAACTCCATCGAGTCTGGGCTGAACACCTCCAGGAACGGGGAGTGCACAACCTCTCTGGGCA
>WBNO01028231.1:0-15912 GCA_013400575.1 Peucedramus taeniatus
TCCTGTGATTTTTTTTTCTTTGCATTCTGATAGAAGTCAATTTTTCATTTCTTTCTTCTACTGTTTTCTGACACCGCTGTTCTTCCACAGCAGAACAAGACCAGATTTTTCTTATATAAATATGATGAATAGGAGAGGGGGGGGCAAGAAATTTTTTCTACAGACTATAATAGCAACACCCTGCATCCCTTACTCCACATACTGATGGGGTGACAAAATAATAGTGGTTTTAGTAGTTTTTTTTAATCACTCTGACACAGCTTGGCTAGTTGACAGAAGAATGCTTCATACTATAATGTGCTGCTGAGGGCAAGTTTTTAATGGCATTGCTGAGAGAAATTCTTAACCAGGGAGTTTCAACTGCATATTGAGCTCTCATCATCAGCAAGCTCTGATGAAGCTCAACTTATCTTGTGCCTGACTGTAGGAAGCAAAGATAAAAGTAGGTGTCATAGCAAAGTGTGACAATGTCCACAGGGTATTCCAAATCCTACCAGTGCCAAAGAGAAGCTGGGACCTTGCAGCCGTTACGGGAGGAAGAACCCATTTGGGGAGGAGTTACAGTAAAATTTGTGCAGAGACATCAGCGCCCACTAAGCATTGCAGACTGGAGGAAACATGTTGCATTACAGGCAACTCTGCAAACAGAAGCTTGCTCTTCAAACTGGTTAAGCAGCAGAGTGATTTTATCATGCTAAAAAAAAATTAGCTTCACTCTCGTACCAGAAGAGATGTGGTTAGACATATATTTCCCACTACATTATAGTAGTAGGAGGCTTGGGTCTGGCCTGCAGAACATCAGCATTTTTCTAGTGCTTTTTACTTGTAATTGATGCCTTAGGTAAATGATGATCCACAAGAAAATTTGAGGGTTAATGTGGCTTTGTGGTCCACACTGTCTGATCTGGAACACTGCTGTTAGATAGTAAGGGGAAATCTCTCTTCTGTGGTTGATGGTTGATTTTTAGTGGTTTTTTGCTAATGACAATGATACAGAACATAGGACATGTTGTGGATAACATTGTACTTTTGTTTCCCTATTATATTTTTAACTTTTCAGTTTTTCGTGGCAGAGAGTCATCTGAACAGCATGTTGACCATGCAAGAACCACAGAAAGGAGTTAGTAGAGGTAAGATCTAGGGAAGCAAAATGAAAAAAAGTGACAAATAGTTAAAACTGATGCCCAGTCTCTTGGTTTCTAGTGGCCAGAAGAGTATAGGGTGAATGATCTGCCTGAGTAAGAAGGTGTTCCTCCATGCCCACACTTCAGATCCTCCTAAAGTTCCTCCTAAAGGCAGGGGATACTCAGCAGACACCCTCCCCACCCTTCTGCATGCTGGAGAGAAGGGGACAAAGACTGAAACTGTGAAAATCTCCACCTTGCTCCTGTAGGGGAGGAGGAACATCCCCAATGTGGCTGCAGCTGGCTAGGCTTACAGATGAGGCCAGGAAGCATGTTTCATGCTATGGAGAAATGGCAAAACCTTTTCTCTCTAGTCCCCCCCACAATGCAACTATAATGCCCTTTTTAAATCAAGGGACTGAGTTAGGCTGTTTCCAAAACCCAGGTTCATAACAAACTTCAAATGGGCAGGGCACTTCTTGTGCTTTGTGGCCATTACATTTGTGCCTCAGCCCTTCTCATGCTGACGACTGTACATCTCAGAGCAGCAAAAAATGTGATTGTTCAGCACAACTGAGAAGATTTCCTGTGCCTCAAATAACCCATGCACTTCTATGCTGCTTGCTTTAAAGCAACAAAAATATCTGCCAACTTCTGTTGCATTAGACCAACAACCTCAATAGGTTTTCATCAAATGATGCACAGATTTGAGATAAAATAATGTTTGCAAATGAGGTTTTTTCCAGTATGTCCTTACTTTAGGATTTAGTGAGTCACATCATAGTGCTGTCCTCATTGATCCTGTGAGGAAATACCTCTGTCTGATCTTTCCACTGAGCTTGAAATCTCTTCAGTCTTTTCCTAGTTGTCTGGGGATGATGCATTTGTTTAAGAATGTTACTTTAAACAATACTTTGGTGGCTTGCAAAAACACAAATTAATAAATCCAGTCATAGTCATTATACAGAATACATAGCCTGGTATAACATCAGCAGGATGAGAAGCACAGATGTTCTTCACTTTCCCAGCTGGATTAGGTTTCAGGAAGTATGAAAGTTGTGTTGTGGGTTTCTGCTTCTCTCACAGCTGAACTGAATGCAGACTTTGAAGTCTCAAAATAATCTTAAATATTCAAAGTTAATATATTTAGAATGTTGTGATGTAAGACTCTCTGTAGCTACAGTCTGGGTAATATGAAAAGGAGGGTTTGATATTCAGTCAGTAGTCCTGCAGCTATAGCTGATACAGTAAATCCAGATATTTTAGCTCAGAAGGAGGAGCTTATCATGGGACCATAGTTTAAATGCTTACTCATTATATTTCCCTTTTACTGCACCCTGAGGTTTTTCCTGAATTCATTTATTTAACACAAACCATATTACAGGTATCCTTGACAACCAATAGCTTAAAAATAATCTGACTTTTTTAATAGGAAGAGCTTTAAAAACAGCTTCCTGACCAAATTAGGTCCTGAGTTGATCCATATACCATATTTCATTATGAGTTACTCTTCATAGCCACAATTTCTAGAGAGTTTCCAGCTTTCCACATTGAGAGCTTGTGTTCTGTCCTCCTGGCATTGGTAAGTTAATACCAAACTGTATTGTCCAAGGAAGTTCATCAAACATGGGATGTCTTTCTCCAAGAAAGTTCATCAGACATGGGATGTCTCTCTTTTAACCACCAAATATAGTGAATTTGTGCCTCACACCATTTGTTTAGGTTTTCTCCCCAGCCTGTAGGTGGATTCATGCTCCATATGATGCAAGAAGACTGTGCAAGAATGATACTGCTTTTTTCAGATGCAAGAGGGTACAGGAAGGAGAAGGTGATGTCACCCAGATTCCTGCAAACACCTTCTGGGCAGCACATGGAATCTAGCCCTGAATGCCCAGCTGCACATATGACTGAACTGAATATTCAGATAAAGCTAGAAAATGAGGGTATCCCCAAATTTGGCGTGCACATTTCCAGTGTTTTGTTGAAAGATCTAGTTCTTCAGCACATTTCCCTTCACACAAACAAGCTATGATTTCATTTGCCATAGTCTAAGTTATAAAAGATGTCAGATGCCAAAAAAAAGTTCCGTTACATGCATATCCAAAATGGATCAGCTGGTATGAAAGGGTTATGTGGGTCTGAACTCAGGAAGACCTTCAAATCCTTTTCCATCAGCCAGGACTGCATGGAATGCAGTGCTTGCCAGTGCACAGTACATTGGGTACAGTGCTAATATTTTCTTACCTCAGGGAATTTCTTCTTTTGCAAATATTCTGTCATTGCAGGATCAAAATACTTTGCATAACCTTCATTGAGACTGTATACCTTCCCCTTCTTCTTGATTTTAACATCTCTGTCCACCAAAATAAATTCTCCAAGACCCTGCAGGACAGGATAAATGAGGTATTAGCAGGAAGCAGAAAATTTTGTTGGCTTTCTGTAACAGTTGTCACACTAGACCGGGCAGAAATGCTAGCACAGCTTGATCCTTTCAGTACCAGTCTAGTGTATAACCTCACAATATTTCCAAACCAGCAGAAAGCAGAGAATTTACATTAAATTAATGAAAACTTATCACATTTGGTACTATAAACAAATATTCCAATGAACTGGAGTAGAGTATCAAAAGAACACCAATCAGCCCTGAAAGCAGATGGATCATGAATCTCTGTCCTCACATCTAAGACTGCAAATCAAGAAATGACACTGCCATCTGATTTTTGGACTCTTTTTGGTTGTCTTGTCTAAATAACTTAAAGTGAATGTGGTCAGCTACACCCATGTGTTGCTGTCTGCAGTTTGATTTCAACTTCCACCTTCTCTTTCTCTGTCTCAAGCAGGGCAGTTCATCTCCCAGTTCTTTCCACTTGGAATGAGACTATTTACAAAGGTTACAAGAAGTTTTGGTAATAATTCATCTTTTCATTAAAAAAAACCCCCACAAACCCATAAAAAACAACACTATGTTATTCCCCACATCTAATTCTGGTTTTACAAATGAATGATCTTCCTGCATTCCCACAGTAACACTCGTGTTCCTGGGCACGGAAGAGTGGAACACGTTCAACTGTACAGGCGTTGTTGTGCTTTTACTAATTTTTGGGTATGCACCTTAGGTGACAGCCATAAAACTCTACTGCACTCAGGAAATGAAACATCACTTGGCTTGAGCTATCAAGAAGATGGTCCTTGCCTCAGGCTAAACAGAGAGCATGCTGATGTTCTTATTGAGACAGAAAAATCAAGAACAAAATAAACACAGATTCCTTTAAGTGAATATAAAGACACAAATTAAATTTTCTTAAGTGTTGGTTTGAATGAAGAGGGTTTCAAACAGTTAATTGAGAATTTAAGTTAATTTCACTTCTATTGAGTAGGAAAAAGCCAAGCAGGTATTGCAGCCAACATGCTCATGTATTATTAAATACTTGTAAAGAGAAGGTGGGACGCTCCAGGACATGAAAAAAAGAATTGCATAAAGGGGATAGATTACAGAGAAAAGGATTAACAAAACCAAGTAAAACCAAGCACAAAGAGCTCTAAAAGACAGTGGCAATGTGATTAACACCATGACTGTACCGGATCAAGCATGAAGCAGTCCACTCCTTGCCCTGTGGAGAGGGCAACCAGCGTAGCACTGCCATACAGGGCATAGCCTGCAGCAACAATATTGCGTCCGGGCTGTAAAGCATCTTTTTCAGAGGGCTCATCATCTGTTTCCTGAGGAAAAATTACCATTGAACCAAAGGTTAAATTCGGATAATGAACAATAAAAACAACATGTCAATAATAATGTATGACAGATTTCCTTTTTCTGTCCATGCTGGCCTTTGAAACAACAAAACCAGAGATTGTTACCCTCCCCCCTTTGTTCAGGACAAGTTTGGTACAGGTACAGGTACACGCTGGGACAGGATGTTGAGAGTTTGTTATTTTATACATGTCATGCAATCAATATGATACAGCCACAAAACTGATCCCTTAGCATCATATCCCCAGCTATTAACTGAGGATCATCAGAAAACTGAGACAGAGCAGAGATACCAATTTTCTGTAAATGGAATATAAGCTATCATACTTACATATTCCCCTCAGAGGGAATAACTGAGAGATAAATGCTGTAGTTAACATTACAGAAAAAATGCTTCCATAGTACAGAATAAAGGGGTATATGGTGCAACATGATGGAACCAAGTTTTTGCATTGGTCTCCTCTAGTGAAGGGATGCATAACTGAAGGGATATAAATGTTCATCTATTATATACAAATGCTCATCACATTACATACAAAATAACAAATGCATTTGGTTATGTAAAGTGTGCAAGTGTGCAGGTACTCATCTATAACTCCACATAGACCATTCAGGTGGCATTTTACTTCATGCTTTTAGCCAATTTCTGACACTCATATTTTGATTTGGCACTTTGGTTATCAAGGAACAACAGTAACCCAAGCAGACAAGGTGCAAATATTTCCAGCCAGCTCTAGGGCTGTGCCTCAGCCCTGTCTTACAAGAGTTTTTCTGCTGGGGTAGGTAAGGAGGACAGCCAACCGTACTTGGGGAAGGCTGGTTACAGCCTTCATCTCCTGCTGCTACAGGATGGGTAGGGATGGCTTGATATCAATGCTTTCTTCAAAGTTCATCACTTGTGTTGGGTCTTGTATGGATGTTTTGGTGGTGGTCCATGGCGAATTGAAATGAGACACCACCACCCTTTCTTCAGGCCGTGGCTTAGTATTTTATTGTTCCCAACTCAAACAGCTTCTCAGTGATTGCACAGGCTTATTTAGATTGAGTACCAGCTAAATAGAAACAGCAGGTCTAGCCCTGAATATCTGGTTAAAAAACATTAAAATCCATGATGACTCTCTTGTGTAGAAAATAAAATATTTGCCCATCAGGGTCCTAACAAGGTGTTCCCATTCATCATTGTATGCTAACACCTCGAGGAAAACTGAGGTGAGGGACACCAAAAGGAACACCTTTCTCGGTACACAAAGATAATCATTTCACATCAAAATGTTTTCATTTTCAGCTGAAAAACATCGTTACTTAAATCACTTCACTTACAGTTTTTAACTGTATTTTGCTCAAATACTTTTATTACTATTTTGCCAAATCATTCTGTGGAAATAAAAAAATCCAGTTGACAACCAGCTCTTCATGGGAATTGAAATACAGCATGCACAAATATATGTGGTACTCAGTCCCTTCAAATTATGTCAAGCTGCTTATTCTGGAGGTTATAATGCAGATAATGAAGGAAGACTAGTTTAAACTTCTGTTTGCATATTTCAGAGCTTTGAAAATTGACTAATAGTAGCTAATACTTTGAGAAACAATCCTTACAGTACCAACTATTGTGGCCTAGGTAGTTTCATCTCTTTCAAAAATATAGCCCTATGGTACATACATCTCACCACTAAAAGCAATGGTTGTCTATAGCAAAGACTAATTATTTGCAACATCAAATGCAGAATTAAACTGTTAGACAGTTAGTTTCAAACATATTATGGTTGTTATAGCTTTTTGTATGCTCCTCTCATTAAAGAAAAAATAATTTTGTATAGAGCAAAGTGGTTTGTTTTCTACAGCTTTGGGTTATATATGATATTGTTTAAAATATTTTTTTTTCTGAGATGAGCTTTTCACTCCTACTTCTTAAATGCATTTTCTATGTTAATATAGCTGAGAAAGTACATATTTGTTGACCATTCTGAAAAAAGCAGAGGAACTCCTGCCTCAATATTTAGGCAGTTGGGCTGAATTCACTTATTTTTCATCCTTATTCACAACTGTGTTTCCAAGAGCTAGCTTCCAAAAAGAAGAAGAAAAGGTTTGAAACAAAAATTTTGCAGAGCTAGTTAAAATGTGAAAAAGCTACAGATCAGCTGATACTTCAATGTTAGGACTACAGGAGTTTTGTCCTGCCAAGTACCGTGTACTGTTAAATACTGTTAAACAAACCAGGGAATTAAGCTGTACAGTACACCCTGATACTTGCTATTTTCTCTTCTTTCAGGTGCACAGATGGATTTCCTGTCCATTATATTTTGACTATGATGGTGGTAGTGAAATACTAGAGGCTTTTATGCAAAGCAATAAAATAGACAGATGGACTGCAAATAATGAGTTTTAGTGACTCTGTCACTATAACAATAATTGGTGTGAGGCTGATGAAACAAAGGCTGCAGAGTTTGGCTATAGGGCTACCCTCAGGTGATATCTGAGTTCAAAATTTTTTGTTTGTGATTGCTGACATCACATGAGGGAATTCTCATTAGCACTGGAGCAGCACTAAAATTACTTGATTTCCAGGTCTCCATTTGTATCATGTGTTTCATATGTAGCCTTTGTGTTTATACTGAATTCTTACACCTTCTCTGTGAGGGACCACATGAAGGGGAGGACATTGTCCTCACGACAATGAAGGGTAACAAATAAAATACATCAGAGGCATTGGGCAAAGTTACAAATTAAAATCAAAATTAAACAAAGCAGGAGAGTTTCATAGCATACTTGTGCAGTATGAATTAAGGATTGTAGATTTAGCACAGTGGCATGAAAACCTGGGAAGAACCCAAGCAAAAAGCATTTATTATCACCACATCCTGATACTTTCACAACTGAGAGCCCCTCAGTGGCAGCAGCAGTCCAATCCCCTGCCGATTCTGCAAAGCTCCTCCCTCAGCCCCACTTTTCTGGTGTTTCTGATTCTCAACTGCACCACCCTGATCTCAGAAAGCAAAGGCCAGGTGGAATATTAAATAAAGCTGAGATAGTATTTATTTCCTCATGGGTTTTCCTAAGAAACTGATAGAGTGCTTTTCTGACATGAGGAAATGGTCCCTCCCACTGTGGTGAAGGCTCTGGTGTGGGATCAATCAGACAACTCTTCAGGATTGAAATGCATTTTCCAAGTCTGGCCTCTCTAAAAGAGTGCTTATTATCTGTTTTGGGTTTTTTTTCTAAAATAAGACAAATGTTTCTGCTTTGGAGAGTGTGCCTTTGGAAATGAAGTTAAGGCGAGACATTGTGAGAAAATCAGTCAAGAGCTCATCTCAGAACTGTAGGTGCTAAGGTTCATCCTTTGGAATCACAATAGTTCTGCCTTTTCAAAAACGTTATTCATGAAACTTAAATGGCCTAAAATTATATTCTCTTTCTTAAGTGATACTTATCAACTCTAAGTATCACTTATAGCTGATAAAAATCTCACTTTTATTCTTTCACACTATCCTTTAGTAACAATCAATAAAGCACTTCTTATTTAATAATTTCAAAGGAAAATGCAGCTATTGTCTGCTGCAAATATTGGGAGCTGCTGTTGTCATTTAGGGTATCCTTGCAGAGATAACTGAAAAGGATGGAAGTCTCTCTGCTTAACATAAGAGCACATTTCATAGATTTCATCAACACAGATAAGCTCTTTTCCCTGCAAAAAGCAAGATACTGTATGGTACTGGAGGTAGTCCCAGGAATGGTCTTTCCAAAATCACACCCAGGCACCATCTCAGTGTTGTCTGGCTGGCGCGGCATCTGTGGTGTGGGTTTGCACTAACCATTAACTGTCAGTGTGGACAGCCAAATTCCAGGAGTTGGCTTGTGCCACAACCCTCTTGAGATTGTACCATAATTATTTGATTCATTAGTAGATGCATATTCTCAGCGGCGATGACTATTGCATTACCTACAAGAAATGTAAAAAACAAGGACTGAAAAATTATGAACTGAAACTAAGCTGAAAATTATGAGCTAAAAAGGGAGAGACTTAAAAACTTATCTCATTTGCTTGAAGTGTGACATCTGAGTCTGCAAAGACTTCTTTGAAGTCACAAGTACTGTAAACTGTTATTTCACAACAGCAATGGCTGAGGGTCTCCCACAGTCATATGACCGTGAGCTCAGGCTTTGGAAAAAACACCAACTGCTGGGAGATTAGCGAACAAATCACAAGACTTGGCATGACTGTAACTCTTAGTGTTTGCAATTGGCTGCATAGCTGCTGCTGTGCGCAGCCCCAGGGGAGCAGGCACGCTACCGGGGCCCCGATGAAGGCCGGTGACTGCTGCCTCCAGCCCGCAGCGTTTCCGTGCCTATGGACCCCCATCCGTGACAGGCACAGCAGCTGGCTCTGGGAGCCACACGGTACGGCCCAGGGCTGCCAGCCCCTCGCAGTGGGCGACCAGGAGGACAAATACTGCGATTCGTCGGCACCTAACGCTGAGTCAAGCATCACTGAAGGAGCCAACCAGCTGCCCTGGGGGTGAGATCCTTGTAGTTAAGTGCCTTTGTGTGTGGAGGGAGGAAGCGCTGCCACCTAACAATTTCATGGGGCTGGGTGTCCCCTTCCTGTGAATTCAGGCGGCGTTTTAGCACACGTGAATATCAAGTGTTCATCTGCTCTTACTAAGGCTCCCTTTTGCCCAGAGACACCTAATGGACCATGGAAAGAAACTAGGCAAGGTGATGAATTCAAGATGTATTGCTTTCACCAAGTGAATCGTGCCATGTGTGATATGCTCCTCTTACCTTTTTGTAGATAGCAAATATTGTTCCTATTGGTGCCAAGCAGTCTATATTGGATGAACCGTCAAGGGGGTCAAAGCACACCACATATTTACCCTAAAACAGAAGTGGCAGAGGAACCATTTAATGATTCGTTGTTTCACGTTATTGCTTCCTTGTACTTGAAAACTCCTATGTCTTTATGTCTGCATTTAGCGTGCCCGACACAGCTTGTCAGAGAAGGCTGCGCTGCTGACCCAGCCGGCCCCGCAGCACAACACCGATTCCCCAAGGGCCTGACAGAGAAACCGGAGAGGATATGGCTCTGCTCAGACAGCACAAATAGATGATAGAGAGGAGCAGTCCTCTGCTGCCAAGCAGTGCAAGAAATTGTTTAAAAGCAAAAGGAGTGACTCATTCTGGAGGCAAGTATCTTCCTCTAATTACTATGTTTTCTTTTGCTACTTTTTGCTGCGAATGAAAGGATTCCGCTATGTTGTGAGGTTTGAGGGCGAGAAGGAAGAAAGGAAAAAAATCTTTGGGAAAGGGCAGGTTACATCAGCGTGAACAGTAACTCGCTGTAACAGGATCCCCTTCTGGGGGAAGCCTGATGAGGCAGTCAGGTGTTTCCTTTGGACATGTAACATAACACTCAGTTCTGCCAGCCTCTCATCTCATTTTATCTTGCTAAATACTAATGTAATCCAAAACTATTGCACCAGTGGTCAGGGAATGTAACAGTACACTTACACACACATTACACCTGGGATTTGTGATATGTTAACAAGCTTAAAAATAATTATTCTCCCCTCCTTCACAAAACCTTAATAATAATTTTACCCTCCATATCTCTTTTAGCTGTTGAAATCATGCCACCCTCTACAGTTATTAATCAAAACAAGGCAGAAATGGTGCAAATTTTCTGAATTCCCCCGGGAAGGGTTGGGTTGGGGGGGAGGGCCAGGGCCAGGTTTCATACTTGAAGCAAGAGTGCCACCTGCTGTGCCTGAGCCGACACCCCCCCTGAACGCCGGAGCTGCACAGACCCGCCTGTCTTTCGGGGTGACGATGGCCTCCTTGTTCTCCTCTGTGACCAGGACGCAGGTGCTGTAGGAGGACTGGAGCATGTTAATCACCAGGGAGTTGGATAATACATCCAGCTTCTTCACCTCATCACCCGTCACATTCACAGTGCCAGCTATACCGAACCTACAGAACAGTAAAAATGTCAAGAAACCTGAAGAATGCCAACATTACAGGTTTTTAGGAAAAATACCCCAACAAGTCAAAGTTGTTCCTTCCTCTTATCTTCCTACACCTTTAGACAATCTTTGGATGAAACAGCTAAAGTGCATGATAAGACTGTTGCTGCTGTAGGAAATAAAAGCATGGGCTTTGTGGCCTTACCTGGGTCCTCCAGCTCCTGTGTGGATGTTCTCCAGGCCAGAAGCAGAGCCTACAGCCCGGGTGGTAAGTACCAGGCTTCCCCAGCAGCCCCATGAAGCAGCTGGCTGCAGTTTTGAGGAAGCAGAAAGTGGAGTGAGCATCTGCAATATTTTCTGCCACTGGCTGCTCAGAGCTCCACGGTGGTCCTTTAACCCACATTCACTCAGACCCCTGCCAGCCCTAAATCAGGACTTTAAAGACATTCCCGGGGAATTTGCCATATGGAACTGTATCTCAGTATCAAGGTCTGTTTTATTCAGTGATCTTCAGCTTAGTTAGGATGATGCTTCTTTTCCCTATCCCAATTTTAGAAATATGCTAATGACATAGTATAATAGTATATATGTTTCTGAGACTTCCAGTTGAAGAAGCACTGTTTAGGCCCATTGTGCATGTTCTGGGCATCTTAGAAATGCAAAAATCATACAGGGAAAAGATACAGCTTTTTNAGAAGCAAATTATTAGCCCCTAGGATGATGTTGGTCAGTGGGAGGCCTGAGCTGGGAGTGGAAAGGTCTTTTGTCTTACTCAAACCTCAAAGTTGCCTGTGCTTTTCAGAAGTATTGAGTGTTTGGGACATTTTATTTTTGAGTGCCAATTTTAAAATTTTGAAAAGGACCATGATTTTCAGGGAGTGGTAAGCATCTACTCTCCAGTTAGTTAGTTTTCAGGCACAATCATAGCTCAATGCTAGGACTTGGAGAAAGTTCTCCTTCAGTTTTGAATTGAAAATTTGTCAAAAATTCATGCTTAGTGCTTTAACATTAAAGAAAACACTTAAAGTGTCCTATTTTGAGGGACTAGAAAAATCAGAGCTCTTTAACTGCACAAATGCAGATAGATGCAAGCCACTTTCACAGTGGTTGAAAGTTTGCCGTGAGAATCCCTGAAATTTCATGGTTAGTTTCAGTAATCTGAATGGCGCAAGATACTAATTTGTATGTTTGGATACTTTAAATATTTCTGAGACAACATCTGAAGATTTTTGTTCATAAAAAGAAACATTTGCTCCTTAATGTAATGAATGGTTTGGATATTTTCTGAAGGAGAAGAAGGATTACTACTATAACTATTAGAAGTTATTCCACCTCTAGCCTATCAAGCAGTTTCTCTGCTGTTACAAACCATTTCAGAGATTGTCTACAAAAATATAAAAATTACATAAGAGCAACTGTTTCTTTAAGTCAAGGATACAAAATAGCTCAGTTTCACCTAGTAAGGACAGAGACAAAGCATAGTTTAAGAGTAAGGGCATAGGAGATTGAAATTTCACTTTGAACCTCTCTAGGCACTATGGTCCTAAGTGAGGGCAATAGTTCTGAGACATTGAATTAATGATTTGCCAAGATCATTGAAGACTTGGACCAAATAATCAACAGAAGTACAAAATTTCCCCCAACCCCTAGTGTCACACATTTTAGTGTTTCTATGGAAGGAAAAAAAAAACAAAAAACAACCCCCTGAACAGATTATAAATGTTGACTTTCTTTCACAAATATATTCCTGGTCTCTTTCATGCATGCCGGTGTAAGTACATACTGAGGCATGTTCAGAGAAATATCTTTCGATACTTATCAAGAACTTTCTATTTTAAACACAAAATTTTATTATGGCATTCCATATCTCTGAACTCCTTTAGACAGAACACCATTAAAATACTTACACTCTACCTCTCTTGCACTGGTCCATGTGGAACAGCTCAGTACATTCCAGGTTTTGCTAAGGCCATTTTTTTATTCCATCTGCAATAGCACTAGACGCCAAATTCTTATGTTTGTTTTTCCTTCAGGGCCTTTTGAGACTCCCTGCCCGTAACCCTGCATGTGGGATACTGCTTGAGGAAGGGAAGAGAAATGCACCCAGGTACGGCAGCACATGGAGTTTCTCACAGGGGTGTTGCTTTAGAGCATTGCTTATACAGCAGACAGGCAGAAAATCAGCTTCCTAAGATAAGCCAAGCTCTAATTTGCACAGTTCAGCAGAGGGCTTGGATGTTTGCAGAAAATATCACAGTGAGATATTCTGCATTAAAAATATCATGGTGTGGTTTTCAGCAAATTCACTGTAGATATAAAAATAGATCAGTATCAACAAGTGCAAGAGATAACAAGGTGAGCAGTGCATTGAAGTTCTGTTCTGTCTTGCATTTTTAGAGTAAAATATTACAGAACAGCAGTTAGTTTAAATGTCTATCTTGCACCCAGTAAGAAAGTAAGAAAGAAAGAAAGAAAGCTTTCATGCTCCAGAAAGAAATCTCTCCTGCTTCCTACTCTTGATAATCCAGGCTCTAACCTTACTCAGCTTAAAAAAGACACTTCCAAGATATTTATGAATCCCTGCCCACTCCCCAGCCTTGCTGTGCCAGTAGCTGTCTCTCTCCCTCCTCTTCCTCCCTGTAGTGCAAGGTAGGACTCACATGTGGGCAAGGCCTGCCTTTCTGACAGCAGCAGAAATGGCCTTTATGGCAGTCAGCATGGAGTTGAGCAGCTGCGTCAGCTCCCCGGTGGCTCCTTTTACGCGGCGCCCCTTCTCCATGACAAATCGCGTCAGGGTCAGCATATCCGTTTCAAAGGGGCTTTTGTCGCTCATTTTTGCTGGGTACCAGAGCTCCTGTCTTCTCGGCTGGACAAGATGCTCTCTTGCTGTGTTGAGATCCTGGGCCGCTGTTTTATTTTGAGGTGAAGCTGTGTTTGGCTGTGTTGCTGGTCAGAATTTATTAAGATGCTTCTGAGACCATGTGATTGAGTGCTCAGAATAACTGCACCCCAGGCTGGCTCCATGGCTCCACTGGGATGCAGGAAAGGAGCCTGAGACAGGACTACAGCTGAGCAACTACTGCTCGTCTGGGCCCCCCCTGCACTGAAATTAGCTCTGTGCAGTTCTAGCTACATACTCTGACTGTACATCAGACTGCTTATAATGCAAAACTTGCTGGCTGTGTTCTTGGAAATGGCTTTCCTGCAGATCCTGTTCGGCAATGGGCTCAGCATAGTCAAGGCTATGTTTACAAGGCATCAGAAATGAAGGCACCAGACACCAGTAACCATATGTGCCACAGTGTCCCTCAGCACTGTGACTCCAGACAGTGAAGTTCCCTTCCCATAAGTCCTGTTTTTTCACTCTCTTTTGGCCTCCGCCCTGAAGGAGGGTTTTGAAGGGGTGCATCAAGACATGCATTTGTTAAAGTGTTTTATGTTGCTAGTTGGCCTGCTGCAGCTCCATTTTAATGATTTAATTCCTGGTCTGAGTTGTTTGTAATATAATAGTGCTTGAATGAATGAGAAGTATTGGTTAGCTGTGGCTTGACTAGTTACTAAGTAATTATGTCTTCAATAATTTACAGATAAGGCTTCTCTGATTTAAGCATGTCAATCTCATAACTCACAAAATGAAATTTTATGTTGGCCTTCATATTGTAGTGCACCATGCAAATATAGGTATGTCCAAATTTGCAATTATGCTGCCAGTAATTCCTTACAAGCAATATCTTAGGAGCACACGATGCCAATGTGAAGGTAGACAGAAACTATCCAAATAATATATTAGATTTTGCGTTAGATACATGCTGTCTGGAGCACTGGAGTTATAGATTTTAATTACAGCACTGTCTTCTCACTTAGGCAGTAAGAGAAACTATGTGCTGTTATATGCTGTAGCTTTCATTTTACTTAGTAGCAGCACTCTTATTTTAAAGTAGAAGATATGGAAAGCCCACCAGGAAAACAAGATAATCTAGAGTAAGAGAAGAAAAGTTTCATTAAGTTTCATTGTTATTTCCTTAACCCAAATTACTGCACTAAAATCTTGCTAGGAAGACAGAAACAAAATGCAGTATCAAAACATATACCTAATGTGTTTTTGTTAATAGGAACTGCGGCTGAAGCATTTCTTCAGATTTTCCTAGAAGTGTCCCTTCATCTGTGAAAAATACATTATTGGTAGGGTTTTAAAGGGATTTGGATGCTAAGGTTTTCTACCTTGAAATCAGACACAAGAAAGGGTTTTAGAGATTGACAGCACTGAACACTAGCCACAAGTAGAAAGACAGAGTTCAATGTTGCTTCCATTCCATGTACTTAGCTTTGGGGATATTTTTCCAGTCCTGTTCCAAGGTGGAGAAAGGACTGGTGAGCAGAGTTGCAGAAATGGAGCAACAGGCAGGTTTTATACTGCATCCTCTAAGGTAATGGTTGAAGAAGAAAGAAATCTTGAAGATTTCTCTTTTCTATTACAGTGATATCGTTAAATGTACAGGATACTGTTCACATCACAAGATAAATATTACACAGCATGTTCTGCCTGGTTAGGAGACTTTCTTCTTTTGAACAGACTGTGTAGAAAACCAAAAATAATGTATGTAGGGAGTTTTGGGATAGCACATGGTAGGATCAACAAAAGAAAGTTTCACGTTATACATGCAAAAATACCTGCTGGCTTAAAGTACAACCATTACATTCTGCACATTATTTCATCATCATGGCAGCTGTCAGCCTGACCCGTACTAAAAGGCTTTTAGTGCAAAATCTCTCTGCTGTGTACCTGGAATGCCATGAGCATACCAAATCAAATTAGTAAATAACAAATGAGGGNGAGGGGGGAGAGGGGAGGGGTTGGCCTATGACTTCTAACTTTTGTCAAAACATCACATGCAGATATTCTGTTGATTCCAAGTAATCTTTTACACTGGTCAAAAAGACAAAGTTCAGATCATCTTCTAACAGAAAATTTGTTTTGGAGTTAGTGGTTCAAAGAGTGTTTTCAGAGGTCCACTATTTGCCCTGGTTTGTTGGGGTTTTTTTTTTTTTTTTTTTTTTTTTTTTTTTTTTTTTTTTT
>WBNO01028231.1:15962-28349 GCA_013400575.1 Peucedramus taeniatus
TTTTTTGTGTGTGTGGTGTGGGTTTTTTGTGGGTTTTGTTTGGGGTTTTTTGGTTTTTTTTTGGGTTTTTTTTTTAGGTTTTTTGGTGTAAAATCTGCAAATGTATTTTATAGGTGCTGGACTTTTTAGTATATATAAAGCACAGTGCTTTGAACTTCTCAAATAACTGTCCTTCAATAAGAAATTAACTTACACATTATGTAAAGAACACAGACTCTTCAACCAATCTTTCCACAAATATTGCAGTCAACAGTACAGCAAAAAGAGAAATAAAACTTGGAAAAAGGCACACAGTTGGATTGCATGAAAGCTTCACTCTGTTTTGATAAATACTGTGTTCCCACTGAAACATAGCAACCCAAAAGATTATATGGAATGATTAGGCTATATAAATAATTACCATTTTGGGGAGGTGGGGAGAAATCAGATTGTGTGAAAAATGTGTGCTGATTGTCTACAAGCCTGAGAACCTCTCAGAACAAGGGGTTGGAATAGTATAGGAAGGTTAAAAAAATAAACACCTCAATTTGACAGATTTGGGAGATTTGCCCTCATATACAAAAAGCTCTTAGGGATTATTCACACTTGCACTGGTGCATGAGCCAGTCCTGAGCCTTAAAGGTGACACCTTTTCTAATCAATATGAAATGTTAGTTGCTTGGATGGCACCAGCTGAAACTGGAGCCAGTGACCTTTCACCAAAGGGCACAATGCAGCCTCTGAGGAGGGCAGTGGGTAAAAAAAGTGCCACAGGGGCTGACAGCAGACACTCTGACAAACCCATCTTCCTGCTCTGCACTGACAGGCAGGGAGAGCTCTGGAAAGAGGGATATGGAAGGAGATTGCTAAGTAGTTCTCCCTACTAACTAGGGATGTTGTTCAAACATGGGCTTACATACTACTGATTAGAAGATAAACCCAGCTCACAATGGGTAAAAGCATGAAATGTCAGCCCGCAGGCAAAACCAAACCACGGACTACTGACCTAGCAAACATGGAAAGTATTGACTTTCCTCCTATAACCTTTACATGCAGTAGGGTGTATTAAAAATAGATATATGCAGTCCAAGATTCCTGTAAAGCTTGAGGGCAGAATACAGACAAGGAATTATGGTAAGCAGGCAAAACTTGCTGCTGTGGATTCTGTCTGCTGAGCCATGATAACAGACTGCTGAGGCACTGTAGTCCAAACCCACTACTTCCAGCACTCTCACAGTCTTTTAAAGGTTCAGGTCCCTGAAAGTTGTCTCCACTAGCAAAGCCTCATCAGAATAGACATTCTCAGCAGAAACTAGGCCATTCAGTCCCTGACAGAGACATCTTGCCTCCATCAGTTTGGAGAACAGATGCATATATAAAACTATCTAAGATTTGCCCGTATGCCTCCAAATGCCTCAGCATGACCTGTCAGAATGAGGGTCCTCAGGTTTTTATCTGTCTGAGCCCTCACAGAGCATGCCCTTGCACCCTGGATTTCAGCTTCCCCATACTTCTCTCTTGTTTTGCAAGAAGAACCATGCTCAGTCAGGCTATCTGCACTGATACATGCGAAGCTGTCAGGCAGGCAGGTTTATAGCTCATGGCAGCCCTAGACAGGACCTCTCAGACCACGAACCGAGTCAACGTTCAGTGGCAGTTTACCCACAGCAACACCCACATGATCCTTACTTTGAGTTTGGGGAAGGTAAGTGGGCAGTGAGAAATATCAAAGATTTGCTGATTTTAATTGATTCAAAAACTGTATCCACACAGTGATGAACAGTCCATCTAGCTCCCAAGCACCAGCATGCTCTTCCCAGCAGCACGCTCTGAGTGAGCACATTAAATGTCAGTATGCCTTGGGGTTATCTTCACACCTCCCTCCTGCTTGCACAGCAGAATCCTTTTCCATGGTAATCCCCAATCCCAAAATAACACAAAGAACATCTGGTGGAGGTTGCTAGCAAGATACAAGTTCATGTTTTTATCAAGTAAGCAGGTTAATTTTTGGCAAAGATAGCCAGCTCATCACAGCAGAATCTGCGTATGTACAAGCTGTCTACACATAGTCTTTATCCCATTAAAACCCCTCCACACTAACATGTCATTTTCCATCCTTGTGTAACTGGATCTGATAGAGTGGCAGCCAACAATATTAACATCATGTGTCAGAATTAACATACACTACTGCCCATGTTTCACAAACATTCATTCTCAATCAGAGTAAACCCAGACTGAAGTACAGTGAACAACTTCTTTGACTCTGGACTAGGAAAGGTCACTCACTGTGGGAAGCTGCTGAGTCTTCTCCCCAGGACTTTTAAAAGAAGACAGTGCCAGCTGTACTGCTGATAGTCTGTAACTTGTCTGAGATAGGTGAGATTCTTCCCCCTAGATATTGAATGCAACACAGTATTTCCTTGCAGCACATGTGGCTCTTCTCTAACCACAAATGATAAATGAAAAAGAAAACATATTTTTCCATTGCTTTAATTTTTAATGTTTACTTTAATGCAATCTTTTAATGCCTTTCATTGCACAATGCAGTTGCACAAGATTTCACTTTAAAAAAATCTTATGAAAATATGGCTCATTCACTCTTTTGCTACAGAAGTCAGACAGCCCAATCTCACAGTACTGCAGCGTATTCTTTGTTTCAGCTGTAAGACATTTTATCCCCTGTGTGCAGTGAATTCAGTAAGCTTTGTTTACTTAGCTGAATGTTTCTTGACTATCTCAAGGTACTCCTTCACATCATCAGGAGACCCCAAGACAACAGGCACTCTTTGGTGGATATCCTCTGGCACTATATCTAGTACAGCTTGATGGCCAGTTGTAGCTATGCCTCCAGCCTTCTCAATAACAAAAGCCATAGGATTGCATTCGTAGAGCAGTCTCAGCTAGAATACAAAAGTCAAAATGGCAAAAGTCAAGCCAGGCAATGCCAAAAATCATGACATGTAAATATATTTCACATATGATTTTAAACCAGTCAATATTCTAAGTACTCTTTATTTCATATAAACATTGACTCAACAATGAAATTGTGTGGATTTTTCTTTTAAAAACACAGTGAATGCTGGATTTGCCCAATCTGAGTGCTTTCTCCATAGCCCATGTTGGCATTGTGCTATCTACAGGGAGATAAAGCTTGTATGTTAGGACACAACTGTTAATGGTGCAGACCACAGAGGACTGTGTGAAAATAAATAAAAACATGAGCTCTGAGCTTGCCACTAGGTTTCTCTAATGAATAACTGTATCTTATCTGCAACCTGAAGCAATATTTTACAGAGAATCACAAAAACAGATCAAAGGTCTTTGCTGAATAAACAGTCCCCTTGTCAGCCTGTAAGTGCGTGATTTTCCCCGACTGACCATTGTCCTGGCAGATGCAGCCAGGCACAGTTCCTCCAGATGAAGTTCTGTTACCATGCAGGTTGCAGATGGTTTTCTCTTCTCCCAAGGGGTCAACTACATTTAGGCTTCTTACAAACTGGCTTGTGCTAGAAATCTCAGGGTAACACGGATTGTTTGCTTTGTCATGTTCTACTCGACTGGGACCAGCACCACCAGTTTTGGCTGATACGGTGCAGGGGAGCCTGTTTGAGCAGCCCACCCCCTGGTATGTTCCAGAAGCTGGATATGTTTGCAGAAAAAGAGCAGTCACCGCAGTTGAAACAGGTGAGCAGCAGCCCTAAAATAGGTGTCTGACAACCGGCTGCTGTCACTTGTGACAGCGTGCAAGGGATGGCCAGATCCTCCCACACAAGAAATACATGCTACCAAGTTACAAAACACAGGCTCTGTAATCAAAACATTGATCTTGATAGCGAAATGCCTACATAATGCAATGTTTTCTACAACTGGGCTTATTCAGGCTTACCTTTCCTTTGGGACTTTTGGAGTTAGCAGGATACAGAAAGATTCCTCCATACACCAGTGTACGATGCACGTCTGCCACCATAGAGCCTACATACCTCCCACCATATGGTGAACTGCCATCCTACAGAAAAACAGTCCAATAAAAGTAACTGTACAGCACACCAGGTTAACCTCCCTCACATGCCCCTTTAGCAGTCATAACATCTTTCATCTCCGTATCGTGCTTCATTGACAATACTCCAAGTAGTTTTGCAGAGTCTGTCAGTATCTTCTTCGTTTTCTAACTAGGAAAATATGAGGAAAAGGAGTGACAGAAGACTTCAGCATAGACAAGCAGTAGTGCCAACAACAGAAAAGGTATCCCAGCTCTCCACTGGCTCTAACACTTGGAAAACACTGCATTTCCAGTAGTAAGAACTCAAGTGCTAGGAATTGATACTGGGGCCTTGTCTTTTCTAGCAGAAAAAGAATCAAAGAGCAAAAGAGGTGATCTTTCCTACTTCTTCCAACCATTTCTGCCAGCTTCTGCAACTTTTTTGTTGAGAAAAAGTTAATAGTTGACTTCTGATGTTATTTCCTTATTCTACTCCCTGGAGTACATTTTAATGTCTACATAAACAACACCTTAAACCTGGAAAGATGAATGATGAAAACACCAATCTTCTTTCAAAGCAAGATCAGGAAGTCAGGAAGGGACACCAACACTCAACAATAGTAGGTGTTCACATGTCATTGCCAGTATAATAACTTCAGTGATGAAATGTGCAAGGCATGAGAAACTTTTACGGGCGCTCCTTGGGGCTTTGGGCCTCCTGACACCAGGAAGTTGCACAAACACAAAGCAGGCCTTGAAACTACACTAGATTTTCAAGAGAGGCACCCCGAGGACACAGCTCATGTTACCACTGAGCAATGACCCACTGCCATCTCCACGCTGCTCTCCAGCGACTCAGATGTTGCAGTGAGGAAGCAGCAATACAACACCTCTTGATCAAATTTCTTCATCACCAGACAAGATTTCCTCTCTACTTGATTACCAAACTGAGGCCCAGTTTTGCCTCCAGCACCATCAGTCAGGCTCCCATTCAGGAAAAAAGGTTCAAAAAAAGAAAAAAGGGAGAAAGTAAAAAATTACAAAAGACGTATAGTGCAGTATTGGAGAATGCTGAAATATCTGGTTATATCAACTGCTTCTCTCATTAGCAATCCTACATCAAGTTATATTTTAAATAGACAGGAAAGGAAAAGAAGCTCTGAACAGTTAATGAGAGAATGAGTGATTGATCATAAAGCTGAAAACCACGAATGTCGTTCATCATGAGAAAGTTTCTCTGAAACAGGATCTTTTACCTCAGGGAACTTCTTCTTTTTGAGATACTCTGTGACAGCAGGATCAAAATATTTAGCATAACCTTCATTGAGACTGTAGATATTTCCCTTCTTTTTGATTTTCACATCTCTTTCCACCAAAATGAATTCTCCAATTGCCTAACAATAAGAAAGAAAAAGTATTTGTTAACATTAATTGCTCACTTATTTGCAAACCAAGGCAAAATCCAATAACATACACAATTTAATAAAAATTTACTACCACTGTCAATTTTTAAAATAATTCAGGACCTACAAAAGAATAGTCTTTGCAGTCTACATGCAAGGCATTTTGCTTTTCCATAAAACACAGACAGAGCATGAATCCTGTCATCATGCAAGCTCCTTCATACTACCATTCCAAGCATTCCAAGCATTCTCTATTTCTATGCCCAGAAAATACTATTTGTAAATTTGTTTATCTCTCATTATTTTGCTTGACTTAGAACAGTGTAAGTTTGAGAACTCTTAAGGAGTTTAGAAACTGAGAGTGCTGGCTGAACCAATGCATAAACATCTTCAAATAGCTGTAGATACTCCAGTTCTTCTTTGCTTGGGCTAACTGGAAGTGTGTGTCCAAGGACTGGTCTGTTTAGTTTTCTCCAAAGTAAATTTCCAAGTTATTGCTAACAGTAAACAAAATAACATGCATGCATGCTCAAAGTTAAATCTGTTACTTAAATAAAGTAAAAAATGCATGCATCTATTTAAGCTGCTACTAAACAGAGAGTACCAAGTTACATTTCCTGCAGGTTATAAAAATTTAAGACTGGCAGGTGGCATCCTGACTGATCACAAAGAAACACACCACTAAAGCAAACTACTTTCTGCTATGATCAACATGATTTTTGTTTCAGAACTCATGGCAAATGCATGCTAGAGCATCACATCACCCACACACACATCACTTACTCTTTTACACATCATGGTGGGATCTGAAAACACAGAAGAAGGTTAAATATTCATGTTCCTCTGGTTTACTAAGGTACTAGCATTAAGGAAAAGACAAATAAGACTTAAAGGGTATTTTGTACTGCAGAAAACTGCTCATTTAAAATATCACATGATTACACATGCTGTATTTGCTCTGCTGACTTGGCTGCCTTCCTGTTGTTCAGTCACAAATGGCACCACTGCATCAGGCAGGTGGAATGCAAGTCTCCTGCCATTATTGCTGGTGGGTTATAAGCACAAATACACTTGTACTTCATTCCTTCATGCTACCTTGAAAAGTGCTCCTTTGGTTGATTTTCCTGGGGACAAACAGTTCTTATAGACAGTACCTGGCAATCCCTAACTCAGAAACAAAGAAAGAGAAGATTTTCTCACCGGATCCAGCATGAAACAGTTGACACCTCCAGCAGAAGTTGCCAGTACCAGCATGGTGGCGCTCCCATAGAGCGCATAACCAGCTGCCACCAGATTACGTCCAGGCTGTAAAGCATCTTTCCCAGAAGGTTCACTAGGGGACACCTAGAACAAGAAAGAATATAGACAATTTTATTTCACTTCTGTTACTGGTACGTGACGGGACTCTGGGATAAGGACAGTCTTCTGCTCCATATCCATGCATGTGGTGGCACAAATGTTTCCATGATCTCCAACTAAGATTCCTACTGGATGCACTAACACAAATTATATAGAGGATACAAACACATTGATCTAGAAATGCACTTCTAACTAAGCCTAGCAGGAATGCAGGAAGCAGGAAAGGATTAAAGAGATAATAAAGAGCTATGCCCCTCCTTGTAGGTGATGATGAACACAGCTCAGAGGAAAACTCAGAGGCACAGTTGAAAAGAAATGAAACATGACTCACGGAGTTCAAAGCTGATCAAAAGTACTTGGAATTTTTTTTTGTTTGTTTTCTTTTGCTTCACACAGAAATGAAGTTGAAAATAGCTACTTTGGGATATATGACAATATACAAAAGATGATTAAAATGGACAGTTGGGTGTGTTTTATCTGATTTGCTTTTTCCCCCATGTTGTGACCTGTAAGTCTGGTATTTCAACCTCCTTCAGACAGGGTTTCTGCCTTTCAGAGTGAATTAGACACTTCAAATGCATATGACATGTTTCAGTTCTGGTTTGTTTTTGAAGCTTGTCCTCAGGCCAACAGAACTATTAGTACAGAGAACAAGAAAACCTGAAAGCACATTCCCCAAGTAGATGACAACCACGTGGTATTTTGCCTCAACACAAATATTCATGAAACCTAAGACATGATCTTTTCTGAGGGGTAATTTCATTAGCTGGCTAATTAAATATCAGCTAGGCTTCCATGTATATATAGGTTCTTCTTCTAAGAGATTAATTCAAATCCTGACTAATTCAAATTCAAATCCATGTGTCTGTAAAATACCAGATTTAACTTAAAGCTGGCCCTGTCTCTTTCACAAACAAGTTTAGTTAGATTTTATTGTCTTGCAATAAAATTGTCTGCAATTTCTTTTCACCAAAAGCTGCACAATAATAGTTTTTCCTATTCTACATGAAAGAATTTTACCTTTCTATAAATTGCAAAGATGGTCCCAATGGAAACAAGACAGTCAATGTTCGATGAACCATCTAGAGGGTCTATGCAGACTATGTATTTACCCTAAAAAACACAAAAAAGAGAACTAGATTAGTGACAGTATTTATACACTTCCTCCAAATAAAAACATTTCAGTAGGTAAATTATCTCAGAGACTTACACAGCAATATAAACTAAAACACCTTTATCGATGATGAAGGAACCGAATTAAGATGTCAGAAATTCTTTGGCCCAGATTTCAACCCTTGATTACAACTGTGATTTGTGCCAAACCAGAAGCTGAGAAATCTTTTAAGTACATAGCAGATGATAACACAGGAAAAGTGAAGTTTTCTCATATAGTTTTTAATATGAGAAAAAAAAGGAGGAATACTTTTATTGGTTTAGTTTCATCTGTGTAGTTGAAGTCAATCCTCTTATATCCACCACCTAGACTAGGCTGTACTTTCTCTTTAGTTACAACATGTCTTTCTGAATAGTAAGGAATAAAAACAAAATGAAGATCAGCCTTTTTCATGTAGAGTTAAAAACCATATTTTACCTATTTACTATATTTTACCTATAATATCTCTACCTATAGAGATATTAAAAAGCTCTTTAATGGCTGCCATGCCTAAACTATACATTTTCCTTTATCTGTGTGCTGAAATGGTCAGGTACTACCTTAGCCAGACTGATCTTACTCTGGGTTTTGGGCAGTCAAAAAGAAGACTGTACCTTATTGCTGGATTAAGAAATCCTGTAGAAATAGGAAATCGACAGTACAGGGGAAAAGCTGAATTAACTGTACCTTTTAAATAGTTTGTTCCCCCATCATTTTACTCATAGTTGTTTTAATAATAGTGAATAACAACAATGTTTATTTGTTTTTCATTTGATTTTATCCTGCATGTAAGAAACTTAAATTTAAGTTCAGCAATGCTCTACTCTGCAAGTTGGAATTCCTGGTTTGCTCTGATTAAAATACTGTATTGGCTCACATTTAGTTTAGGAAAGCATTAATACTTGGACTCCTTCAGTGATCTTTGAGAATATTTGTTCAGATCTAAGGCCTAGAAAATCAACTTTCAAGATTTCTCAACAAGGAGAGAAAGAGCTGCTTAAACAAAGCAAACCTTATTATACTTTATAAATTATGTTTTTGCTGTTTGTTTTTACTAAATTTTTACTCAGATTTTCACATGATCAGACCAAAATATTAGCTGGGAAATAGGAACTATCCCAGAACAAGTGCACGCAGGCTTCTGAATATTAAGAATAACAAATGTAAAAAATGCTTTTGTTTCATTGATGCTAAGTCTTTCATAGACTTCAAGGAGAATTTTCATGAATTAAAAACCTCGAGATTTGACCTGCAGAGAACAGCTCAAAAGGTAACATGTCAAAAGGGCTTGACTGACTCAGAGCATAGTTCCAGACATCAATGGGGATAAATGAAATGTTTTCACCACAATAAGAAAAAGGTGGGACAAAAAGAAGGTAGGGAGGAACAACATACTAAAAAAACCAAAACCAACAAACATTAGTCTGGAGAGCAGAAATGACAGAAAGAACAAATGTTGATGAATACTCTCTCCCCCCATCACCTCCACCTTCATTAGCCAGTTTAGGAAAACTCCTGTTTTCTGAAACTTTTAGCTCAGTTTTACTTTTTTAGGTGTGAAGCATTACACCTGTACAGGCTGATCTGAAATCAAGCAGGGAGAACTTTTAAAGTTACTAACCTGTTTTTCAGTTTCCACTATCACAGCATCTTTGTTTTCTTCGGACACAATAACACATGTACTGAAGGATGACTTGAGCATGTTAATCACTAGGTCATTGGAAAGAATATCCAGCTTTTTCACTTGGTCTCCAGTCACATTGGTAGACCCAGCAATTCCATAGCTAGAGCAATTGCAAGAGAGAGCATTTAATGAGAACAGAGCACTGCATCTTCTAAAGGGTTCTGTTTCTTACACCTGTAAAACCTCCTGTAAACATACTGCACTTTCATATGACATCACAGCTCTCTAAACCTGCTTTTTATTTACTGGCTAGTGAATTCTTGCTGAGACATGCTACCATTAGCTGTGTTTGCATATCTTGAAGTTGCTGAGAAATACAAATCAAGGAATCACTTTTCAATAGTTTGTAAATTATAGTTAAACACAGCCAGACCAGGCTGTGAAGGCTGAGTGACAATTGTGCTTTTTAATGAGCTCTTAAGACCTATGTATTACTCCTGAATTCTAGGCTCTGCATACCCTAGAAGCTAAGAATTCATTAGAATATTTTATGTTTTAAAAGTATATGAATATATACTTTAAAAATATTAATATTTATGTGAATCTGACCACACTAATTATGCTATATCCTCTGCATATAATATACTCCTGATTAGCAATATGATGTGCAAATTGCAGCAGAAAAAGATAAATCAACCTATTTATGATTTAATGTTCTCAGTTTTGATTTGAAGTAGTAAATGTCTCCTTGGGAAAAGAACCAAGAAATACAAATAAGAAATACCAATAAAATGCTGCAAGCTAATCAGAATCAAACCATCTGGCATATGGAAATACCAGGAGACCTTAGGATAGTTGATTCCATAAGAATGCAAAACAGAGAAAGGGGAAATTTAGCTCTTAGAAGAGGAAAACAATAGCCAGCTTGGGACACATTCAGATGACTCTTAGGTCTTTCAGCTACAGTTCATTGATTAGGCTGAACACTGGTATTTCAGGTTTTATAACAATGAACATAGTACTTTAGCAATGCATTTCTTCAGTTTTATGCATGAGACAAAGAAAAAGACCTGGCATAACTCTCCGTCTTTTTCTCCCTCTGCTGCAGTGACGTGAATATTTTTCTTCAACTGTGAAAGTGCTTAAAAAAAAATACTTGGAACACCGTGCTTATCAGTGGAGGCACAGCAGCAGAACAGCTTCTGTACCTCATCTTTTGGGGACTCCTGGGAGGAGAAGACAATGTGTCAGGTGTGGAGCCTGCAGCTGGGAAGGGTCTGCATGTCTTCCACAGCTGTTCTGCGCTTCCCATGCTGAGCAGCACTAAGCATATAGCTGAGTCTGAGGATGGTCCAAAGAAATGGATTGCAGTCCATTATTCACATTCCCTGACAGCAAAGCAAAATCTCACCACTGCTTCTAAGATGCAGTCCCACAGCAGGAGACTGTTCAAGGAGGCTTATGAGTCCAACACCTGCTACCCCAGCACTGATGGAGAGTTAAACCTACTTTGCAGGGGATCATATGACAAGTCTATGGGCACAGATACCAAACCTGTGGGCAGCTGCTGACAGACACACATGTAAGACACTAAAGGAATAGGGCCCTAAGCTTACAAATTGGATTACAGCGGGGACACTCTGGTCTCTAGATATAGAAGGCATCCAAAAGGGCTAGCACATAACAATTAAAAATTACCACAGTGACATGCAGTCTGAAGTCAAAACAGAAAAATAGCTCAAACATACATAAAGTGGAGGATTTTTGCCTTTTTTCTTATATTTTCCTCTGCATGGCTTGTAGAGGCAAATTCACTTTCTCTTTACAACATTTTCCATTAAGTAATGAAGTAGCCCATGTCTAAAGCCTTGATCAGCACACAACTGGGTGTATCAAGAATATGTAAAATACTGAGGAGGATTAGTTACCTACAAGTAGTTTCAGGTATTTCAGATTTCAGGAGTTCCATATTCCTTCTGATGCATCTCCAGAACAACATCCCTGTGACTGGCTGACTACAGACACCTCCGTTCCTAACCAGTACACCTTCTAAAAGCCTTAGATATCCAAAGTTTCATAAAGAAACTCTAGTTGCTATGATGCACTATGAAAAAAAAAACAATCCACTCTGAATTTGATTTGACACCTCAAAGGATAAAGGTCCTTTGGTATTAAGGAATATGCAATGAGCAATAATTCAGCCATATTTTGCTAGGCTTTGTCTTTCAGTATATTTGGCCTTATGGCTCCAGGCACCCATACCTGCTGAAAGTATTAATGAAGTTCTATTATCACCAGATATTTCTCAAAGATTAGGCACCTTATACCGTTGAAAAGTCACAGGACCTGTGCCACTTGAAAAAAATCAAGAAACCAAGATACTAAAGGAGTCACCTCCAGCTTTGTGCGAGAGGATGGATTGATGCAACCCTACTCACAGGCTTCTCTGGTGAAAGAAATACTCATTCCCATCCTCATCCCCATACCCACCACCCCGGAGGCAGCAGGATGCCCTGGACCCGCGGGGATGCGGGAAGGTGCGGGGCGCATCCCGGGACTCACAGGTTGGCAATGCCCGCTTTGCGGACAGCGGTGGAAATGGCTTTGATGGCCGTGCAGAGGGAGTTGAGGAGCTGCGTGAACTCCCCGGTGCCCTTCGCCCGCCTGCCTTCCTCCATCACGAAGCGGGTCATGGTGATGACATTGGTGTCGAAGGTGGAGCGGTCCGTCATGGTGGCGGCGGTGCGAGTGCGGCCGCGGTCGCCANGCCAGCGGGAAGGCGGCGGCAAGGCTGACAGTCAGGAGAGCGATTCCTCCCCTCCCTCCCGCCGACACTCTGAAATATCTGGGGCGGGGAATCCCCTCCGAACTTTTTTTTTTTTTTTTTTTT
>WBNO01028231.1:28362-53733 GCA_013400575.1 Peucedramus taeniatus
TACATTGTGCAGGGACAAGGGAGGGAAGGATGCTTTAGGCACTGGTTATGTGAATGGCACAGAGTCGATCGACTCACGGGTGCTGGTAGGTCTTTTTGTTTGCAGTGGTCACACTTCAGTGCTAACGGTCCTGAAGTTGTGCCCCAAAATTCAGCTTGGTTTCACCGATTGATTGCAAAACTCTGTGTGTGTCATTGTGGATTGTGGTGAACTGCGCACAACCTACAGAGCAAGGTCAGTATCTTCTGCTGCACAGGAATGCTCTCATCCTGACTCTTCAGTACAGGAAAACCACATATTCAGTAACCGATTCCATCAAGTATTAACTCAGTTTACAGAGGTCATGTCAACCCCACGTGTCCCAGCCTTATCCAACACCATAAAAAAGCTGCAAGGAAACAGCCCCTGGCAGCTGGACACAATGAAACTTCTATAATGTATTCTCCAAACCTGTTCAATAGAAAGACATAGGCTGAGTCCCACTTCAAAAGCTAAAAGTTAAAGCACCTCACACAAATACTGCTGCAAGGGAATCTAGACCCTCCCAAATCTCATTTCTTTTGGTTCTAGCTTTTCTGATTTTGCAGCAAAATCAATATGTTTTGCTGCTTATGTTTGATCAGAAAAATCCAAGCACTGGTAAAGGAAACCAGATTTGCCCAACACCTGGCCCTAGATACACCCTTTCACACAACAGTTGTGACAAACACAAACCTGAGTACAAGTGTTCTAGTCAGATTTGTTGTACTAGCAATTATTTTATATTCATATTATCTAAGAAAATTAATATTAAAAAACTGATTATTTTCCAGTAGAATACATTAATGAGTTGAATAAGCACAGACTCGAATTCTAAGTTGAAACCACAGATTGAAATCATTCCAAATGGTGTCAAACACAGGGCAAAAGTCTTTTACAAGATGCACGTCTTTGCATATATATACATTCTATCTTCATGCAAAGCACATTGTGTATCTATGCATTAAATACTTGAAATGTATGCATAAATGTCTTCTCCTAAAAGTGTAAACAACTTTGGCCTAATTTACCCATGCCCAGTATTACAGACACTCCTGAAGATAATAGATATGAGTAGTTGTAATGCACTTCTGATCGAGATATTTCAATCTTTGGCAAGAGGTCAACAGCCCAGTATCATAAAAATGTTATTTTAGAGGCAGGTGAATTTGGGAAAATTTACAAAACATGGAAGTTAGCTCATTCTTTAAGGGTAAGCAATGCTTTATAACCATCTAGAGCAGCTACTGCAATCTCAATAGTACAGAACAACAAATAGCAAAGACCCAATAAAATTTTGGATGAATGCACTGAAACTGGGTAGCAGCAAGTAGGCAGAACAACCTGGGAATATATGACTTACAGTAACAAACCACAGAAGCTCTGATTAGGGACAATTTGCCTTAAATTTGAAGACTCTGACAAGTACATCAGTAATCTGCAGGAAGAGCTGTACTTCAGTATTAAATAGTCAAGATCAGTTCTACATATACTTAAGGGTTTGGTATCTATGCCTGAGGATAACTAATGTCTTCTGTCTTACAGGGAAGATATACTGTCCTTGAGTTGATGATGATATTTTATCTTGGAACTTTTGGGGTTTGTGAGATGAGTGGGAGACGAGTTTTACTCCTCCATTCCCACTATGGAAGACAGGTAGAAACAAGTATTGTGAACTGAAATTGCAATAATTTGAAAGGTTGCTGGTTTCATACAAGTCCATCCAAATGTGCATTTTCTATTGTGGAGAAGGAGAATTATTTCCCACCTATTTAGCATGTCCTTATTCTTCTGTATTTGAGGCAATTCAATATAACATTGAGATTAATCCACCTCCACACACCTGGCCTTAGAATGTATGCATACATTGGTAATTTCTGGAATTCCACTGTTAGTATAGAAAGCTGACATGACATTAATAAATTAATATCAAATGGCTGAGGGTAGATATGCAGCCCTACAGCAACCATGCTGTTTGGTAGCTATGAAATCGGTGTAAGATTAAAAGTAGGCTTTACATGTTGTGAACCTTTGGATTTAGAAAACAGTAGTTAAACATTTATTGAAAATAAATCTGTGGATTTGGGAAGGTCAGCCAGTACTGGTTGACTAAACATTGCTGAAACAGCTCACTTCTACACAGAAGAAAACAGGAACTTGTTTGCACACGGATGACGTCAACTAGACACGGTTCACAGCAGTTTTAGAACTCTAAGATTACAAATCCATGTAACAACTTTGAAACAAACTTTTCTCCCAACACATAGAATCCCAATTGCATAATTATATTGAAAATAAGACAAACACTGATGAGAAATCCTTTGATATAAAGGTTGCCTCTTGTAGGTTCAAATGCCAGACAAAAAGCCAATAGGAGTGAAACCCCTTCATAAAGGACTTTTTTTTCCCCCTGAAGTAAGAGTGTCCATGTGGGAAAAACAGCTTTAGATCCCATTTTTGCTGAAGAAGAACTTTCTCTTTGCAGGAGTCTCAAAACTGCAGAAGCTTTGTGCTGGTTGGGTGGACAGAAGGTAAGATCAGGCAAGTGACATTGAGATAATTTGCAAGGCAATGTCACTCCACCAGTGCAGATGCTCTCTGCCGCGTGATGCTGCGGTGATTAGGGCTGGAGCAGCTTCAAGGGGATGAATGAGGCAGATCCTGCCTGCTGCAAGAGAGGGATCAGGGTGAAAAAGGCAGCTGCACACATGAAATCAGGAAGATTTCTAGGTATACAATCAATCTTTTGCTTTTTTTGCTTCAGAAAGTGCTCCATTTTGCCTATGTGAATTTCCTGTGTGAGAAAGGGTCCACATATAGGCAATAAAATAGAAAATTGATTTACAACTGTGATAGCAAAGCACTTCACCTCTCTGGACACAGGTGAAATATAACAAGTGGCATAAACTGATGTTTAAACATAGGTAATTATGAGTACAAATTGGCTAAAAGGTAATTTCTTTGTGTAGCAGATGTAAAAGGGGTTCCATTTGATATTATGCATTATAGTACTACAACTTATTAAGAAGTAGAGACGAACTATAAGGTTGATATTAATGAATGTGAAGGGATTTCCCCATCCCTGGTGCCCTCTTGTGGGAATGGGAACACTGTCAGCATTTCAGTGTGAGACAAGCTCATGTGAGAGTACCTTTGCAGTTTTCTGGAGAGGGACCAAACATATAATGTGCAGGCAGTAGATATCCTGGGAAGGAAGTCTATATGCCTCTGAAATACAGATATTGAACCACAAGTTTTAAATCTCTGTATTTTTTACTTATTCACAAGATTCTACCAGGAAAGTACAACAAAATAATAAATATAAGTTATTGCATTTGCTATGATTTCTCACCTTGTAAAATGTATAAACTAAAAGTATTTTAAGTAATCACACCAAGTCTATGTAAAGAAAAAATAAATTTAACCCCCCCAAAAAAAACCAACAAAAACAAACAAACAAACAAACCAAACAACAAGAACAAAACCAAACAGAAAGAAATCCCAAAATCACAGTTAAAACCAGATAGAGATTTCAGTGCTGAGAGATGAGACTTCAAAACTAAGCTAAGAAGGCAATTAAAGTGGAATTATAATTATATAGTTATAACAGTTCCCTTTGCAGAAATAAATAATTTCTGTCAATACCAAGTGACATGATGTCATGACTACATGACACAATCTGTCAATGTAACAACCAACCAGAAAAAAAATATTCTTTTTAAATTTAAGATGCAAACCTGCAAAATTCAAGGTTGATGGAAGAAGAACACTTCATATAAATGGCCAAACTCCATTCTCAAACCCAAATCATATGTTAGATTGCTGGGAGACATTTTCCATTAATGTTCTTGCAGTTTTATTTGCTGTGTTAAATAAATATTTATATTGTAGTATTTCCAAGTATAATCTGTCTAGGTTTTTCAGATCCTGTTCTTCTGGAGGCATTACACAGACAGTGTCACAGAGGTTTAGAGGTCCAACTCATCATTTTTTAGTGATGGTAATTTTACCTGTACATGATTCAATTCAGAATTTCTAGATAATCTGTTTTAATCAGCACAACTAAAATCTTTTTCCGACATAAAGGCCCAGGAGAGTGGTTGGCTTTTCCAGGTTTATCAACAGTGTGAGGAGGGTCAGATCTGAATACTTCTAGTAGCGATATACATACTATGGAGCGTGATGCAGAAATGCAACATAATATCCACAAAAGACTCCTTTTGTGTAAGTGATGAAAAACATGGCCAACAAATGAGTGATGGTTTAAATGGTCATTCCCTGTTTGTCTCTATCATAAGTATTCTTTTCCATGCCTGAAGTACAGTCAATAAACCTATTTAAAATTACTGATAAATATTACATATTCAAAATTCATTTTATCTATAGTTTGTATATTTTGCCACAGCTTCTGAATTCTGAATAAGCATTAGCTTATCCTTATAATCATGTTGTGATGTAGAGAGGCTGGTAAAGAAAATCAAAAGAAAAACTTTTTCCTGTGCCACAGAGAAAAAATGTGTCTGCATGGAAAGCTGACTAGTTACTTTGGGAATTCACTCAGTTTGAGAAAGAATGAAGGAAAATGGGATAATGATGTATTTAACTGAAAGATACAAGAATTGCATTTTTGTGTATTTTCTTTTGCTCTGATAACTTGGTATTTTTTTGTGATACAACTAGTGTGAACAGTATAGAGGAAAGTGGAGAGCAGACATACCAAGCACATACAGGGCCAGCTCTGGAGAACTGAAAAGAAAGTTGAACACATACAACTAGGACATTACTGCAAGTTGGAATGGCTTTAAAAACAGGAATGATAGGTGGATAGAAAGAATACTTTAGATTGCTAAAGAGTCAATTTGATTGTGATATGATTAATAAAATCCTCTTACATTAACTAGTTATTAGGATAACTATAAAATCCAGTTCTAAAGTCAGCTTTTATCTTAAAACTTGCCAACATTGCTGCAAATAGTCTTTCCTTACTGATGGTTGTAGTAGCAAAAACATTTCCTTTGACAATAAGAGTATTAGACATGCATGACCATTTTGTGCTTTCTGTGTACAGCCTTTAGCATGTGAGGGATCCAGTCCACAACTGAATCTTGTAGGTGACAGTGCAGTACAGAAAAGGCAGTCATCACTCTTGCTTGAGATGCATGTTGAGCAACTTTGTCTTGACATTATATGCACTTTTGTTCTTAACAAATGATCTATTGTAAAGTCAAATTCATCATTCATGAGTACATGTACAGGTTTAAATGAAAAGCACAATTTTTAAGACCACTCGAGATTCAATTTCATGACTCACACACACGTGGAAGGTTTCATAGGCTAAACTCCAGCCCTTGCCTGGTCCTGGTGCCAGTTCATTACACGACACAAGGCTGATACCCAAAACACAGTATGTGTCAAGACAAGAAGAACTCAATCAACTAGATGGCAATGTCAGAATCAGGCTTTTGATCACTGGGAAAAATATTTCCATTTGCTCAAATTCCAGCATCCAGGCACTGGTTCCCATTTGATTTTAGAATGTAGGTATGAGAGCTGAGGGGCATAACTAGCTCAGGGCTCACCTCCTGCAAGTAGCAGCTAGAGGTGCTGCTGAGAAGGTGTGAGCTTGCCTGCACACTTTCCCTTCCTACTCCTTCCTTACATATGTGGACTAAAGCTTCTAGAAGGTGCACCCTGTTGCTGTAGCCCAGCTATTTTTGTCATCAATAACCCAACAGGAAGCCATAACCTAAACACTAGCGCATTGCAAGACACGGCTCTACCATCCTAGGAGCCTGTTACGCTTTCAGGCAGGGGTATCTCCTTCAGTGAATCTGAGGAAAGCAGCCTGACCACAGAGAAAAGGCAATAAGGATACCAAGGATATGGCTGAAGAAGCACTTTTTTAGTGTGACTCAACAGAAATCACAGAATCACAGAACGGGTTGGGTTGGAAGGAACCACAGTGGGTTACACGATGCAACCTTCCTGCTCAAGCAGGGTTATCCCAGAGCACATGCCACAGGATTGTGCCTAGATGTCCTGAATATACCTACTGAAGGAGATTCCACAACCTCTCAGGGCAATCATCATGAAATGGTGTCAGAAAAAAAAAAAATGAAACCAGGTGCTCAATCATTGACACTTCATTTCGGAACAAGTCACTTGGTTTATTGCCGGCTTGCCCTAGGCAAAGAGACTATGCAGTACCAAGGCTCTGCCGTCAGATGGCAATGCTTATTTATGACGAACTACTGCAGAACCAGGGCCTGGTAGCTCTCCGGGGACAGAAGAGGCTGGTGAGAGCAGCTTCATGTGTCTCCCCCTTGGGAAGAGGCACTGAAGCTCTTAGCACTGATGGCGACCAAGTAAACGGAGGGGAAGCGAAAGGTCGGCTCTCTCCGTCTATACCAGAAGACAAGAGACTGCCACTGTATTTCAAACCTACTGCTAATACAAAATCATTATTTAAATCCCACTGGAAATGTGCACTCATTATCTCGAGGTCTCTGCTTGTGCTCACTGAATGCTTCACACACTCCCATCTCTGCATCAGTCCTCCCAGTCTGGCTGCTTTCAGACAGTTTCCAGTGGTTCACCAGTACATGATTAGACTTTCTGCATTTGACATCCTTATGTACTGCTGTTGGTGATGGCTGTGATTATTATTTTTAGTACAGTAGTTGTTTAGGATGAAGGGCATGATTTCATGGAAGTAATTATTGACAGCATACAGAAAGAGAAGAAAAACCTGGTCCTTGCCCTACACAGTCCACAGTCTGAGAATAAGAGAAAACAGAAAAGAAGAGGCATATAAAGATGTCCTGGGTTTTACAGATGAGCTGCTGCAATGCTTCCACTACTATTCAAAAATTTACTGTCAGTTTTTCACCTTTTCCTCTTTGCATGGTGCAGTCTAATGTTGATCTGTGTTGATCTGTGAACGGTATTTTGCTAATATGTGCTGAATATATCACCTTAAGGAGATAAAAAACTAAAAAAAAAAAGAGTTCTGGGAAAAAATGAAAAATAAGCATCAAGAATTGCATATATTGATTAAAAAAAAATTCAATGCTCAAAATGTGTGAGACTTCCAAGTAACACATCCCTAACTCTTCCAGCTTAAATAAACAAAAACCAAAAATATATCCCTGTACATTCAGTGCTTCCTTCTGTTTTCAAACCCAGGTGGCAGGTTTGGCCATTTGCAGGCTGAATACCAAAACAAATTAAGTAGGCCCCATGACTGTTTTGTGACATGAAACCCTTATGAGACAGAAGGAGTCAAAACATCCTGTCCTCAGCTTCCAATAGGTCTTAATTGCAAAGGATGAGCAAGCACTGTCAAACTTTAGGCACAGCTGGAAGTTGATTGAGTTTATTTTCATAGGAGAAAGAAGATACCTGTTTTTATCATGACTAACAGGATTTCTCCTTCATGACACAGATACAGGCCTTGGTAGGGCATTATACATGTATTTTATTCATTACAGATGAAATAGCTGCATAGTGGTCAAGGTGAACTAGATGGTCTAGGGCAGAGGCCTCTAAACATTTTTGTCATTGTGCACCTGTGTGAGTGAAAACTTCTTGAGTGCACTCCAATATATGTATGCTTATTTATAAATTATATACATCTAATACTATACTAATGTTAGGCACATTAATAAAATATGCACAAAATAGAAATGAAGGAATTACAACATAAACAACATTTCCAAATTCTACTTTGTTTAATTATTTATTGATAGAAATATGCTTTCTTCCTGCACCACAGTGTCTTGTCCTGGGTATCCTGTGGGGTGCAGGAATGCCAGCTGGGATATTAATGCTCTACAGACAAAAGCTGTGAGGTCTAATATCCATTGTTTTGTATCCAGCCAAAAGGATACTTCTGATTTACATAGGATATGACATGTCTCTCCATATCCATTTAACCTTTATGTATGTGGATGGCTGCAAGCAAAGGTGCTCATAGGTGAAAAGGACTTAAAGAACTATGTCAAGACTGACACCTAGAGATTAATAAGATCCTGGGATCTTACAGAGCTGACAGAAAAAGTTTTGAGAGATAAAAAGATGTATGTGGCTGCTTGTTTATGAAGGATTTGATCATTAAACCAGTTTCATGCAAGTGATTTTTAATGGCATTTTGGGAAATATTTCTGTTTGAAATGCAATGGAGAAGTGCTTTTAGAAACATAAGAATGAGATTAAATCATATAAAAAATTAGATATTGAGAAGGGAAAAAATGAAAAGGGAAGGACAGGCAAAAAGGGAAACAAGAACGGAAGAAAAATATTATTGCACTACTTTAGAACAGAAACCACTGCAGCTTATGAAAGATATTCACAACAGCTGTGAAAATGTCATGGCAGAAATTTACAGATAGTTTCTCCGAAGCTAACACTGTCTTTTAAAACACCTCCTTGCAATCCTGCCCAGGAACTTCATTTTCCCTGATTTTTATGCAGCAACTTTATGTAATACAATCTCCAGTTCCTAAACTTGAAATCATTAATATTTAATCATAATTTTTCAATGTATACTATATTATTGCCCTAGTAATACCAGGATAATATTAAAGTATTACAAAGGCTATATTATTGCATAATTAGAATTCTAAAATATGCCTTCTGAGAAACCACTGAGACATCCTTACTGTTTGACTTTTTCAATCCCAGAAATGACTGGTTATGTTAATTTAAGAAGTCTCTGCCACTCCTCCCATTTTTTGTCACATAGAAATGGCCTTCTGTAGGGAATGTATCCCTGGGGTCAAATTCTAATTGACGTACCAAAATCCTTAAGGAGATGTTTCAGTCAGGAGTTTCAGCATTCAAGGCAAAAGACCTTGAGCTCCCAGTCCTGCTTCCACTCAGGCAGATCTATTAATGCACTGATTCCTGAGAGTCCCTCATCTTGAAACAGCTGTGAGATACCTGCTCCCACCTCTCACAGCATCACATGGTCTGGTCACACAAACCTACCTGAACAATCAGAACTGCAGTGAGACAGAACAGTACCCCCATGTCAGATTTAACAGTCCGAAAGTTTTTCGACTACAAACCTCTAGGGCTACTCAAGCTTTTGAGGAATAACTCTGGTTTATCGGTTTATCAGCCTGAAGCTTTTAGGGTCACATTTCTGCAAGTAACTTGAAGGCTGCTCTGAGCACCAAATCTTAAAACAAATCATAGCCAATAGCCTGTGCTTATCCTACATCATACCATAGCTGTTTGGCTTTTAACCCAGTTCTGACATTTATAGAGTGTCATTTGATCCCATCACATAGAAGGATAAATTGGATGAATCCCACTTAGACCTAAAAATGAAAACAGAGTTAAGCAACAGACAGAATTCTTGACCTCCTGCATTCTTCTTAGACAAAAAGAAAAAAGCTGCAAATGAGCCATAGGCAGCTGTGGCAAGAAAGAAGCCCACTGATCGTTTTTTTGGCAACTTTCAGATCTATGAATGTTTAATGATACATTTAAAGTAAAATAAACCCTGTTCTCACATTTAGCCCATTTTTTTCTTTCACTAATTCAGCTTTTTCTTGTCTACAATGTAAACCAAGCAGTTTTGGACCTGGAAAAAGCCTGCGACATTCTGCTTGCTTTTTTTTTTTTCCCACCAATAATCTCATCATTTCCAACTAATAACATGTAATTAATTCACTTTAATATATTAACATTGGTGCTGGGGAATGCAGGTTCCATACACAAAGGCCTGTCTGAACAAGTACAAAATTTCTGAGTGGGCAGGAGTTGTGGATATTTTTGCTTAATATAAATGAATTTTGCTGCAGGTATACCCTGTTGGTAGAGATTATATCCTCCACTCAAAGCTAAACTATCTTGTCAGCAAATTTGTGTATTCTGATTTTACATTAATTAGACAAATATTTAGCAAGTGTGTTCTTGCTTCCCACTGAACTCCTTTTGTTTGAATGCTTCTTATAAAAGCATTACTATCTAAAATGGCTTGGGGAATGCATGGCATTACTTTTAAATGAAAAACTAGACTGGGGATTCTAAAGGAAGAAATGAAACACCCACCTTCCACCTTTGTTGCTGGTCTCTTGGAGAGCCTTACAAAGTTGACTGGTACTCAATAGATAGGACTGTGGCAGGAGCATACAGGGATTCTGCACAAAACCATGCACACTTTTTTTAGCTTGTGTTCCATGGCCTACTTATCTTCAGACCCTGGTCACAATTGCCCCTTCCTTCTTAAAATCAGGCTAGGAGTGGTTCTTACAGGCTGACAGAATTTGAATAACAATACACTGATATGCTGGCAGAGCATATCAACAACAGGGAAAAGGTAAAGGGTTTTGTTGCCTGGCAGTCTGAATTAAAAAAGACCTCTGAAGAGATATGAAGGGAAAAAAAGAAGATATATAAATGAAAAAGAATGTTTCGCTAAAATAGGGAGAGTGTTTGAATGAAGAACGTAAGTCAGTGAAATGTTGGGAGTCTCACTTTGACAGAATACCAGGCCACCTCTACATGAGGATGTATTTAAAATCTGATTTTGGAAATGCAACTCTCTGTTTTCTAGATCTGAGTTTTGACTTCAGTAAGACATGCACTGCAACTGTTGGGATAACTTATATTTTGAATGAGCTTTGGTGTCTTGCTGGGTGAGTAGCACTTGTGTGATATATTGTCTCCTTCTCTGCATCACTACTAATAAGGAAGACTCCACAGCTCAGACTCAATTAACATCTCTGTAGACTGGGGAAAAAGAGAGGATATGTGGTCTTCTTGTTAGATCTCCATCTGCTCTGGAAGTTTAAGATTAAAAATCTGGTAAAAGTCATTTTACCTAGAGAAGTAAGCAGGTGTACTCCTTATAGAAAAAAATGAAGTAAAACCATGAACAAATGAATGGCTACTACTTTCATATTTTCCTGGGTTTGGAACTCATAATTCCATTTTCAGTCTGTTAATTTCAGTTTACACAGCAAAATAAAAGCAGAAGATTGCTGGAAATGCTGATTGCTTTGAAAAAACAGACTATAGCAATGGCAAAGATAAATGCGCTTTACTGAGCGAGCAGAGTAAGAGCTATCTGGCAGCTATATTCAACACATGAACTAAAGTAAATAGTAGAGTATTTTAAGGTCTAGGACCCTATAGGAACTTAAGGATATCTTATATGTGAACAAGAAACAAAAAATTACAATGACTTATGTAAAGATGCATGCTTTGAAATGAGGCATTGTAACACCTCATAAATCAGGGACTCGTGGTTACTGTGAATAGTAGTGACGCAAGAACCAAGACACTTGAATGAATTCATGGGTAGGTATCCATAAATGTTATTCTGTTTCTCTGTATTCATTGAAGGTCAAACCAGCAAATTATCAGTGGAAAGCTCCACACTCTAAAAGTAACCAAAAAGCCAAAGGCATCTCTATGATGGACTGCCAGAAGTATCCCTTGAGCCATCAGTGTCACATTTAAACTTTCAGTGGAGTTAAAAATGAAGAAAAATGGAATCAACACTTAGGTGAAACATGCTGGTCTGTATGTTACTACAATTTTTCTTTATCTTACACTATTATAACAGTCAAAAGGTCAGGCTACAAAATGCCAAGAGCATCCCCTTGGCTGATTTGATTATCCAGGAAAAGCTTAAGAAGGACTGCATGGGCAGTCATAAAATTTTAAAGAGCTATAGTAAATTTCTCTGCAAATAACACCTTCATTTTTACTGTAAAGTAGTTCAGTCAAACAAAAACATGTCACTCATCTCCAGTTGTGAGCCCATTTAGGTCCTAAGAGTACATTTTATTTTAATCCCTCTCTTCTAAAGCCCTTTGCCTTCCCAGCGTACCTCTGAAAACACAGCTGCCTAACGTGCCAGTTCAGAGGTCTCTTGCTAAAATTCAACTACAACATATTCTTCAGCTGACCAAAACTGATGCTTATGTGCTAAACAACAAGTACTAGTTCATACACGGCATGAAACAGGAAAACGAAAACTAGAAGTAATGTCATCATATTACCCCTGAATTACAACCAACAGAGATCTCACATGCAAACTAACAATTACATTTACAAGAACAGCAGAGGACTGAGGGATGTTGCTCCACTGAAAAGGGTCCTTTTAAGCATTAACTCTTTTTGGTTAAACTTGCAAGAATAACTATTTGTGAATTAAATAGCACAAAATTGCTGTCAATTTTTACTCTTTCTTTAGAAATATACAAATACATAACAAGAAGTTTTCTTCTTGGACTTGCATTGAATTCCCAAGTTATCTGAGAGTTTTAGTTCCTTCCCCAACATCAATGATACAGATTTATACACGTACATGACAGAACCGAGACAAGGTGTCTCCCTTTACCTTAGCATTTACAGTCTGTGCCACTTGTCCAGCAGTCAGATCCACAGGAACTGATTTTTATACAAAAGTGTAATTCAAATTCTGTCAGCATGGCTGTGCACTGACCTAAAAAGATGACCATTAGATTATGCATCAGGTGTATCATTTTGTGGGCACTGAATGAAAAGGAAAAACCAAGGTAAAGTAGTTCCCCCAGCTAGAATTTCCTCACAGTTCAATTTCAATTTCCTCACAGCTGCACACCACATATAACAGTTATCAAATGGACAACCATATACAAATACCTGCTTTGACACCTGCAATCTACACACCACATGCTCATTTCTAACTTCCATGAGAAAGATAATGTTGGCAATTGGCACAGATGTTGCGCTATCTGCAGGCAACAGCAAAGGTCTGGGTAGGCAGAAAAGCTCTCCTGGTGTTCCAATGCAGACCCACCCCTGTGCTGTGGAGAGGGACAAGGAAGCCCATCTGACTCCCAGGGAGACGTGGACAGCAGTGAAAGGAGTGTATGAGAGAAAGAGAAAAAATCCCAACATAATGTCACATGAATGAACACGGAAAATTCAGGAGCATAAATATAATAGAAATGTCAGTTTCACTAATTCCCTCATATACTGAAGAATCTTAGCAGTGGAAAACCAGAGGGGCAAGAAGCATAATGAGATGCCAAAATTGTGTATGAATCCAACAATTAACTAGAGCATTTGCAATCATTTGCCCCTGAGAACAACGTACACACCACTCTATCCATATGCTGCCTAGAAAACATCAGTTCCATTCTTTACCTTTGTTCAAGTTCCTATCCCATCAAAACCAACAGAAAGTTATGAGAGGAAACACATCAGGAAAAGCTCTTTATACCTCTTCCAGTGACTTTTTTCTTCTTTGTATAGGGCAGAAAAGACCAGGCCTCCAAATGTCCAAAGTGTTGCCTAGTTCTAGTGGAGACACATCTTTCTTGTGCTAAAGAACATGGGGGTGCTCACCAGAGAGATAGGAACTCAAATACAGAAGGAAATCTGTTAAACATTATGGGGGACTTTGTAAAAGTCAGTTCTGAATTTTGTCTTCAGTCACAAAGATTTGCAAAGTTCTTTTGTAAAGTCACTTGTTCAATTCACCTCCATTAATGGAAGAATTGTCCCACAGATCTCTCTGAAGTGCTTATTTTATTAAAAAATCCAATGAGCAGAAAACATAAAGGAAAGGAGGAAATGAAGATATTATCAGTGTCTTTGATTATGGAAAGAGAACAGATGAAAAAAAAATAAACAGTATGGCAATAAAGAATGAGCAAACACAGCAGTTATGAGTTATTATGACAAGAACTTATTTTTGGATATTTCTGTCTTAGCGTATCTGGGTGATCCCCTTATGAACTAAAGGTAAATAGTAAGTTCTCAGTATGTGACAGTTGTCATTTGCTAATATAAGCTCAACAGAAAGAATTCACCACAGACATAGGCAGATATTCTGAGCCATAAAGCTGAGATTTCCAGAGCTTGCTTTATTATAATAGGCTTGATTTGGACACCAAGGGATTATAATTCCTGATATTTTGAAGATTTGCTCTCTTATTTTCTTACAATACTTGTAGTACAATAACACTGAGTTAGAGCAAAATAAGTTTTATTTTAATGTATTTGTTTGTACCTTCACTCATACAGTCCAGTCCTAGCATTATATTGACACAGCATTTGTGTGCCTTCTGTCCCTCTGGAAGGGAAACATCTAGAGACAGCTGGAAAGGAAGCATTTTTCCATAGTTCGAGTCTCAGTATGACACTGCAATATAAATACTTAATAATAAATTAGAAGTTTCAGAGCTCCCATGACAGCTATTGCTTATTCCCAGCAGGAAGCATGGGATCTGTAGCTATTAATAGCCCATGCACGCAGGACACAGTATTGCCTGTATCTTTATGCAGATTGTTATTCAAGTTAGCACTCAACTAAAGCATTACAGATGAAAGTAATTTGTTCTCTCAATATTAGTCTTTTAGCCTATATTAGTTAGCTCATGAATAATTAATATTAAGTACACAGTTCTGATCGTTTAAGACAATGCTGTAAAACAGCTTGAGTTATCTTAGGATTTTCTAGGTCTGAAATTGTACTTGGTTATATTTACTATAACTTTACACACTTACATACATATTTTTAAGTTATATTAATTGTGTGTAATATAACCATGGTTTCTATTGGTAGGGGAATAGAGAAGGATGGGGTATTAATTTAATAGACATTATGATATAATAATGACAGACATAGAGGCAATGTTAGTGAATTTTTGATTAGTATGTGAAAATTAAACCATGAGTGACTTACACCATGGCCCTCAATAAATCAAATTATCATAATTGCTTTGCTTCATTGTGTGTTTTATTTATCTCAAGTGAAATATTACTTTCTGTGCTTATTTATTTTTTATTAGGTCTTTTTTTTTCCAGAGCTGGGAGCAACTTAGTTTAATAAAACTATTTGATTATTTTGCCAACTTTAACTCAAAATGATGGTACTTACTTTTACATCAAGATAGATGTGCCTAAACATGGAATTTTGCTTGTATTTCTGAAAAGCAAATGCTCAAGGATTTATCAAGATTCATTTTATCAAAGATTTAATGTCCCCACAGACATTGTACATGCATCCTTCCCCACTAAAGGTTTTTCACAAGTTGCAAACCTGAACATATTCAGTGCCATATTTGGCTATGATCTAGAAATATTTATTACCTGTGATGTCATTTCCTAGTGCCAGATTTTTAAATCAACATAGCAAGTTAAGTCACTTCTTCCCTCAAGCACAAACTGGCAGTAACAAACCACTACTCAGAGATGAATCTGCCTACCTAACACCTCCTCACTCACGTCATTCCCACAAGCAGCAAGTTCTCTTATGAGCTCTGTCTAGAGGAAAAAATTTGTCTGTTACGTAGAGGTCCTAGGAAAATACAAAATTATCAAGGGTTATTTTCACTTGTATTTAGATCATAAAAAAAGATAAAAACCCCCTTATGTGCAGCTGCATCTACTGCATGCCAAAAACCATGGTTACATCAATTTGCTTAAGATAAGAAAAGGAAATAGAGATTTCTTAAAGAATCCCAGATTGCCCATAAAATATGCTTGTGTAGCATACTTTGTTGACCCAATCCTTAAAATGGAGCTCATGGGAATAAAAGAAAACTTCTCCCAAGGCGAAATCATATCACTGGCACTGCTCACCAGTTCAAAACAGGGCACTGAGTTTTATCTGCCACCTACAAAGCCAGACACAAGCAGTGAAGTCCAATGGGAAATATCAACTATTCTTGAGAAGAGAGTTAGCCAGGTCCTCTGTCCTAAAGGCAAATTTTGGATACTGTTAAAAGAATATCACAGACTAAAAATCCCTGTATGTCAAGAAGACTTACAAAATGACACCCACTTTCCAGTCTTCTTCCTTTTGGTAAGGTTGTTGAAAGCTTGAACCCTTACAGCATCATCACAATCATGCAGATTACTCAGCCATGCTTTTCACCCATGCACATAACCAAATAGTCTCAGAACCGTACTAGAACTTTTTATTTCTGATCCTCATAAAATAAATAGGCTTCTTTGATGACACTTTCAGCTATCTCTGCAACCATTATTGTGTGGTATCAGTGGCAAACATACACTTTGCCTGGAGAGTATACAAGACAAGACACAGAATTCATTCATGGTTAACCTACAGGTTTCAGAGAGTCATTACTGTCATCTTTTCCCTGCAAAAATTTTCAGTTCTCAAGTTATTACTATCCTATATTTATATATTATTGACAGTCTCCTCTCAACTGGGAACACCAGAGAGGCTGAAACTTGCACAGTAGTTTTGGGACACAGATTCAGATCTTCTGTCTACTTTATCAAACTTAACCACAGAAACTTAGTATCAAAGAAGCACAAGGCTTGTAAATTAGGCAAAGCATGAGCAAGACAGTGGTAATGCCAATTACACTTATTGTTCTCAAAGGTAAAATGATGATTCATAAGGAATTTGATAAATCACTGCCATGGTTTAACCAGCCCAAACCACCATATTCCTAGGCACTTGTTTAAATTTTATTAGCAAAGGCTGAATGACTTTGATTAGCCTTAATACTATTCCTAAAGTATGTGTATTATGGATGCTGTAATTTCCTTTCTTTCAAATACTAAAACATTTCACATTATCACTGCAGATAGTGAATCATGGTTCAGGATTTCAACAGCTCCTCTTAATTGATGTTCTTATAATTTTAGAGTTAATAATAACTCTAAAATAATTTTAGAGTTATAATTTAGAGTAACTTCAGAAAAATGTTTCCAAACTTGCAACATTTACAAAGTACATGCTATATGGTTGATTTATTTATTTATTTATTTATTTAGTTAGTTAGTTAGTTATTATGTGCACGTTATAACATTATAAGCAAGTGTGTTTGTTTTGTGTGTTTTGCTTCTTGGTAGATAATGAATAAATCATCTCAAGAGTCTAACTCATGAGAATAAAACCTCTAATACATTGCTAAGTTGAGAAAAGTTATTTTTCAAAATTTACAGCTGCTAGTAGTAGGAGTTAGAAACAGTTATGTCATTTATGGTATGTAATGCATATATTGTAGAATGATATGTTGAGAAGTATATCCTCTTCTGGAAGCTGCAATGTACACTTTTTGGAAAAAGTATAATAATACTGCTCTAGTGAAAACTGAGATTAGTACATAATCTGAACACCTTTCAATAAATTGTTTTCCAGATCATCCCTTTCACATAATATAATGTTTTGGTTTGAATTTCTTTGGCCTGTGTCATGCCAAATACATAAAATGTAAATCTTCCTTGTAAGCAAGTCTACAATTTACTAGAGGCATATCAAATTTGGACAAAACCTTATCTTGAGTCCTGTGAAAGAAATCCTGAATTTTGCTCTTTAAATTTGGTGGTTCAGAGATTTTTCCTTAACACCCTGGTGCTGAGATGATGGACTGATTGCCCAGAACAGGCACAAGGTGTGCCAGAGATCCAATGCACACGCCATCAACCTCCCCAAACACAGTCTTCCAAGAGCTAACAGAAGGGTTTTCACAGTTGATCCAAAATACCACTTTGAGTTCTAAATGGCAACAGCTTTATTTGATAAAAAACATATATGTATTTCCCTCACTAAAGCTGGTACAGCGTATTTATATGTCACCTATCAGCCTGATATCTCAATGCTTTTAAAATGTTTTGAAGTAGGAATTTTGTCTTTACTACATGTACTCTCTTCCTTGCCAAAACATGGAGTAAGAACCTCAGCTAAAGAGAGTAAATAAGGACTTGTTCACAGCTCAGTTCCTAGAGCAGGAAATGTGATGAACATGCTGAAGAAAGCCGAAACAAAGAATTATGCTGGTTTAAAAAAAAATTATTAATGGAATCACTTTAATTTATTGTATTCTCAGTCCAGTTCTGAGATCTTGGTTCCCAGATTCAGTAACCAGAGGGCAGTTAAGAAAGGGGAAGATGACTTTGTCACACTTCTATGCTAAGTCACTTTATAATCAGTTTCAATCAGTGCCTTCTCAGGCAGGTGTGTATGCTACTTAAATATTGAGACAGTGCTTAGTGGACTGAAAGCAACAGAGTTTTACATAAATCTTTCTGTCAGGCTCTTCAGCTTATGTCCTCACCATCCACCCCTGCATAAGCTTTCTTGTGGATTCTGAATCAAATTATGCAGGAATCTGAATGCTATACAACTGCAGATCTGAGCCCTCTATCATATTTCTTTTTGTTATTGTCTGAAAAAACTGCACAGACTGCAGCCAAAGATTTCAGCGCATTCCTGTGGCTTCTTATGGATGTGACAGACACAGCTGCTGATATGGGGGCACAGCTGGCAGGAAGGTGGAGGATGTCAGCAGAGGTGAGGGGCCAGCAGCTGCATCTTGGACTCCCTTTGCACCTCAGTGGCCCCAAAGCCTGACAGTGGACAGCTGGTTTAGAAAACTAGACCTTGTCACCTTTCTACATCTTCTTGTTCAGAAAAGGGAGGATTCATACTGCAAGGTCAAGACATCTCCAGGCAACAAGTGAAACTTATTTTGGCACTGAGCAACCTGTATTCTTAAGGGATGCAATAATATTTCTTTCTGACATATATGGGGCTGGATGGGTTACAGTACCATAGGCCATTCCCTGCATTCCCTGCAGTCATTCTCCTCTAGTTATGTGTCAGAAGCATTACAGTTCATCTGTCATATTATAAAATATTCACTAGACACTCATTTGCTTATATTTAGTTCTACCCTGTAGCATTTTTTGTGTTCCTGGCCTTTTCTTTCATTTTGCTAGTGGCAAGTCAATATTAAATTATGCATAAGTTTACTTAAATCCTTTGTTTACATTACATTTGGAGATCAGAGAACGAACAGGAGTTTTTAATGCTGATTCAGTCCATTCAACTTCCCCTTGGTGTACTAGCTGGTAGGATTCACAATGAGCTGATTTCTCCATTAAGCATAATGAAGCCCACAGTCTCAGGGGCAACACATAATTTTCTTGTGCTTGTTGAGAAACGTTTTCTGAAGGCAAGACTTTTCCGTCTCTTTCTCCAATATTTAAATGTCACATCACTCCGTCCACGCCTGCGAGGACAGGCAGCGAGGGGTTGGCATGGAAGGAAAGGCGCGTGACGGGAAAATCCAAGATTCCTTTATTCCTCTGCCACAGTAACAGGAGTCCTCCCAAATACAGCCAAACACTAAGACCTCTAACCAGGGGCAATCTCAATTTACATACACTATCATGGAACCTTCTAGCAACATTCTAACCAAACACAACTGTCAAGGTAACCCATATTAACATAGTAACTCCCATGATCCCGTTGGAACAAACTTTAACCCTCACAAACTTGAAACAGTGTCCCTGAACTAATGGTGTCGCTTTCCACGGCCTTGGGTTGATCCCTGTTATGGCTGGCTTGCTGGCCAGGCCGGCCCACTGGACCTCCACATTTGAAACTATATTAAGATCTGATCAGGCCAGATTTGTATCAAAGCATGAGGCCAAATTAAGACAACCATTATGTGGGGCATTTATTTGCACAGCAGGGTAAGAATCTCAGCAGCTGAAATAAGAGACTGGAAAAAAGAAATAATTATTTTAGGAAAACACACACATTAGATCACAACACTCTTGTGACAATAAAGCCACAGAAAAATATTTTTATATATTTATATTTATATATTTTATATATTTATTTATATTTATATATTTAGCACCTTTAACACTAACTAATAGTTAAAAGTGATGAGCAGTAGTCACTGAATCCACATAAAATTTGATCCCAAGATCAGGAGTCCAATTTTACCTTTATATTTGCTTCCAAAAAGATAACTTCATGCTAGAGATAGCTCTGGAAACCCAAGAGTTCAAATGTTGTATGTGTCCAGCTAAGATAAAACACAGCATCTGAATTATTTTTTATCTTATTTTTAATTTAAAAAAATGTTTACTTTTTACTGTTTCAAAATGTGCAGTCTGGCAAGGTATAATTTGTTTTTTCCCTACCTCTCCTGGAGCTTCAAGGGTGTTTACACAGCTAATTGCTTTACAAGCTTTCACATATGATATACATAACACATTGATTTTGAATATTTCAGAAGCCACTTGCAGATAAATCTCCCCTTATATACTGACAAAGTGGGACAATGCCTCCCAACTTCAGCTTCAGAAACAATTAAATCAGAAAGAGCTTCCTTGGAAGAGGATAAAGCTTAGCTGCAGCAGGGCCATCTGACCACCCTGACCTGTGCTGGAAAATGCACCAGTTTTAATGTCACGTAGCATACCTGACAACTTAGGTTGGAGAGATGAGCAGAGATAAACAATCTGAAATTCATCAAAGGCAAATGCAGGGTCCTACACCTGGGGAGGAATAAGCCCAGGCACCAGCACAGGCTGGGGGCTGATTTGCTGGAAAGCTGCTCTGTGGAGAAGGACCTGGGGCCCTGGTGGACAGCAAGCTGTCCATGAGCCAGCAGTGTGTCCTGGTGGCCAAGAGGGCCAATGGTGTCCTGGGGTGCATTGGGAAGAGCATTGCCAGCAGGACAAGGGAGGCGATCCTGCTCTAGTCAGCCCTGGTGAGGCACAAATGGAGTGCTGTGTCCAGTTCTGGGCTCCTCAGGAGAGGACAAGACATGGAGCTCCTGGAGAGAGACCAGAAAGGATCTACAGAGTTGCCCCAGGGTCTGGAGAATCTTGCAACAAAAGGCTCAGGGCCCTGGGCCTGTTCAGCCTGGAAAAGAGACGACTGAGAGGGAATGTCATCACTGTCTGTGAGTATCTGACGGGAAGGTGGCAAGAGGATGGAGCCGGGCTCTGTTCAGTGGTTCTGAGCAATAGGACAAAGGCAATGGGCAGAAACTGATGAACAGCAAGTTCCACGTGAACAAAAGGAAGAACTTCTTTACTGTGAAGGTGACCAGGCACTGGAACAGTTTGCCTGGAGAGGTTGTGGAGTTTCCCTCGCTGGAGATATTCAAGGATATTCACGTGGATGTAATCCTGTGCCATGTGCTCTAGGATGACCCTTCTTGAGCAGGGAGGCTGAACCACACAACCTACTGCAGTTCCTTTCAACCCAATTCATTCTGTAATAAGCAATGATACTTTTAGGAGTATTTACTCTTTTTCTTAAATATATGGCATTGGGGAAAAAACCCAAAACCATGACAAAGCAAGTCAAGAATTTAGCAGTAAGGACTCCTGTGAAAGCCATGAACATAAAATAAAAAAGACTGAGGTATGCAAGTTTACCAGGTTTTAAAGCTCTTTCATGCTTACCTGCTTTTATACCACCTTGTCCACTCTGCTTTCTTACTCACCCTTTTGTTTCCTTTATAAAATTTATATACATTTATAACAGTTCTTACTTACATACCAGTGTTACAACTGTGAAGATGTGTGGGAGATCCTTGCAGCCATGACACTACTCCTGCTGCCTCTTTGTTAAACCCTTTCCCTCATTAGGTAAGTGTGTCTGTTGTTTCTTTACATGATAACCCTCTAAAATACATGATGCTTCTTCCTTTGTGTTGGTAGAGCTTTTAGCTTAACTGGGTTTTAGACCCTATTGTCACAAACATTAATTAACAAGGTAAGGTAAGCCACATGTTCAAAGAAGTTTGAAAGCAGCCAACATCATGTTTCAAACTATTACCAAAATTATGCACACTCTTCATCAAATGCATCTTCAACATCATTTGTCAAATATAGCCTTCAACTAATATTTAACAGCATAGTTTGCTGTGCAAACAAAGTGCCGTACTCACACGTACCACTTCTTTTTGTGGCTCTAAAGAAGAGGTCCATTTTTAACATGGGCTCATACTATACCTGAACAGCACAACCAGGTAGCGTAATTGAAAAAGAATTTATACACAAGCTCTAATCAGCTTTGACTTCACTGGATGGAGCAAATACTAGTTACAAGATCACACTACTTACAAGGGCATAGTAATTAGTATTATCAACTATGCTGGTTAATGGCAATATTAGTCACTCCAGAATACAATCTTCATGTCTTTTATTTCTTTGTCATTGGCATCTTGTGATCAATTGAAAGGTGGTTTGTAAATAGAGTTTATTAATTGTGAGCAGTCTAGATAACACTTGTTAGACTGAGTTTTGTTCTCTTCTCAATGTTTCAAGTACTCCTTACATATACACAACTGCTCCAAATAATTGCCACAGCTGTCAGGTTTGGCACCAAAATAATAGTGATTAATACTTCTTTAAAGTATTCAGCAATTACTTTCAGTATTTTTTATTTTTAGGACTTGTCTTAAGTATGATTGTTAAAGGTGTTAAATATGAATAGTCCTGAAATATTGCCTGAATAAGTTGTTATAAAAATACCGCTTTGTGTAATCTTTAGTTTCATGAGAGTCACAGTAGTATTTTTACACTAAGTTTCTTTTTAGTAACAAAATTCATTATGAGTCACAAGCAGGTAACTACTTGGCTTATGTTTAATGTTAAATGAAACAAGCCTCCAATATTCATAAATATCATGCTATCCATTGTTCACTTGACAAGAGCAATCCAAAGTGATTTATTATAAATGGGAAGGATGATGATAATGTGCCATGCTGTATGCATTTGAACAGATGGTATATGTCAGAGAACAGCTCTTCTTTCAAGAAATAAGTAGATTTTGTGTAAATATAGAGAAAGAAACAGGTTGGTTTATGCTTATGATGATATTCTGGTTTATTTCCTTTAGGCTATAATGATGCATTCTCTCAGTCCCTGGAAAAGCTGTCATGTTTGCAAGTAAAAGTGAGAATAGTCAACAATGATGACAATCCCCAGATCTTTAACAAAGTGCAGTTAAATTAAAGAGCTCTGTACATCATTATTACATCAGTAGGAAACTTGAACCATATTCTGCACTGAAAACAAGAACAAAAAACCCAAAGGCTGCTGTACTGCAGTATTTGCTTGAGCCTACAGTTTTCCTGATCACAAAAAAATAGATTCCTTCTCTAGTATTTGCAAAGTAATGTGTAATTTCATTGTTTATATCTATACATCTATTTATATGTATCTGCATATCTCAGATCTTCTCAAAATTAACTGTTACAATAGTGATTTTTATCTGGATTCAAGACACATATTTAAACCTAACCAAAGTGGCATATTGATTTTAGGCTCGGCCTTCCCTTGGTTACTGCAGATAGACCTAGTCAGAAAGTCCTTCCAGAGTACAGGTAGTTCAAACAGAAGACCCTGCACTGGACCTGGCTGTGTCAGAGGTATTTTCTATTATGCTCCTACTAGTACTAGTATGTTCCAATTACTTTGGAAAGATTGAGATTTCTGGCAGTTTTTGATACTTTAAAAACCATTTCCCTCAGATCTGCTCTAAATAAGTTTGCAATTCGCAAGGGCAAGTAGGTATCCAAATGCCATATGTCCTGAGTACAGTATTAGTGACCCTACATTTTCTGCTAACAGGCATTTGCTACCAAAAATCAGGAAAAAGAAAATAATTCCTTAACACCATTGTAACATTAAGAAGCAAGCATTCTTTATTCAGACAGATGCACGAATGCATATCTCCTCCAGAAATCGTGCATGCTGAGTACAGAAAAAGTTCCTGTTTGTGTGCTATTCCTTACATACATATTCATTGACTTTCCCAGAATAAACATACATTGATAATGATTTCCCTGAAATCACTGACATATCTTCTTTCCCCTCTGCACATGCACTCTTCTGTCCTGGGGGTCTCTTTTGGGGTCCCTTGTGGTCAGAGACCCCAGAGTTATACCTGACTACCTGGTGAACTGGCAAAATTTGGCACAACAGACCTGGCTTTTTTCCAGTTGTTGTTCCTGCAGAATAAGCACTATGTGATTCCACAGGCCACTGGTTTTTGAGGAGTAAGCATTGTATTAGCCCACCAGGTGCAAATGGTTTTTCATCTGACAACACATTCACAAAATTAAGCCAAATCCTTCTCCTCAGGATGATTTTTAAACTACATTCACAAATTCCTTGCCTAGCATAATTTGTCCAGTGCAGACAGGAAGTCCCTGTAATCCAAGGATAACAGCAACTGCTTGATGGGATAGAAAATTGTTTGCTATTTCTGCTGGTTAGCAAGGATCTGAATCCAAATTTCCCACTACCCTTGAAAATGCCCTAGAAAATGCAACTGGGAGTTCTGGGAGAAACTCCCAATTTTTGCTGTCAGTCGTTTTCCATGTTGCATAAGTAATTAAACATTCATGGGGTTGTTTCAGTGCTCCAAACCAGTGGAAATGTTTCATGTCTCTTCATTTTACTAGCAGGAGTAACAGAACAGCTTCCTACTGATGTGCATCCTTGGCTTGCTTGGGAGCCTGCACCCAACCAGCCCTGTCACATGGAATCAGCTAATCAGTGATTAACTGCTCCAAGAGCTTAATCATCCATTGCCAATCTAAATGACTGAATTACGTGTCTAGGCACACATATGATGCAAAAATAAATGCTTTTATTTATGCTCTGAGCAGAGGCTACTGGGATTTTGGCTGCCTTGTGGATCAGTCACATGGCCCCACCTCAGTGTTCAAACAAAAAGTGTGCATCCATGTGGATATTTCAACGTGCCCACCAGCACTGGTAAAAATGGCTGGGCAATCCCGATGCTGGACATCACCACCACTGACTGCACCAGTACAGTTCCTGCCCTGCCCCTCTCCCCACACCCAGGGAGAGGGAAATTCACAGAATCACAAAATAGTTAGGGTTGGAAGAGACTTCTGGAAATGACCCAGTCCAACCCCCGCACCCAGTTCGCGTCACTTACAGCAGTCCATGTGGGTTTTGAGTATCACCAGAGAGGGAACCCTGCATCACCTGCACAGCCTGTTCCAGTGTTCTGCCAACTTCAACTTAAAAGAAATTCTTCCTTATGTTGAAGTGAATTTTTTTATGTTTATGGCCACTAGTCCTCTTCCTATTGCTGGGCACCACCGAAGAGTCTGGCATCATCCTCTTGGCACCCACCTTTGTGATATTTGTATATATTGCTGAGATTCCCTCTCAGTCTTCTCCAGATTAACAGGCCCAGTTCCTGCAGTCTCTCCTCATAAGAGAGATGCTCCAGACCCCAAATCATCTTTGTGACCCTCTGCTGGACCCTCTCCAGTAGCTCCTTGTTTCTCTTCTACTGAGCAGCCCAGAAGTGGACACAGCACTCCAGATGCGGCCTCGCCAGGGCCGAGCAGACGGACAGCACCACCTCCCTCAACCTTCTACACTTTCCTCGCTGCACCCCGGGATACCCTTGGCCCCCCTGGCCACAAGGGCACTGCCGGCTGATAGGCAATGATAGGCAACTTGCTACCCACCAAATCAGCCTCTAGCTGGGGAGGCGAGGCCAGCTCTGCTGACAGCAGACGCGTTACGCTCGCTTCCCCGCAGCGGGCCCGGCGGGGGCCGGCGAAG